>JAJJWX010002364.1:0-335070 GCA_023529315.1 Papaver bracteatum
GCATCTACCAACTTTTGAATTTGATCTTTCAATACTTTAACTTCATCTGTTAACTCAACAATTGTCATGATAAAAAAAAATGCTGAATTTTGATGATATGATAACCTTTCCCTGAACCAGGTGTTAGGCTTCTAAACCAAAACACTGAAAAACAATATAGAACCCTAAGATAAAAATCCTTTTTTATGGGGATTATCCACCTATGTTGTGTTACTGATAAGTAAACTGTTTTTTTATATTAATTTCATAGTTATTACAGAGCTAGAGAAGAGTATTTAAACTCAGCAAAACTTGGCTAACAATTAAAAAAACGTACGAGTTTAGAACTCTACCTAAACTAGGAAACTACTCAATTATCTAAGCATGAATAATTAAGGAAACTAGTAAGCTAAGGAGTTGGCATCGCAACAAAGTATTGGCCGAATTTGTTTATCTAAGTAAAGCTAATTAAACCATTCTTTTTCTTCTGTAATGCATCATCATTCATTTGATTGACTTTGCACCCTTTTTCACATAGACTGCAGAAGAAGAAGTCTTTTTTGTTTGATAAAAAAGGAAACCTGTCTCTTTTTTTTTATCATGAAATTTTATTGATTAACAACTCAATAATACGAAAATTTAGCAAGGATCTAATAAAGAAAGGAATAAAAAATAATGAAAGGAAAGGGCTAACAGAACAAAATCAAACACAAAAGCAAAGCTAACTTTATTATCTTTCTTAGCCAAAACATTAGACCCTGATAAGGAAGTAAAAACTTATCCTGACGATCCGGTTGAACTATTACACTTCTTATTATATGATACGGTAACAAAAACTAGCGAAATGTTTTAGCTAAGTCATTTCCTTCTTGCAATAGTCAACCATATGACACTGGTCCACTGTCAACAACAAGAGTCTAACCTAATCAAACCCTAGTTACTCTATTTTTCTTGTTGTACTTTGTTAACTTATCAGCAGGTGGTTTATTATAAGATCTAGAAACAAATGACATTCCCAGAAAGGGATGTGTTTCAGACAGTCAATGGCATCAAGAAGAACATCTTTGTTCTCCCAAGATATCATAGGTGCTTGCTTCGTGATGTAGCTTTCGATTACTTGCAGATCAGTCTCCAAAACTACATGTGTTTGTTACATATTTCATCTCCACTTGACAGCTTATAATAACACCAGGAATTCTGCATGCTTGGAGTCCTTTACTCCTGCATAGCATTTAGCAGAGATTACCCTCCAGTTTCCTGCAAAATCGCGCAAAATTGGTGCAATTCCTGTCAGGCGTGTATGTTTATCAAAAGATGCATCACAGTATATGGTAAAGTAAGGATATGTAGGGTTTTCCAATGCTCATGGGGTTTATCATATATCATCACTATCTCCTGGGTTGCTTCTTGGCATTTAAACCTTTTAAATAACCAGCAAAACTCATAGCTCTTCTAGCAACTAACTCCGGATTAGCCTTCTTTTGCTGAAACTGCACTTCACATCGTTAATTCCAAATAGTCCATGAAATTATCATCGCCATATTTAACCAGTTTGAGTCTGAACTGGTTTGTTTGGATGATTTCAACCATGATTCCAATATAGAAGCAATATCAGTATGGGTTCCAGTTAACGAATATGATCCCTCAGGGATGAGCATCCATACTACTCTTGAGAAAAGACAAAAATACAGGACGTGCATGACTTCTTCATCAAATTGCTTGAATAAAGGGAAGATGTTGTTTATGTATCCATAAGATATTTGGAGTCTTTCATTTGTTGGTAGGATATCTACCAGGCATTTTCACCAGAAATGCTTAACTATTGGCCAAGTGTTGATACACCACAACTCCTTCCATTGTGTCTCTGAGTTGGGAATAGTTAATGAAACATCAGTATCTCCTATGATGATCTCGTGCAGTTTGTTGTATGCTGATTTGAGAGTGAAGATTCTATTCCTCGTCAGGTTCCAGATGAGATTGTCTTCATAGGCCACAGGAATTATCATCTGCAATATTAAATTTGTAGTATCTGGCTCAAAAAATTGATGTATTAACACATCATCCCATTTCTTTTCTTCTTAAATTATCAATTCCTGGACCCACACATAATCCTCGCTGTTCTTAATACCTTGCTTTGGAATTGGTGATTCTATTAAGCCTTTTACCCATACATAGATCCATATCTCTATCTTTACCCCTAAACTAACTCTTCATCGACTATTTCTTTTTATAAAAGGTATTTGTTGTTGTAGTCCCTTCCAAGCCCAAGAGCAGTTGGCTTTGTAGTTTGTATGAAGCATATTTGTACATGGGAAATACTTAGCTTCAATTTATTGTACCCAGGTCTCGTCTAGATTCGTAGATATCCTCCATGCAGCTCTAACAAGCAATGCCTGATTCAAAAAATTTAAATCACGAAAACCCTGGCTACCAAGATTTTTATGCTGACTTAGTTTCTTCCAAGAAGTGAAATATGTACCCATTTTTTCAATAAATCCCCACCAGAAATCTCGCCGGAGACTATCAATTTGTTTGACAATGTCGACTGGCAGTTGAAGGCAGCTCATAGAATATGAAGGTATGGTGTTGGTTATAGTGTTTATCATCAAAGACTTACAACTTTGAGACATAGAAACGTTATTCCATCTATATAATATTCCCTTTACTCTATCCACCAGACCCTTGAAGCGCTAATTTTTTTCTTGCCAATTAACAGAGGAAGACCAAGATATCGTTCATTCGAGTTCATTTTCGAAACTTTTAATATTTTAGTAAGAAGTCTACAAAATATTTATGGAACGTGCACACTATAAAAGACTCTAGATTTACTGAAGTTTACTACATTCCCTCAAGCTTGTCCAAAATCCTTCACAATATCCAACAGATTGTTAACATTATGCATATTTGCATTGATGAAAAGAAGATAATCGTCCGCGAAGAAAATATGGATTATTGAAGGGGCACCCGAAGAAATATTGATATCCTGAATCTTGTTGTTGTTTTCTGCATGAAGAATTTGACGAGAAAATGCCTCAATGACTATAATGAATAAATAAGGCGATAGCGGATCACCTTGGTGAACTCCACGTATTGGTTTGTGCTTATACACTGCATTATTAATTGACACCATTCCTGATTGAATCCCATCTACTGCATTACATCCATGAGCAAGGACCACTCGAGCATGTGAAAGGCTTTTGCCATATCGAGTTTTAAATCCAAATGTTTAGTAGTCTCCTTTTTATTGTTCATGGTGTGAAAAATTTCCTGAGCAAGATGTATATCATCTGAAATTTGTCGTCCAGGTACATAAGCCGCTTGAAATGGAGAAATTATTTTCTTCATTTTTGTGGAAAAAATCTTCGATATTATTTTGTACGATGTATTGCAAAGAGAAATTGGACGCAAGTCATATGGGAACTGGTTATTTTTCGTCTTAGGAATAAGAGTGACATTTGTGGCATTTTGGCTTTTGATAATATAACCTGATTGAAAGAACTGCTTTACCATTTCAATTACATCTCCACTTACGATCTCCCAATGAGTTTTGAAGAAGCCAGGTGGGAATCCGTCTGGCCCCGGAGATTTCCAAGATTTCATGTCTTTAAGATCTTTGAAGATTTCATGTCTTTAAGATCTTTGAAGATTTATACATCGTCTAGGATTCGTGTTAACTCCATGTTGTCTTCCACAGTAATTATTTGGGGAATACACTAAAGAATGACTAGATTCTTTACTAGAGAAGTAGTAGTATGTAGTGCACTGTAATGGCTCACCAATAATTCTTCAAGTTCATCTCTTGTAGTGCACCAGTTTCCATATTCATATTTTAGGGATGTAATGTTGTTCCTAGAACGTATTCTGTTGGCATTAGCATGGTGATATTTTGTGTTTCTATCCATGTTAAGGTAGAACTCGTCTCTTGCTTTCTATCCCCAAAAGTCATTCTGCACTTGGTGTCAATATTCGATTTGACTTTCCACCTATTGTATTTGACTTTCCACCTATTGTACTGCACCTAACTATTGGTGGAGGAGAAAAATATTGCTTTGGATATTTCCAAACTTCTCTCTATTCCATTTAAAGACATAGCGTCTTGTGTTGATTAGTTTTTTTGAGAACTGAAACGCATTAGAACCCTCAACTTGCATATTCCAAGATGCCTCGACTTTATTTTTGAGAGATTCATCTTGTAGATCCATATCTTTTTCAACATGAACAAAATCATCAAAATTTTCTTCCTTATATTTAATCTCCTCAACAGTAGCTTTCTTCTTTGCAGAAATATGAGCTTCACATTCTACTTGTGTCATGGCTATTTCTCGTAATATTTATGTGACTTCTTCACATGTGTCATTATTATGATCTATGACATAACATTTATCACACAGGCTATGGGGTTGCTTCACCCAATGATATTTGATTGAAGTTGGTTCTCTTGAGTTAGTTTTCCACCATTCACCTCTTTTGAGGGGATTTTTTAGGTCGATCTCCACCCTAGACGTAATCATATTACCAGAACGAGGTCTGCAGGTTTTTGGGTCTGTAGATATATTTGTACCCATATCGTCACTGGCTTCTTCCACAACTGCAACATGATGATTCTCCAACAAAATTCCCTCGAATTGGACATTTTATGCCTGCTTCGAGAACACATAATCTTTATAAGCTATTTCAGTAGAGTAAACCTGAAGTGCTAAAATATTTTTTTGGATCTTCCATGGTATCTTCTTGAGAACATCCTTCATGTCCTTTTGAGAGCTGAACTTGAAGATGAATAAGTATTTTCCTACTGCCTTCATTTCTTTTTTCCTATAGTTATTCCAAAAGATATTCAACTCATATTTTATAGTTGGTGTTTCAATATCATTCTCATACGTTATTAGCTTTCCAATCAAAGTGTTTGCCCATGCACCCGCAACTTCAGTTAGATTTTTAGTTGATCCAATAACACCTTTTGGGTTTCTTTTCATGGTAGTATTCATCTTCTCAGTGATGTTTTTCATGTTGATGGCATATACGACTCTTTCAGTTTCACATATACTCAAGCATCTTTTTATTTAATTTTAATTTTTCTATCTGTATAATAGAAGATTACAAATTTGCAAATCCGAAATAAGAACCCGGAAATAACAAGTGAAAAACATGACTTAAATGGTTGACTTATGTGTGGTGAGCCTCAAACATCCGGGAAAACTTTTAATCACTTGCTCATTGACAATAAAAATTACACCCAAATTTATATTAAGACCGTAGATTATATTCGAATCATGAAGGGGTGGTAAATTTTAGCATTCGAACCTAAATCAACCAGAAACAACTTAGACACAATTACTGTTTTCATTCCTTGATCGTTCACACTAACATTTGCACCCAATTTAAAATTAGGAAAAATTGGGAAAATGCCCTGAAATGAGAGGTCATGTTGGGGACATGTCCCGAGTTTCCAGATTTTTGTAAAATCCCCCATTCAATTAACTATACAATCCAAAATGGTCCATTGACACAGATGTGAAAAGAACCAAAATTGTCCTTCAAGGTTCAGGTGGGGATTCAGGGTTCATATGGAGGTGGTTCATGATTCATGTGGTGGTCATTTAGGGTTAAGGTGGTTGTGGTTCAGGTTTTAGGTGATGATTGCGGTGGTTTATGTGGAGGTGGTAGTGGTGATGATGGTAGTGACTATCATGGTTTTGGTAGTGTTTGTACCCTTATAAAATGGTACACGTGTGAGCCACACAGGTGTTCTGTAACTGATGATTCTGGCTTATTAAAGAAGCCCAACTGGATTTATTAAGGAAGCATGATGGTTTATTAAAGAAGAATTAAAGAAACCAACTCTGGCTTATTATGGATGCCCTTACTTTGGGCCCAATAGTTTGTTATGGAAACCAGTTTAAGATAAATACAAATCTTGTCTTAAAATAGATAAATATGGATCTTTTGAGATAATTATAAATATGGAGAAGATAAAAATGTATCTTTCAAGATATATACAGATCTATAAAGATAGACATGGATCTTTCTGGATAAATGCAAATATTAGGAGATAAGTATACATCTAAGTGGTTATTTAAGATAACTATAATTCTCATAAGATAGAGCTAAATCTTGGTGATTATTTGAGATAACGACAAATCATAACCATCAGATTTGTTTTCTGCCTATAAATAGAGGTTGAAATCAAACTCAGAAGGTACACAATCACAATTACTTTTCTCCTCTAAAAACCTGTCTAGAGATCTCTGTGACTTAAGCATCAGGGTGTCTTTGCAGGTACCTCTCAATTTTCAACTACAATTTACGGAAAAATAAAGAAGCGACGGAGATTCAGTCATCTTACACACATCTTGAAGATTGTTGGGGTAGTTAATTTTACACCAACATGTAGTATGTAATAATCGTGGTAATCTCCAATTCCTTTGCAATCTCCAGTTTACTTGAACTCAAGGTAAAATCAAATGTGGAAAGCCAGTTTAATTACTAGAATTCAAGGTAATCTCCAGTTTTCTTGGCAATAAATTCTCTTTGACAAAAGAAAGTGTAACCAATTCATAAGTATAATTTTATATGTATCTTTAAGTTTGACATCAGACAAGTATAAAGAAGGATTATAAATTTATCGATGCAAAATCACAACCCGGATGCCAAGAAGCAATGGACAACGAGTGAAAAACAACCTCAAAGGTTTACTATTTAATCTCGGTAAATGAATGTCCGATAAATGAATAACCTCACCAGATGAATGATTTTTCTCGATCCCGATTTGTGCAAATGGGCTAACTAATAACCTCTCTAAATGTATTAATGAATATAAAAATTTGATCCCTTAAACACGTTATGAAAATACAAATGAGTGATTATTAAATTTCATCCAAAAATATATATAAATAAATCAAAATCCTTCAACCAATCAATAATGCTTGTACAAGAAGTCATTTTTTCTCATAAAAAAAAAACGCATCGAAACTGGATTGTTTTTTCTTTCTGCCTAAACTAAAATACATCACATCCTTCATTTTTTGCAATGCATGTATAACTCCTGGAATATTTTGCTTGTACTGTGTAGAAGGTCATTTTTCGATGATTATTACTTGAAATTCTATCTTGACGCTATATTTGGTGTGGCGCTATTATCATCTTCTCATTATTTATTACTGACTCGATAATTTTTCCTTTTGTAAGCTATTCCGCAACTGCATCGATACTCTTGTTAGGATAGTTCAAAAAATGTTCAACATCCAACACATTTCTATAGAGTACGTAAGTTATAAATGTCATCAGTTAATCCGTGTACACCTTCTTCTACGTGATGAACTTTTGGTTCAGAAACATCAAACTACATGTGTAAAAACTAAAATTAGATAACTAATAGGGGGAAGCCATTTTTACTAAAAGGAAAGCTGACTAGATCTAGGATGTTTGACTCTGGGTTAATATTGGGTTGATCTAATGCTAAGCTTTCCCCCTATCAATTTTTTTTTTGTTTTGTTTTGTTCTGGAGGTGAACTTCCCATTTTCACTCTGTTGGTGTGTTAGTAAGTTATCTTTGTCATTTAAATTCTACAGACTACTGCCTACTACTATCTTCTTTGATTAATATTCTAGACTTCTGTTCACATCAAAACTACTTCAGGAATCGCATATATATGTTTTTGATAAACTAGAGAAGCTAATTGTTGCAGTACTCTGAAATATATAAGGATGCAGGATATCGACACCTACTTCATCGTATGTATGCTTGTTAATTAATTCCAAAACAGTAGCCATGACGGTGGAGTAGCATGTATTCAAACAAGTTTGCATACATATGAAATGGAAAACTGGTTGTGTATAGTGCCTCCAATGTAGTAAGTGATGTTACGGTAGCTAGATACACTTCGGATTGTTTATATAGGTGTTTAGTTCATGCACTGATATTGTGATGCTTCCTCTAGGATATTTTGATCATGAATCTAGGAAGCGACAAATTTAAATGACAAGGATTTTCACTACAAAATATGTATTAGGATTGGGAAAGAAATCATTACCCATTTCTGCAATATCAAAACAGATATGTTGGCCTGACACTTGCAAAGTAAAGTTACTCTTGGATGCTTTCATCCAAGTTAATCGTTCCCATCGTTTCCTTTTTGTTTTCGGCCTTTGCTATATTCGAGCATAGTCATCCAGTCTTTTTGGCATCCATATCAACACAAGGAAATCTATGCTCTCCATTAAATTATGGTAAAACTTGAAAGTATCTTTTGATAGGGGAAAGCTTATTTTAGATCCACCCAATGTTGACCCGAGGTCAAATAACCTAGACCGCAATCAACTTTCCCTCTAGGAAAAGTGGTTTTTCCCCTAACAATTATCTAAAATTACTCTTTAAATGAGGATAATATATGGTTTCATTAGTATTAGAGAATAAGACTGCTTTATCAAGAGCGGGAACGTAAAACGTCTCTATAGAACATTCCGGCGAAGAAATTTTTCTTGCTGTATGGATATGGATAGCGAATAGAGTAAAACCCATTTTACACCATAACTGCGCCTTCGATATTTATGTGTTTCGTTTGGTTATAGGTCAAATGGAGGTTTTTCGTTGTTGCTGAAAGCGCGTATTAGATATGGTGCTTGCATTTAGTTCATTAGAGCCAACTATGCGCCTAAGTACTGCTGATTGCAATATAATTAATTAGTGATTTTTATTAATGATTAATTGAATAGTCAAAGACGAAACCGCTGGTGTGCAGTGTACATTACATCAAACTAAACATAAAAATGATAATAAAAGTAGCACAAAACATACTAGCTACTACATGGTTTGATATGTGTGCTGATCAAGTGAACTTCAAACTTCCCGGTACTGTCTTCATTCCTTGATCGTTGACACTAACATTCACAGCCAAACGAACCATGCCTCTGTTGTAGTCTGTAACCACAAAACGATAACTCAAAACCATATCAACTTGAAACATATTCCTAGTACTCCCATGAGAAAGTTCCATCCTAGCTTCTTCCCAAGGAACCCCAAACGTTTGAACAGTCTCAAGACGATGAGCTACCTTAAAATGATAAAATCCAGGAATAGATACATTTCCGATGGGTAGTAGTATTTGTAGATCCCGACTGCCATTACCTTTTTGTATGTAATAAAGACCAATGTTAATAGTATCATAGGTAACACTGCTTCCATCATGGTTTTCATTCTTGAATCTGCGATCAAAGGATATGGTTGTGTTGCCGGTAGCGCCTGTTTTACTACTCAACAAGGATTTATCGAGCGCATGAACGTAAATTTTTTGGGGAATGAGTTTGAGATGCAATAAGCCAAACAAATAGGGATAATACACCTATACCGACAATGATTCCAATACCACAGTATAAACAACATCTCTTCGACATTTATGTGTGTTTAACAGTTTCATTGACAATGTTTTGGTTTTCACAAGTCTGGATCCATACATGATTACATTCCTCCCCATAGAGTCAAACTATGCATTAACGCGTATTGGAGATGGTGCTTGCCATTAGTTTATTAAAGTCAACTATGTTGATTGCAATATAGTAATCAATTTAGTAATTCCCCGTTGCATGGTAATTCCAAAAGTTACATAAGTTTATTCTTTTTAACAAAAGTTTATGTTTTTTTTTTTTTTAAATGTGAACAGAATAAGGAGCGGGAACTTGGATTTCTAACACTTGATCTGTAGGAGCTGAAACGCCTCCGGGTAAAGTACTTAGCTTGGATGCTTTCTTTCACTTTTCTGTAGATTCACCAACAATTCTTGAAAGCATCAGTTCACTCAAATGGTCGATTTCAGCTCTGCACAAGAAGACATTATCAGAATTATTTAACCATTAATTATGAGATAGTGATGAAACTTCTGTTACTTTCACGAAGGATCAGCATCATAGATCTTTAAATTGTCTACAATTAAATCAGAGGATAATCAAATACTCCAAACATTCAGGATTTGGGATTATAGTTGTATATTCTAAGACAGTACCAAAAAAAAAAAAAAAAAAACTATGTATAGGACGGAAGTTATTTACGATACGAACTACATGGATACATAAATAAAACTTCGCTTGATCAGATATCATCATAAACTGCCATACAAGAGTTACTTACTTTGTAAAAGTTTGTGCCTTGATAAGTTTCACCAAATTGGATTTCCCAGCTATTCTTGAATGCATCACTTCAATCAAACGGTTGATTTCGGCTCTGCATGGGAAGACATTATCAGATTTATTTTTGTTGAAGGTTAGTGATGAAACTTATGTTATACGAATTGTGTAATTATGAGATAGTGATGAAACTTATGTAACATTCACGAAGGATTAACATCATAGATCTATGAATTGTCTTGTAACATGAAAAGCTACGGATCTACAATTAAATCAGAGGATAATAAAATGACATACTATGAGGTTATGGGAAAAAATAATATAAATAAAAAAATTGAAGGGATAGGGATTTTAGTTGTTAAAATATTCTAAGACGGCACCAAAGAATAAAAATAGCAAGGGTACAACTACAGGACGGAGGTTATGTCCGATACCAACTAAATTAATACATAAACGAAATTTCCCTATCATTATAAACTGCCATACAAGAGTTACTTACTTTGTAAAGGTCATTTCCTTGATACGTTTCTCCAGAACATCTATTCCACTATCCCCAGGACTATTATTCAAGCGATCACCTTCATTGCCAGTGGCACGTTCACGTGACTCCGAAGATGGAACCGGCCGGACAAAGTAAATGCAGAACACTTGATTACTGAAGGATGAAAGTTCCAGGCCTACATTCGGAGTCCCCTGGGATAGTGAGATAAATTGAGAAATACGAGCAGAGTACCGCAAGGTAAATTTGTTTCCGAACACTTGTAAATAATTGATATTGAGCGATAAAAAAAAATAATGAGAGAAAATCAAACACTAAGAGGATTCTTAGCTAAGCATTTGTTTTCATACACATTGCAATCTTGCAGCTCAACAAAGTAAACTTAAAACCAATCAAGTGACACCTTGGTGAGTCAACAGCATAGACAAAAGTGCCGTTATACCTGAAAATGATGACATGATTGTTATTGCCAAGCTTCATAAATTATCCAGTAAACTGGTACCATATCAGATTAGACTAATGTTTTTATCATGACATAAGAGATACCAAAAATCCATGCAATGACATGTAAAGGTATGGAAAATACGAAATAGGTTATAGTAGGCTCTTGTTAAGTACAAACGGAAACCAATTTCATCAGAAATAGAAATGCTATTAGGGTTTTGGTTGAGAAGTGGGTGGGCAATTATAATGAGGGCTGTTTTTGGGCATACCAAAAAACTATCGGGCATACATTTTGTCTAGGTTCGGCTCACAAGTTGTGAGCCGAACCTAGCAAACCTAGGCAAAAAAAAAAGTTGTGAGCCGAACTTTGAGTATGCCCGGAATTTTTTTGGTATGCCCAAAAACATGTCTCATTATAATTGGGTAGGAAGATGAAAAAGGACCTTTGGGCTCAAGTGGGTGGGCCACTATGTAGTTCTGCTCGGTTTAGGTAGCCTTTTAGGCTAGTACGTGTGTTGGGAATTCTAATTTTGTTTCTCTTTTATTAGGGATACGAGGATGAAATATGGGTGAGAGCTTCTTGGAGTATGTTCCTTCATCTCTGTGTTTACGCTGTGGTTGAGTGATGATGCCCGAATCAAATATGTTTTTCAACAACAAAGGTTGACAGAATCAAGCGATGGTTCTGTTGGGTGTCTGCGGTAGCGGATTGTGACAGACGATGTCACTAACAAATTGTTCTCTTTTTGGGTTATGGTTTACAAATGGTGATGGAATCAGGTGGTGGTTCCATACGGTGTCCGCGGTGGCGGAATGAGACAGCCAGTGTCACCAATCGTTCTCTTTTGGGCCAGGGTTTAGATTGGGTCTTTAAATTGGGCTTTATATCGTTTTTGGGAGCTATCAATTCTTGATAGGGGTTACTTGGGCACTAAAGTTTTTTTACAACAGTGTAATTAGCATTTGGGAGCTTATTTACAACTTGTTTTGTAATAAGCATTTAGGCTCTGGGTTTTCATTTTATATTTCGTGTATATTTTTGGATCTTAATAAAATTTCTCTTCCAATCAAAAAAAAAAATATTCATCAGAAATAGAACACAGATGTACAACTTCCTAATCTAGCCAAACTTACAGACGGAGGAGCTCCTTGGTCTTGAAGCCTCGGTCGGGTTTGAGCCCCTACAGAAAAGAATATTCAGCACGTAATGGTGATCAGAACTCATGAACATATGCAGTTACTTTTAAAAAGATTGTAACAAAAATGACGACATTCAGAATGTAGGCAAATGACTTTAGGAAGAAACCAGCAGGAAAGTAAGCCAATGTAATTATTACTATGTACATAATACAACATAGTACAAAACTAGCATTAAATAGACAAAACCACCTGCACCACATCCACATCAGCGTAACCACCACCACCACCCACTGCCTCCACCAGCAGGAACATAAGGGTGTTCAGGGTTCAAAAAAAAAACATAAGGGTGTTTTTATTCTCTCTTTTTTTCCCCTCTCATTTCAGATTTCACTCTTTTTAAGATCTCCACAAAACAAATCACTAACTAAATCAGCAAAACCTAGATCAGCTACTAAAAATTAAACAAAACACTAAACTCAATTATTACAAATTTCTTACTAGTATTAAGAACAACTGCAATCATCAGACCATAACCAAAGAGTAAAGATCAAAAAAAATTGAAAAAAATGGGTTTAGTCCAGCACTGCCGCTACGGGGAGAAAACCAAATTTGATGGGGCGCAAGTATTAGTTGCGCCCCACTAATTTTTTTTTAATAGGCGTAACTTATGAGTTACGCCCGTCATCAGGTGCAACTTTAAAGTTGCGCCCAAATCAGGCGTAACCACAAATTGCGCCCATCTTTTTTTTTTTTTTAATACGGGCGTAACTCAAAGTTACGCCCCACCAGGCGTAACCTTCATTCTTCGCCCGACTAAAGACTAGAGTAAAGACCAAATATGGTCTGGGATTTGCTCTTTGATCTAGTATTTGCTCTTTAGTCTGTCCGTTGTGTCCGCTATTTCGATCAAATTTGCTCTTTAATCCCATGACTGTGGTTGCTCTAAGAACCTCAAAATCCCTAAAAACCTAATAAATCCTTAGAAACAGCAAAGAAATTCAACAATTAAAACATGAATAAGCAAGAAAATCAAAACAGAATTCAAGATAGGCAAAAATCATACCTGCCAGATCACCAGGGCCAGGGAGCATGTATGCAAAGAAGTTCTCCACTCTTGTCGCAAAAAAATCGAAAGCCTTGTAAATCCAGGTATCTTCTCCATCTTTAAAAGCCTTGTTTATTTCTGCGATCATGATTTTTGAAGAAAGAGTGGGGTTAGGGTTAGGGTTGGGTGGTTGCGTCACTAGTTTTTCTTTCTGGTAAGGCGCAGCGTTTCTGTTTCTTACCACGTTCTTTTGAATCTTGCCTCCAGCTCCTTCTTCGCTAGTTCCTTCCATTAACGCGCTCTGCTTCAAGTTCTTTAGAAAGAGAAAGATGTGAAAAAAAGGTTTCGGTGGCGCAGTCTCTATAATAGGGTTTTTTATTTGGAAACGAAGAAGAAGAAAGAATGATAGAAACTCTCAACCAGGTGGTCTTTCATTTGTGTTAGTAAATGATTTCTGGTTGTTGTGATTATAGCACGTGGTGTGTCTTATCCGAATCCCGATTGTGGCTATTAAAGCGGGATCATGAGTTTGGTAGAATTTTTGGAGATAAGTCTTGGTGGGAATTAATGAACATCTTTCGGATCTCATTGATTAATTTGATCCTTTTAAAGCAAAAGGGGCTAAGGAGTGAGAGCTCTCACCCATCAAATTTGATCAAATTAGGTTAGTGGGGAGGTCCACTTTTACCCAAACTCCTTCACACAATCATTCAATTGAATGAATGTCCAACAGCCGAGACTAAAAGGATGATATATATAGCTGCTTGGAAGAAAAAAAAACCCTAAACCTGTTGATGTTGTTAGCCGCTCAAACACTTGTTTTCAGTTTTTTAACATACCTTGGTCAATAGCTAAAATGTTCCAAAATGGGGGTCATCCTGCCAAAACACCTTGCCATTTTGAAATTAGTCAAAATGCCCCAATTTGTTGGTTAAGAGTTAAGTAGTTAAAATTGGCATCTTGACTTGTCAATGGTGTTATAAAATGACATTTTTATCCTTATTATAGATTATTAAAAAGGGACATGTGTTAAGATCCCAGTTGATCATCACCACACCACAGCCGCCGCCACTACCGCCACCACTGCTGCCATCACCACCAACCAAACAACCATCGTCGCCGCCACCAACACCACCACTCGAGCAACCGTCGTCATCATCACCACCGTCGCCATCACCTAAGCAACCACCGCCGCCGCTTTCGTTGCCACCATCACCACCACCACCTGAACCCTAAATTATGAACCATGTACCCTAAACCCTGAATGATGAATTTTGAACATTGAACTCTAAATTATAACCATGAACACATGTTGATGGTGGTTTTTAGTTTAGGGTTAAAATCGTAAAACGCTAAACCCTAACAGACATTTAAAACAAGCATTTACTAGGCGCATTTAATAAAAAAAACTTTTAATATGTCTCTAATAATTACCGGGGTATATTTTTTCAAATTAGGGTTACGACAAACCAAACCTTAATTCCCCCGCGTGCCAATGGAAAATCATGCCATCCACACCTAGCCCAAGCTAGCCGCGTCATGCCAATCGCACCATGCCATGGCCCTAGCTATGCTAGCCACATCTCGTGTGCCAATGGCAAATCATGCCAGCCACATCTCGTGTGCCAATGGCAAATCAATGGCAAATCATGCTACCCTTGTACCAATGGCAAATCATGCCAGCCACACATAACCCAAGCTAGCCACGCCATGCCAATCGCACCATGACATGGCCCTAGCTATGCTAGTCATATCTCGTGTGCCAATGGCAAATCATGCCAGCCACACACTATCGCGCCAAAGCATGGAAAATCAATGGAAAATCATGCCAGCCACACCTAGCCCAAGCTAGCCGCGCCATGCCAATCGCACCATGCCATGGTCCTAGGTATGCTAGCCACATCTCGTGTTCCAATGGTAAATCATGCCAGCCACACCTTACCGCTCCAAAGCATGCAAAGCATGCTAGCTGCACCCTTGTGCCAATGGAAAATCATGCCATCCACACCTAGCCCAAGCTAGCCGCACCTTGCCATGGCCCTAGGTATGCTAGCCACATCTCGTGTGCCAATGGCAAATGATGTCATCCATACCCTACCGCGCCAAAGCATGCCAACCATGCTAGCCGCACCCTTGTTCCAATGGCAAATAATGCTAGCCACACCTATCCCAAGATAGCCGCGCCATGCCAATCGCATCATGCCATGGCCCTATCTATGCTAGCCACATCTCGTGTGCCAATGGAAAATCATGCCAGCCACACCCAACCACGCCAAAGCATGCCAACCATGCTAGCCTCATCCTTGTGCCAATGGAAAATCATGCCAGCCACACCTAGCCCAAGCTAGCCGCGTTATTCCAATCGCATCATGCCATGGACCTAGCTATGCTAGCCACATCTCGTGTGCCAATGTTAAATCATGCCAGCCACACCTAACCGTGCCAAAGCATGCCAACCATGCTAACCGCACCCTTGTGCCAATGGAAAATCATGCCAGCCACACCTAGCCCAAGCTAGCCGCGCTATGCCAATCGCACCATGCCATGGCCCTAGCTATGCTAGCCACGCCATCATGTTGGACTTCTTCTCACGACAACTAAAGTGAAGGCATGCAACAATCAACGGTTTCCCTTCAATCCCAGGAGCAAATCCTGGCCGTCTAAGGTCCCCTCACAACCTTTAGCTTAAAAACCTGGCTTGGTTACGCGCCTAACCCAAGATAAACGCGTCATGCGCCCATGGATACTCCTTGGATCCACATGCCAAGACCGCACCTAGCGTCCATGGCCACTCATTGGACCCACATGCCAAGACCGCGCCTAGTGCCCATGGCTACTCCTTGGCCCCCACATTCTAATATCACGCCATGCACCCATGGCTACTCCTTGGCCCCACATGCCAGGACTGCGCAATGCACCCATGGCTACTCATTGGCCCCACATGCCAAGACCGCGCCTAGCGCCCATGGCTACTCCTTGGACCCACAGGCCAAGATCATGCCATGCTCCCATGGTTACCCCTTGGCCCCGCATGCCAAGCCGAACCAAACCTAGCCAAGCTAGCCGCGCCATGCCAAACGCACTTTGCCTTGGCCCTAGCCATGCTAGTCACGTCATGACAATCCAAGCACCCTCACCTTGGACCTAGCTATGTCATTCGCCCATGGAAAACCCTTGGACCCTCATGCCAAGTCTAAACACGCCCTATCCGTGCCACCCTCCTGGCATTCCTCCACGACTACTAAAGAGAAGGCATGCACCAATCAACGGTTTCCCTTCAAACCCAGAAGCAAATCCTAGCCACCCAAAGTCACCTCATGACTTTGGCCCAAAAAACCCTAGCTTGGTCACGCACCTGACCAAAGCTAGCTATGCCATGCGGCCATACAAACCCTCGGCCCCACGCACCCAAACCAAACCGCACCAAGACAAGCGCCCTTGCCTTGGCCCTAGATATTCCATGCGACCATGGAAAACCCTTGGACCCGCGCGCCAAGACAACCACACCTATCCAAGCTAGACGCACCAAGCCGAACACCCATGCCTTGGCCTTAGCTATGCTAGTCACACTATGCCAAGCCAAACGCCTTTGCCTTGGCCCTATCCATGCCATACGCCCATGGCAGACCATTGGCCCCACACGCCAAGCCTAAATAACACCCTGGTCGCACCTTCTCTATGCGGCCACCAAAACAAAGGCATGCGGCCATCAATGGCCACCCTTCAAACCCAGGAGCGAATCCTGGCCTTCTAAAGTCACCTCATGACTTTTGGGTCCGAAAACCTAAGTTTGGTCACGCCAAACCATGCCATGCCAAAGGCATGCCAACCTAGTCGCGCCACCATGATGGCCCTCACTACCAAAACTAAGGTGTGCAACAAACCTCTCAAGATGCAAAATCTCGACCGTCGAAGGTCACCAGGCTAGCAAGTTCCCCGAGATCGACTTTACAAGCCACAACAACGTATTACATGTTCTCCAAGAACATTTGAGACATCAACACAAACTGGGGGATCTTTTTTGGGTATTGGTTTGGTGGTCTACAGCTTGCGGCGTACACTACGCCCCTCATAAGGAAGTGTCATAAGAGTGAGGCGCTTTGTAAATACGGGAGTTATGTGGGAAACGTTCATGGGACATAAATCCGTGAGTTAACAACCTTTATGGAACATCAATTCCATAACGTTAACAGTTTCATGAAAATCAATTTCATGCATTAACCACTTTATGGAACAATCAAGTCCATGCATACGGTTACCACCACCTCCCATTTACTCCTCACTCCTTAATGAGACCAGGGTACGTTTCTACTACGGCTTGTATAAATAGGTCTTACCTATTTCCATTTGAATAACAAGTTCATTCGGACAAGACAACACTCAGAATACTTACCTGCTAGCTCCCATCGTGAGCTCTCCTACTTTTCTGAAAACAAGTTGTAGAAACCCAATTGCTCTTCCAGAATAAACTATTCTGGTCTCATAATCTCCTTGCTTCCCTCCCCAAAACCAACCCATTCTCCTCCTCTTTGTGACTGAAGCAAGTATGGAACGACCATTTCTTGGTTTAGGCCGTACTTGTACAGATTGATCTCTCGAACCTAAAAGTACTCCCTTGCAGTACATTGTTTAGGGTTTAAACAGTTTCTCACCTTCACACCTGCAATTACCAAAATCAGCAGAAGCTATTTTCACCTATAAACAACACTGAAGAACATTTTGTCTTTTTTTTCACACGTGGGAAGTCACATGTGTGCCAAATTTAATACATAGGGCATTTTGATTAATTTCAAAACGTCCGGGATATTTTGGCAAGGTGACCCCTCCATTTTGGGCATTTTTTCCTATTTTTCCTATATCTTAAATGGTTTGATGCATGTCCCGTGTTAATTTTATTACTTGAAAAAAGATACACACGGGAATCACATGATCAACCGGTTGGATAGAAATCTCTAAAATCTATAATAACATTAGAAGATATTGTTGAACTTGTGGATGAGATACTAGTACTATATATGTTGTGTAACGTGAATAATTCACTTTTAATATATAATGCTAGCTGGCTGATCTTCGTTTTTCGATTGCTAGTGATGCCATGATTAATAATCTTGGAATTTAAAGGTAATACAAGATCTTTTTTTTTGATCGGCAATACAAGCTCTTTTATAGGGAAAGAGAATAACAGTCGGCCAAAAACTTCCGACAGTCACAAGTCACAATTCTTGTTAGATTAGTATTCTGGTGATATTTCCGGAACTATAATGATAAACACAAAGACCACCAATAAAACTGGATTCAAATGCTTCAACCTGTTAACGCAAGACACAGTTGGTGTAACATAGGGTCATTTTGATGTCTATAGATCATATTGTATCTTAGTGTATCTTATTGTTAACTTTCCTGAAGGGAAACCTGTGTACTCCTTGAATAATATAAATACATATCTCAAACCCTGTTTAGGGACAAGAGATTTCATAACCTTTCATGGTATAGAGCCATTAGGGTCGTCTACTTTTTTTTTCTCTCTTATTTTCACAACCCTAGCAACCATGTTTACAGATTCATCTACCACTTCTTTCGTCATCTCTTCTATGTCTACTGGTAGGCTCGGAAAGATACCTACTACTATGTATACTGCAAGTGCACAGTGTCTATTGCAGGCAGGGCAAATACAGGTCGAACCACAGAGACTTGGTGAGTGTAAGTTGAAGTTTTTTCTCTTTCTAAACTGATTTAAATAAAAGTAACCAAAAGAGTTTGTTTTGTCGGTACGACGAAATGATTTTTAAGTGACTGAAATAATAAAAGTAAATAGAAGAAAATAACACAGGGTGTAAACACTGAGAATGAGGATACTAGAGCTTTCAAATCCACTACTAACCTACAATATGCATTTAATTTATGATGTTATTCTTGTCCTTATAGCAGATTCAAGTTTACCTTGTATCTGAGGTGTTTCTCCAATGGATAAATTAATCACAACTAAAATATTTCTCCAAAGCATTAACTGTCTAGTTACAGCACAACTAATCTAAGGATCAATAATATTTTTAAGCATGAGTTGCAGCATAATCAACATAGTGATATTCTAACTACAATGGATACATGGCATACATTGTGAGAGCAAAATATTGACAAACTTGGATTAAATTATATCTTAAACAATTTCAAACATTCAAGAACAACTCACAAAGTATGAATGACATATCAGTAGGCTAGAGCTTCATCTAAACTCTAGCAAAGAGTTTTAGAACATACTGAAATTAAGAACAGAAAGTGAAACTACAATGGTTGCTGCACCTCCAAGCCCCAGCCGCTTTTCTTCACGTGCTCACCATTTCGAGCTTCATCATTTCCTACCAACAAACCGTACTCCAACAGCAAACATCAGCCATCATCACCTTCACGTGAGTTCCAACAGCCTCTCGTTCCCACGCTGCTCGGTTGATGCTCCCATGTGCTGTCCATCACGTTTCTCTTTTGCCTCCCATGATTTCGGTTTTCCTTCTCCCATGAGTTGTTGATTTATTTGGTACCTAAAAACACAAAATTAATTAGTATATGAATTTATTCTTGAAAACAAAGAAAACATAGAATCTGGGATAATATATGATTTTAAAGCACAAAAGATGATTTAAATGCCAATAAAAAGGTGTAGAAATATGCACTATTTGGCACTCATCAAATACCCCCAAACCTGAATTTTACTTGTCCTCAAGTGAAACAGAAATTAAGAAATCCTAGCTATACCACTGTCGCTGGTCTCTCGAATGCATTTAGCGTATGCACTAAGCCTTTAAACCCCTAGGTGTCCCTAGTGGACGAGTTGTAGTCTCGTGAGGGCCTATCAGAGATGTACCCACAAAACCTTCTCCAATTTCAGAGCGTAAAAGAGTCCCAAGCATCCAAGGAGCTATGAGGACATAGAGTTTCTGCATGCTAGTAACACGAAGTTAGAACTACCAAAGAACGCATTCTCATCCTTAAGAGTTGAGCGAGAAATAACCATACCATATGAAAGAATTCGGGTTCGAGAATAATCACAAGCCTCGACTTCTGCCTCACCAATAGGGTTTTATGATAATTGCACTCAAAAGATCGATTTTTTAGTTTCTCATGCGTACAGACAGGAATAATAAAAAAAATCCTGCACACGTTGATGGTGGGAAGGAGAACCTTCCGAAATAATTTCTGGAGACTCCACAGAATTGTGGACAAAAAGAATCTTTTTCTGATGATCTCTAAGAAAGGAAATCAACCATTAGCAAGGATGGGAGTACTCACTTACCTTCACATCCGATCGGCAATCAACACCACTCTCACAACATCCATAGAAATGTCTTCAATCTTCGGTCTTCGACTATTGATGGTGAATTTCTTGAACTACAAAAACTTGACAATTTGTAACTTTTCTCCTCAATTTCCTTATTGCTTGGAATTTTCTTCTTGAATTCTTCTTCTTTACCATGGTGGTATCAAAACTAAACTAAGAAAATAAACTTCAATATTATTTTGATTTTTCTGATATTTTTTTTTTTTTTTTTTTTTTTTAAACATGAAATGAAAACAACAAAATAATAAAATTACTAATTCCATGGATGAAGGACTTTATTACTCAATTCTTCACAACTTGTATTGTCTTGATTTCATATTCTCATGTTCTTTTCTTCTCTTTGCTTTGCTTTTGTAAAATACCTCTTCAAATGTGTATATAATTCTGCTCTTTGTACTGTATTGCTGAATGTAAACCTTGGACTAATTTTTGATGTTGCTATGCTCGTTGATGATGTGTTTCTATGGATCTGTTGATGTTGTTGAGAGAGATAGAGTGATGCTAATTGCTCATCGAACTACAAGAAGGAGTTTTCATCTTTAGACGTCACCCTCATGATTGACAAAATTAGCACTCAAGAGATCAAAAATAGTGCTGAAAGTGGTGCGAAGTTGGGTAGCTCACCATTCCTACCCGGAATTGACGTACGGTGACATACACTCTAAAAGATTTTTTAGAAAGTCACAAATTGAAGGTCGGTACCTCGCTTGATGTAAAAATGGGTAGTCTCCACTATGGGTGATCACAATTCTACTACCGAATTTCTTTACAGCACCTAATTCGCCCTCCGGCATGGCTAAATCCAACTTTAACGCTTTAATAACCTAAGAAACCCGATTGTGTTCTCCAGCACTTCCAAGTTCAGCTATTTCGGTCAGACTCTCTATGTAAACATATCTAGAAGCATACTAGTGACTCTAAGATCTCTAAAAGTTGGAGGTTTTATGCAAATATTTACAAAGGTTTTTTTTTTTTTTTTTTTTTTTTTTTTTTTTTAGAAAACTAAAAACTCTATATGAAAAACACACCCCCAAACCTAAATCTAACATTGTCCTCAATGTTTCAAAGGATGATAAGAACACATATCAAGAGAACACGGCAGAGCAGATTTAAAGGAAAGAGATTACCAGATGCAAAAAGGTTGGTGCTAACCATAATTGAGTGAATGCTTTGAAAGCAAACATTATGAGCACAATACAAAAAGTTTGGTTAGCACACATAAACACTATGCAAAAATAAAAAGAAAAGGGAAAGATACTGGACTATTAATCCATATGTATGTACACGGGTGGACTAGCTTAGTCCACATAGACGGGGTCTTCCAAGTCTACGGTCTCAACTTCTGGTGGAAGAGGCTCCAGAAATGGTTTCAATCTCTGACCATTGACCTTGAAGATATTTTTGGTCGATGGGTTTCCGATTTCAATAGCTCCATGCGGAAAAACAGTACGTACTAAGAATGGACCTGACCATCGAGAACGTAACTTTCCTGGAAACAAATGCAAACGAGTGTTGTACAATAAAACTTTCTGGCCTGGAGTGAATGACTTGCGCAAAATGTTCTTGTCATGGGATACCTTCATCCTATCTTTGTACATCTTTGCACTATCATATGCATCATTTCTAAGTTCTTCCAACTCATTGAGTTGGAGTTTCCTTTGTGTACCTGCCTTATCAAGATCAAAGTTGAGTTTCTTTATAGCCCAATATGCCCGATGCTCTAACTCAACCGGAAGATGACAAGCTTTACCGTACACAAGTCTGTAAGGGGACATGCCAATGGGAGTCTTGTATGCAGTTCTATAGGCCCACAAAGCATCATTTAAACGTAAAGACCAATCTTTCCTAGAAGGATTAACAGTCTTTTCGAGGATACGCTTAATTTCCCTATTAGAAACTTCTACTTGGCCACTGGTCTGAGGATGATAAGGTGTTTCTACCTTATGAGTGATTCCATACTTGCGCACAAGTGATTCAAAGGGTCTATTGCAAAAATGACTACCTCCATCACTGATTATTGCTCTAGGTGTTCCAAAGCGAGAGAAAATGTTTTCTTTAAGAAAAGAAAGAACAACTTTATGATCATTTGTTTTGGATGCAATGGCTTCTACCCACTTAGAGACATAATCAACAGCAACAAGAATGTACAACTTACCTTCAGAGTTAGGAAATGGACCCATGAAATCAATACCCCACACATCAAACAGCTCAACAATCAAAATGGGTTGTAAGGGCATCATGTTTCTTTTAGATATGCTTCCTAATTTCTGACATTGGTCACAAGCAACGCAAAAAGCATGGCTATCTTTGAACAATGTTGGCCAGTAAAAACCACTCTGCAAGATCTTTGCAGCAGTTTTCTTGGCACTAAAGTGGCCTCCACAAGCATGGTCATGACAAAAAGAGATGACATCCCTTTGTTCAGAATTTGGGACGCATTTCCTAATAATTTGATCCTGGCAGTACTTGAACAGGTATGGGTCATCCCAAAGGAAGTGTTTAACTTCCGCCAAGAATTTATAACGGTCTTGCTTAGACCAATGAGAGGGCATTCTACTTGTAGCAAGGTAGTTCACGATATCCGCAAACCAAGGCATTTCAGATACAAGCATTAATTGCTCATCAGGGAATGATTCTCTAATAAGCACTGATTCATCAACAGATTCAGCATTCAACCTAGATAAGTGATCAGCTACAACATTCTCCGACCCTTTCTTATCTCGAATTTCGAGGTTGAACTCTTGTAACAAGAGTATCCATCGAATTAGACGAGCTTTAGCATCTTTTTTAGATAAAAGATATTTCAACGCAGCATGGTCAGAATATATGATGATTTTAGACCCTATCAAATAAGATCTAAACTTATCCAATGCAAACACAATAGCTAGTAACTCTTTCTCAGTTGTTGAATAATTCATTTGCGTGTCATTAAGTGTTTTACTAGCATAGTAGATCACATAAGGGAGTTTGTCTACTCGCTGACCTAAAACAGCTCCTACAGCATAGTCAGATGCATCACACATAAGTTCAAATGGCAAGGTCCAGTCGGGTGGTCTGACTATAGGGGCAGATGTAAGCAGAGCCTTCAATTGCTCCCATTCTTCCTTACATGCATCATCAAAGACAAATGCAACATCTTTTGCAAGAAGATTACACAAAGGTCTTGAAATTTTACTAAAGTCTTTGATGAATCGGCGGTAAAAACCGGCATGGCCTAAGAATGATCTTATGTCCCTCACAGAACGAGGTTGAGGTAAGTGTTGAATGATATCAACCTTGGATTTATCTACTTCTATTCCTTTTTCCGAGATGATATGCCCTAGAACAATGCCCGAGTCAACCATGAAATGACATTTTTCCCAATTCAAAACCAAATTCTTTTCTTTACATCGAATCAGCACACGAGTAAGATGATGCAAACATTCATCAAAAGAAGACCCAAAGACAGAAAAGTCATCCATGAAAATTTCAAGAAACTCATCTATCATGTCGGAGAATATGCTCATCATGCAACGTTGAAAAGTAGCGGGTGCATTACACAACCCAAAAGGCATACGACGATAAGCAAATGTTCCATAAGGACAAGTAAAAGTAGTCTTATGTTGGTCTTCGGGTGCTATGTGAATTTGGTTGTAGCCTGAATAGCCATCTAAAAAACAATAGTACCTATGTCTCGACAATCTTTCTAGCATTTGATCAATGAAGGGCAGGGGAAAATGGTCTTTCTTTGTTGCCGTGTTCAATTTTCTGTAATCAATACAAACTCGCCACCCTGTGGTCACACGGGTGGGGACAAGTTCATTCTTTTCATTTGGAACTACAGTAATTCCAGACTTTTTGGGTACAACTTGAATGGGACTGACCCACTTGCTATCAGGAACTGGGTATATGATACCCGCATCAAGCAATTTCAGAATCTCACCCTTAACAACATCTCTCATGTTTGGGTTAAGTCTTCTTTGCATTTCCCTGGTTGGTTTAGTGTTTTCTTCCAGATTTATGTGATGCATGCAAAGTGTGGGACTTATACCTTTAAGGTCTGATATGGACCAACCTAAGGCCTCCTTATGCTCTTTAAGTACTTCTAAAAGTTTATTTTCTTGCTCTGTGTCTAAACATGATGCAATAATCACAGGCAAAGTATCAGAAGGACCTAAGAAAGCATATTTCAATGTATCGGGCAAGGGTTTCAAATCAAGTTTAGGTGGTTCAACAGGAGATGGGGAAGATTTGGAATCAGAGAGTGGAAGTGGTTCTACAGAAGATTTCCATTTAGCAATGTCCATGGGTGGCACAGATTCAAGCAAAGATTGAACTTCACTAATGTACTTAGAATCGAAGAGATCTAAGTCGAAGTTATCTAGACATGCTTGCAAAGGATCCACAGATAAAATATCAGGCAATGAGTCTTGAATCAGACTCTCAATCATGTTAATCTCATGCAATTCATCATCATCACAATCTATGGGTTGTTGATTTACACGAAAGACATTCAGTTCCACAGTCATGTTACCAAAAGATAATTTCAACACTCCATTACGACAGTTTATGATAGCATTGGACGTAGCCAGGAAAGGACGTCCCAAAATAACAAGAATGTGACAATCTGGGTTTTGCACAGGTTGAGTATCCAGCACAATGAAGTCCACGGGGAAATAAAATTTATCAACCTTTATCAATACATCCTCCACAATACCCCGAGGGATTTTTACAGACCTGTCTGCTAATTGTAGCGTAACAGGAGTGGGTTTCAGCTCCCCAAGACCTAACTGCACATACACAGAGTATGGCAGAAGATTCACACTTGCACCTAAGTCTAATAAAGCCCTATCTATTGTATGCTTGCCTAAAGTGCATGTGATAGTTGGACTACCTGGGTCTTTATACTTAGGTGGTGTTTTGTTTTGAATAATTGAACTTACCTTCTCAGTGAGAAAGGCACGCTTATGCACGTGAAGCTTTCGCTTTTGTGTGCATAGGTCCTTCAAAAATTTTGCATAGGCAGGTATCTGCTTAATTGCTTCGAGAAAAGGAATGTTTATATTGACTCGTTTAAACATCTCCAACATCTCATTGTATTGGGTACCTTTTTTCTGTTGCTCTAATCTTTGAGGAAATGGAGCAACAGGTACATGAGATGGTGCATGTACATTAGCATCAGTGGAATTCTTAGAATCAGTATCATGCTCAGATTCATTTTCCACAACGGGTGTTTTCTGTGGAGTTGTAAGCACTGGTGAGTCTGATCTAGACTCACTCGACTGTGGTACACCTACATTGTTTTCAATAGCTCTACCACTACGAAGAGTGGTGATAGCATTTACAGGACTATGTGAAGTTTCATTGCAAGTTGAAGTACTTGCCTGAAATACATTCTTTGGATTTTGTTGGGGCTGACTAGGGAGCTTGCCCCTCTCTCTCTCACTCAAAGCATCACATATCTGACCCATTTTAAGTTCTAGATTCGTGAAACGTTGGTCGGTTGTCTTTTGAAGTTGTACAAGATTTTGGGTCAACAGACTGAAACTGTCTTCAAAACTAGGCTTTTTCTCTACAGGGTACTGAGTGTGTGGTTGTACTTGGGGGTTTCTAGGATATGAGTATCCTTGGTTGTTATTTGATGTTCCCCCTTGGACGGGCCCTTTAGACCATGAAAAGTTAGGGTGATTCCTCCACCCTGGGTTATAGGTTTGAGAGTACGGATTGTTCTCTTGCCTATTGTACAAAGCATTGGCTTGCTCGGTTTTAGACTCTTGAAATGCATGGAGGTCTGGACAAGTATCCACTAAGTGGTCTGAACCATGGCACGCGGCACAAGTGGCCATTTCAATTTGGTTACGGAGAGTAGGGGCATTAGGTTTTACATTCTTCTGCAGCTCTAGCTCTTCTATTCTCCTAGCCATAGATGCCATCTTTGCATTTCCCTCAAAGTCGGACTCAATTCTGTGAAAATTAGCTACACGGGTAGTCTCTTTAGGTGCACGGATGGACTCCCACTGCTGAGTCTTTTCAGCGACTTCGATTAAGAAATCCCAAGATTCATCAGCACTTTTGTCAATAAACAGACCATTGCACATTGCCTCAACTATAGTTCGGGTCCTGACATCTAGGCCTTCATATAAAATTTGCACAAGTCTCCATTTTTCAAAACCATGATGGGGACATTGGAGCAATAATTCGTTGAATCTCTCCAAATATTTTGCTAGAGTCTCATCATCTAATTGCACAAAACTATTCAGACTTTGACGAATGGTCGTAGTCTTATGATTGGGGAAAAACTCTTTTGTAAGTCCATCCCATGAATTAATTGACTGTGGCTGCAAAGCACACAGCCAAGACTTTGCTTTTTCTTTCAAAGAAAAGGGAAATAGTCTCAGTTTGAGGGACTCATCCGTCATTTGGTTGATCTGAAGAGTCCCACAAATTTCCTCAAATTCTCTAACGTGGTGGTAGGGATTTTCAGCATCAACCCCTCTAAACTTAGGCAACATATTAAGGATACTTGCCTTTAGCTCAAATTGTCCAACAGCAGCTGGTAAGACAATGCACGAGGACTGGCTTGTCCTCGTTGGGTACATGTAGTCCTTGAGACTACGGGGCGGGTTTATGTTATCACCCATTGTCTCAGATTGGTCGGGGCTTTCTACTTCAGGACTAGGTATGTCGACTATATATGCTTGGGGAATTCTAACTAGTCGGTTTGTTTGGTCTCTAAAAGACACAATCATAGCCCAGCTAGCACATCAAGCATGCTAAACACTCATACATCCATAACTAGTCGTTTTTTTTTTTTTTTTTTGAAGAAGAAGAAGAAGAAATAAAAATAAAATAAATATAGAATACCACAAACAAGGAAGGGGAGTTCTATTCAATCACAAACAAGGCTGACTCCACCATAGTAAACCTACTGATTTCTAGCAAACAAAAAGCATGATGGCTCCACTTAGATTGTTTTCTAGACCAGCTTCTAATCCTTTGAAAGGAAATTCGTTACAATCTAAGCAAACCCTTCTGGAATCAATCTGAGTTAAAGTATATTGAATAGAGGCGAGGGAAGCTGCTGGAGCTTTGATACCCAAGGCCTCACCGTATCACAAGGCGGCGCAGTCACACATTCAATTTACAGAAACTATCATGAACTTCGAAGTATGCTTAAAGAGTAACCAATATTTTCCGAACGACTTTCCTACTAAGCTCGTTACCTTATAGGTCTTGTTCTATTTCAAATTTTAAAGCTTAGGTTCACGTTTAGGTATCGTTTTCCTAAGGCGGGCAAGAAGAGAACGGTGATGAAATCCGAACCCTTATCTTATATGGCCAGTTCTTGCCCTTTACTAGGAAAATAAAAGCAGCCGTATTCAAGTCCTCAACATATATGTAGACGAAGGAATACAGTAACTCGCTAACATGGGATTCACGAGTGTTTTGACAAATTTACCTCCCGTACCAGACGGGGGATGAACCGTTGTTGTCGACTCGGGCCACGACTCCTATGTCATGAACGAACCCGAGGGGCCGAGGTGATATTGTAATCACCGTCCTTCTCTACAAGCAATTTGATATTTAATACTACCCTTCCGTAGGGTTTAAAAATAAAATAATGTCCAAGTCCAAAGTCCAAAAAGATAGAATGCAAAAGAAATAGAAAATTACAAGAATAGAGAAATCCTAATACAATCTAAAAATAAATAAATAAAATAAACTTTTTTTTTTTTTTATGTAAAAAAAAAAAAAATCTTCTTCTTTCGCCCCTTTAGCTTCGCCTTTTACTCCAAGACTTTTAAATATTCACCAAAAGCTTTGGCAAATTTTCTTTCGCTCCGAATTCCAAATTCTGTAAGGAAAAGACAAAAATAACAAAAACGTAAAGAAGAACATGTAATTATAAAAAAAATTTATTTTTTTATTATATATATTTTTTATTATTTTATTATGTATATATATTTTTTTTAATTTTTTTTTTATATATAAAAAAAAAGAACCAATACAATGAGATGCAGGATGATGATGATGCAAAGTTTCCTAAACTACAGCTAATGGATATGTTACTAAGCTACAATATGATTATGCAAAAATATGTAAACAAATGGACTGACTAAACTAAATTACAACAGTACGTCTGCAGATTGATTTTTTTTTTTGAACAGTAAAGATAGAAACCTCATCTACACCGTAACCTAGTCCCCGGCAACGGCGCCAAAAACTTGGTAGGCTCGGAAAGATACCTACTACTATGTATACTGCAAGTGCACAGTGTCTATTGCAGGCAGGGCAAATACAGGTCGAACCACAGAGACTTGGTGAGTGTAAGTTGAAGTTTTTTCTCTTTCTAAACTGATTTAAATAAAAGTAACCAAAAGAGTTTGTTTTGTCGGTACGACGAAATGATTTTTAAGTGACTGAAATAATAAAAGTAAATAGAAGAAAATAACACAGGGTGTAAACACTGAGAATGAGGATACTAGAGCTTTCAAATCCACTACTAACCTACAATATGCATTTAATTTATGATGTTATTCTTGTCCTTATAGCAGATTCAAGTTTACCTTGTATCTGAGGTGTTTCTCCAATGGATAAATTAATCACAACTAAAATATTTCTCCAAAGCATTAACTGTCTAGTTACTGAGACAACTAATCTAAGGATCAATAATATTTTTAAGCATGAGTTGCAGCATAATCAACATAGTGATATTCTAAATACAATGGATACATGGCATACATTGTGAGAGCAAAATATTGACGAACTTGGATTAAATTATATCTTAAACAATTTCAAACATTCAAGAACAACTCAGAAAGTATGAATGACATATCAGTAGGCTAGAGCTTCATCTAAACTCTAGCAAAGAGTTTTAGAACATCTTGAAATTAAGAAAGAAAGTGAAACTACAATGGTTGCTGCACCTCCAAGCCCCAGCCGCTTTTCTTCACGTGCTCACCATTTCGAGCTTCATCATTTCCTACCAACAAACCGTACTCCAACAGCAAACATCAGCCATCATCACCTTCACATGAGTTCCAACAGCCTCTCGTTCCCACGCTGCTCGGTTGATGCTCCCATGTGCGGTCCATCACGTTTCTCTTTTGCCTCCCATGATTTCGGTTTTCCTTCTCCCACGAGTTGTTGATTTATTTGGTACCTAAAAACACAAAATTAATTAGTATATGAATTTATTCTTGAAAACAAAGAAAACATAGAATCTGGGATAATATATGATTTTAAAGCACAAAAGATGATTTAAATGCCAATAAAAAGGTGTAGAAATATGCACTATTTGGCACTCATCATCTACAACCACTTATCCTCTCAAGCTTAAGTCTTCTTAAATCTCCTTCAAACTTGATTAAACCAATTACAATCAATGGCGTCGTCAAGTACTTCCCATCCTACGCTCCCATGATAGCTATAGTCATGTGGATCCTGACGTTAATTCTCCGTCTCATTTTCTTCCTGGTTCATCTGTTGAAGCACCTCTTCCAAACCCTGATTATGCTTCCTGGTTTCAAATTGATACGTATATCCTTAGATGCCTTCAAGATACCCTAACTCAATCAGTTTTTGCTGATATCCCTGATTTTACCTATGCTCGTGAACTCTGGCAATACTTAGCCAATACCTATGCAGCACCAACTGCTTCTCATTATCTTCAACTTCATCACCAGCTGCAAACACTTCAAAGAGACAATCTTTCCATCTCTGCATACCTTGACAAAATAACTTCCATTAGAGTCTCTCGTTTAACCTCATCTTCTCCCTTAAGCGATGTTCAACTTGTTCTCAATACCCTTAGAGGTCTAGGGCCTGATTATCAAGAATTTTTAACTGCAATTGAAACTCGTTCTTCTCTTCATTCCTTTTATAAGTTGATGATGTTGCTTCTCAATCATGAAATTCGTCTCACTCAATATAATCAACCCATACCAGATCTTATTCCTTCAACATCTTTCTATGGTTCCACTTTCTCTTCTTCTCTTTCTTCCTCAAACTTCTCATCCTCTCGGTTTTACAATTACTCAGGATGTGGAAATACCTCTTACAGAGGAGGTCGTGGTGGTAACAATGGTTCTTTTCGTGGTAATCGTGTTGGAGGCTGTGGAAATGGTGGTCGTGGACATGGTACTCACTTTTACTCCTTTGGAAACCAGTTTATACAACAAGCTCCATCCATCCTTGCTCCTCCATCAAAGATTTCCTGGCAGCAAACCACCACCTTGTCAGATTTGTGATTCCAAAAGCCATACGGCTTTGACATGATCCAACAGGTTCAATCACTCGTTTCAGGCTCATGATATTCCTCAGTCGTTTACGGCAATGCAACTTCAATCTATGCCTTTTTATCAACATTGGTATGATGATACGGGTGCTATAAATCACATGACGGCTGATCCCAACCTACTTACTATGCCGACTGCATAATCTGGTTCCAATCATGTTATGGTTGGGAATGGTAATCTTATTCCTATTACTTCTACTGGCAATGCTTTAATCACAGCACCCCATAGTTCCATCTCATTGAATCGAGTTTTCCATGTGTCGTTGATTACAAAAATCTTATTTTTGTTTCACATTTAACTCGAGATTATAATGTTTATGTATGTTTTGATTGATTAGGTTTTTCTATTAAGGATCGACAAATGGGGAAACTCCTACTCATCGGACCCAGTAATGGTGGTCTGTACTCCATTTGTCCTATCACTTCTACCACACCTTCTCCTTCAGTTAATGCCCACAGTCATGTTGCAACCCTTTCCTCTTCTCAGTTGTGGCATATTCGTCTTGGTCATCTACCCAATCGAAGTATTTCCATCTTAGATTCTTAGAAGTTAGATTCATTACCTTCAATAATACGACACACTTTCTGTAATAGTTGTGCTTGTGTTAAGCATCATAGGCTCCCTTTTTCTTTATCAAATTCATTGAGTGATAATATACTTTTTAAGGTACATAGTGACTTATAGGGTCCTTCTCTAGTTATCTCTAATTCTGGATTTCGATATTTTCTTCTTATTGTGGATGATTTTTCAAGATTTACATGGATATATTTTTTTTCATAATAAGACGCAAGTTTTCAACAACTCTGAAATTTTTCAGAGTGATGGTGGTGGAGAACATATTTCTCATGCTTTCCGTAAAAAAATTTCTTCTCATGGTGTTTTACATCAATTTTCTTTCCCTCACACTCCAAAGCAAAATGGTGTGTCTGGGCGCAAAATTCCTCACATAATTGAAACAGGCCTAGCTCTTCTTCATCACAGCCATATGCCTAAGTATTATTGGCAAGAGTCTTTCACAACAACAGTTGACCTCATTAATCGTATGCCCACTTCTGTTCTGGAAGGTTATTCACCATTTTTTAAGTTGTATAATCAGCAGCCTAACCACAACTTTCTTCGTGTTTTTGGTTGTTTATGTTTCCCTCATCTGGTTCCATATAAAAAAAACAAATTGGAGTGCAAAACGAAACCGTGTTTTTTCATTGGTTACTCTGACCAACACAATAAATTTAAATTTGTTTTTATTTAAGTAGTAAACGGGTCTATATCTCTCTACATGTTCTTTTTGATGAGTCTTTTTCCCCCTTTTTCTATTCCAAATCCATGTGCTCCTCCAGAAACTACATCTCTTTTACCTACTTGGTTTGTTTTTCCATTGGTCACACCTTCTGTTTTTCCTCCATCTCCTGGTCCTATAGCACCAGGTCCATCAAATTCTACTTTGAGATTCTCCAATACTTCTTTATCCTCTAGCACCGAATTTTCTCACCACCTCATTCTCCAGTAGTTATATCTTATGCGTCTCCAGTTTCTTCAACTGCGTCTTCATCTCCAGTTTCTTCTCAGCACATCGACTATGCTACTTCAGATGCTTCTCCTCCTCAATAGGGGCCTGATATTCATCCAACGACTACTCGTTTATGTGATGGCATTCGTAAACCTCTTGTTAAAATTAATCTACTTGTTGTTACAAAGCATCCTATTGTTTCATGTTTTCTTTCTGAGATGAAGGACACTTTTGTTGAACCTAAGTCTTACCGTGAAGCTTGTAAAATTCCACAGTAGCGAGATTCTATGAAAGATGAACACCATACTCTCAAACTTAATGGAACTTGGTCATATGTTGCTTGTCAACCTCATATGAATGTTATAGGCTGCAAATGGGTCTATCGAATTAAGCGCAAATCAGATGGTACAATTGATCATCACAAGTCTCGTTTGGTTGCAAATGGGTATACTCAAAAATTTGGCATTGGTTATGATGAAACCTTCAGTCTGGTTATTAAGCTTGTTACTATTCAGTTGGTTTTTAGTATTACCGTCTCTTGTTCTTGGCCTATTCGTCAGTTAGACGTTAAAAATGCATTTTTGCATGGTTTCTCGGATAAAGAAGTATGCATGTCTCAGCCTCCGAGGTTGGTCGACAAAATATATCCCAATCATGTTTGCAAGTTGAATAAAGTTATATATGGGCTGAAACAAGATCATAGGGTTTGGATTCAACGGTTCACTTGTTATCTCTCCGAATTGGTTTTTGTTGCTTCCAAGTCAGATGCTTCTCTGTTTGTTCGCAAATCTTCCACCGATGTTTTGTTACTTCTTATATATGTGGACGATGTTATTATTACAGGGTCTGAATCTCATAATTTTTCTCCTCTGTTGGTGGCTCTCAAGCAACAATTTTCTATGATAGATTTGGGTGATCTACATTTTTTCCTTGGCATTGAGGCACATAGGTTTCCTTCTAGTCTTCATTTATCTCAAACACGTTAAACTCTTGACATTCTTTAGCGTGTTGATTTGTTGACTGTGAAACCAAATTCTACTCCTATTGTCGCGGGTGCAAAACTTTCATCTCATGAATGTACCTTATTTCCAGATGATACTCTATATCGCATTTTGGTAGGTGCATTACAGTACTTAACAATGACTAGATCGGATATTACTTATGTTGTCAATCAGGTTTGTCAGTTTATGCATGCTCCTACTAACATTCACTTTCTTGCGATGAAAAGAATTCTTCGCTATCTCAAACGCACGCTAGGCAAGGGTTTATTTTTTAGGCCATCTTCCTCTATTCAAGTTTCGGGCAGCTCTTCTCATACTTTCTATTCATACAGTGATGTTGATTGGGATGGTAACCCTAATGATCGTCGTTCCACAGCTGGAACTTGTTTTTTTGTTGGTCCTAATTTAATCTCTTGGTCTTCAAAGAAACAGCCTACGGTTTCTCGTTCTAGTAGAGAGGTTGAATATCGTGTCTTAGCTCTTGCTGCAGCTGAAGTTATTTGGATATTGTATCTCTTGAATGATTTGTGTTTACACATCAATCAACCACCTATTCTATTCTTTGATATTATCAGTGCTTCATACATGGATTCTAATCCTGTCATGCATTCTCGTGCTAAGCATATTTATTGACTACCATTTTGTTCGAGAACGTGTTGCTCGTGGATCTTTACTTGTTCGTTACATGCTTACTCAAGCCAAGGTTTCACTATCTTTCGTCCAAGCTTTCACTTCAGGATTCTCCACGTTCATCTTGTGGGGGGGTGTTAACGCAAGACACAGTTGGTGTAACATAGGGTCATTCTGATATCTATAGATCATGTTGTATCTTAGTGTATCTTATTTTCAACTTGCCCGAAGGGAAACCTTTGTACTCCTTGAATAATATAAATACATATCTCAAACCTTGTTTAGGGTCAAGAGAGTTCATAACCTTGTTTAGGGTTTGAATAATTGGCACAGTAGCACAGCACGCGGCACGGATAAGCACGTGGCACAGCCCAGCCCAGCACGTTAAGAAAGCACGTCATAATATGTACAAGTACACCATATAACAAGGCATAATACATCACATTTTTTGTATATTTCACAAAAGAGTCACTATTCTAGCTAGTTTTTAACATTTTATACTGACTTATTTATAACAACACATATAATATCTTAATATTTGGAAAATATATTTCAATATCGTTGTTATAATATCGTCATCTATATTTAACTAGAACATTAATTTACATGACGATAATCCAATTTTATATTTGATGGACTATTTATTTTTATTGAATAAACTTGTTAATTTTACTTGAAATAATATCAAATGGTATGTTGTCTAATTAAATTCTTGTGATAATGTCCGACTTAATGTATACATTAAGTGATTTCAAATTGTTTATAGCACGTGTGCTAGCACGGCACATCACGACACGTTTATTCGTGTGTTGTGCCCGTGGGCTGTGCTGTGCCTAGCTTTTGACTAGTAAAGCACAGCACGGCACAGCACGTTTAAATCGTTGGCACAACACAGCACGGCACATGGCACGTGAAGCACGCGACTTCGTGTGCCGGGCTGTGCCGGGCCGGCACGTTTTACACCTCTAGTACAGGGTATCCCTAACCCGACAATTGAATCTAAATAAACCATAAACATATCCTAGTATTACTCCCATTTGCAACTTCCATCCTGGATCCCTTCCAAGGAACGTCTAATGTCTGAAACGTCTCAAGACGATGATCTGGTTGAGTGCCTTGCTGGTAAAATCCCGGAATATATACATTTCCCACTTAAATATTCTAAGGTTTTGGATAATATTAGTCTCGCAATTGTGTAGACTGATTGATTCTTCATTGAGTATTTATATGTATCAGACAAGTTACAAGAGAAAGATTCAAAACCTTAATCTAACAGATAGAACGAATTTACAGGGAAGTTATCAAGACTTGTTACAATTACCAAACTACACATGACTCGGATTTACAACAGTTTCAGCAACTATACACCTAAAGACTTGGACTAGAGGTGCAACTGTGCTGTCACAGACGCTGAGTATATACACGTCTAATACCCACGGGTATTGGTAGATCGTGTCCGATACTATTATTACCTTTTTGGATGTAAGAGTATCATAGTAAACATTGCTGCGCTTACGGTTTTCATTCTTGAGTCTGAGACCAATTGATATGGTTATATTGATGGTGTCTGCAGCGTTTTCATTACTAGACAAAGATTTATCTAGATTAGGAACGTAAAAGATCTCCATCGAACATATGGGAGATTTGTGAGGATGATTCTTTGCATAAAGAAAAACAAATAGCAAGACTGCACCTAAAAAGGCTACGCACCCTGTGCCCAAAAATAATATCAGGATTTTGTCCTTGGACGTTTATGTTTGTTTTAGTAGTTTGATCGGTGCAATTGTTTTGTTTACTACAAATCTCTCCGTAGTAACATCCCTTTTTATAAAGATATATATACAACCGTTCGCGAGTTGTAACCTTAAAGGTGTCATTATCCATCCACAAAAAACCCATCAAAACAAAAGTAACACAAAAACCCCATCAAAACAAAAACAACACAAAAACTCCAAAGAATTTTGATTTCATCATAAAATTTGATGAAACAAATTTTGAAATTTGGGGATTTTGTATCAATTTTTAAAAATCGGGATTTTGGTATCAATTTTGTAAGATGAAATTTTAATAGATCACAACATTTGAGTGGACCTTGATTTTTTATGACTAGTTCTGTTTATTAGTCAAAATGGAAGGCCTTTTCTTATTTAGATCAAAACGTGTAATCAGGGTGGGTCGTTGACACGTTCGTGATGACTTGTGGTTGTGGATGAAAACCCTCTCATAAGAGGATTTGCCCTGGAGTCTGGACGTATATTTTATTGTATGATATGATACCCTTTTGCACCTAAAAGAAGTACACTTATAAGAAAAAACAACCAAATGATCATGGACATTCCATAAATGAAGAAACCTTCGTTCTCATCCTTTGCAGTCGGCAAGTAACATTTTGATTATTTTATTAACTCAAAATGTTATCCAGTGAGGCAGTAACAATTGACTCTCATTGACCCTGGTAGGTTTATCTAGCCACACTAGAGAAACTCTAAGCTTTGTACTAACAAAACTAGTCATAATAACCCAAGATGACGAAACTTGTGGTAAAAAAAACCTCACTCAAATGTTGGGATCCATTAAAACTCCATCTTAAATAAATTTGATACAAAAACTCCAAATTTCAAAATTGGTTTTATCAAATTTTAATTTTGTTTCATCAAATTCTTTAGGGTTTCATCGACTGCGAGTTACTTTTGTTTTATTGGGGTTTTTGTGTTATTTTTGTTTTGATGAGTTTTTTGTGGATGGATAGTGGTGTGAGGTTATAACTCGCGGACCGTTGTAATAAACACTGTAAGATCATCAACTGCTTCGTTAAACGATCTAGGAACAAAACAACATTGTCAATGTTTGAACACACCAATATTTGTCTTATATATGTCTGTATACACTAACAGTCTAACACGTCATATGCAAAACACATCCTTTCACAGCCGGTTTAAAACTACTGTAGCTGCTTGCCATTAGTTTATTAGAGTCAACGTACTGTGTATCGAATGCGTTAACTTCTGATTGCAATAATTAGTGATTCCATCATGATTGCATTGTCAAAGGCGAAAATAATTCGTACTACGCTCATCTGCTGCCCTTCGACGGATCTACCCACTAGACTTGTCTCCCAAAACACCAGTACTTGGTGACTAGTTTCCAGAGGGATTAAGTTGTCCTTTACAAGCAATGCACCAACACCGGACTTGAGTTTAGACCTTGAATTTATTCTAAATTTCAAATCCATTATTTCTTGAAGATAGGTATACTTAATTTGGTGTATTTTGTTGAAGAAAATATTTTCTCGAAATTAATCCTATATGCGGAGTGTTATTGTTAATTGCGGAGATCAAGGTTTTTACTAGCTTTTACATATAGGGGAGAGAAAACAAAAACACACATCATAAACATTACAAAGATCATGTCAAACACAAAATCAAAAGCAGGAATCTATACATTTCATCAAATTAAACACAAAACTGATAAAGCGAGCACAAACACACTACAAGGGTTGATATGTGATTGTGAGGTTGCTGAAGTGAGCCTCAAACTTTCCGGTACCGTTTTCATTCCTTGATCGTTAACACTGACATTTACACCCAAATTCAACTTCCGTTTGTCGGTTGATGTCACCACACCATCAAGAGGGATCTTTAACTTGACATTTGAATTCAAATTTAACAGAAACATCGTACTACTTCCGTTAGCAACTTCCATCCGGGCTTCCTCCCAAGGAACCCCAAAAGTATGCACCTTCTCAAGACGGTGATCCACCTTTGCTTGATAAAATCCCGGAATAGATACATTTCCGATTGGTAAACGCTTTACATCGCCACCGCTATTACCCTTTTGGTAGTAATAAACACTGATGTTAAGAACATCATAGTAAACACCACTCCCATCACCATTCTGGTTCTTGAATCTTAGATCAAATGATATCGTTGTGTTGATGGTGGCAGCAATTTCATTACTAGAGACGGCTTTATCGAGTGCAGGAACGTAAAATTTCTCTATGGAAATTTTTGGAGAACGAATTTGATTTGAAGCAAGCCAAGCAACTAGAAAGATTACACCTACAATGACTACGGTAGCAATAACACACCCTAAACAACCTTTCTTCGACATTTATTTGTTATTTATTGAAATGTTTTGGTTTTACAAATGTCTATATATCCCCCTATACACAGATAAAAGTCAACTGGAAGTCGTTTTTATTTATTTAGCACAAAACGCGTAGGAGTGGGTAAGTGGTCATTCACATGTTCATGATGATGATCCATGAGTTGTTGCGAATGGAAGAGTACCTCACACGAGAATTTCCGTAAGTAGCGGCCATCTTTGTTTATTTTCTAAATACAGATAGTCGGTACTCTTTATGATATACATCCACCCATCCAACAATTGTGTGCATGTTGGGCTTGTTCCCTCTTTATGGGTCCAGCAGGCTAGCCCTTAACAAATTAAGGGGGAGTGACTAACAAGTGTCCTTGTTAGCTATATGTTTTCATTTGAAAACATCCAGGAGAATAATTTCATTTTGCATCTCTTCTCAAACCCGTAAAGAGAGAGAAAGAGAGGAAGAAGAGAAAGAGAGTGAGGGAGAAGATTAAGCCACCAATTTTTGGTGAGATTGAAGTATCTTGAAGAGAAGAAGAAAGGGTTCTTGTCAAAGGTTCCTTTTGCTTGTTGTGGTGAAGATTGAGCTATCAATTTCCACATCTCTTCAAATGGGGAAAAATCTAGGGTTTGTTCAAACTCTAGTAGTAAGTATCTCATCTCTTGCTATTGTCAAATTGATAGTGTATATTATTTATTTGGTGAATGAATTGTTGATCCATCCTTAGGGGTGAGTGTAATTTAGGCAAATTGGTATCCAAGTGCTATAGGAACCTTGAAGTAGAGTGTATCCCCAAATTTGGAGAATTGTGTGTAACCCATTGTTTGATTATAGTGGAAGATTTTCCCGTGGTTTTTTACCCTTCACCTTGGAGGGGTTTTTCCACGTAATTGCCGGTGTTGTGTGATTGCCTCTATATCGCGTAGTTTGTTATTTTCCGCATTTGTATATCATTGCTTGTGTAGGTTTCGTATTGCGCATAGTGACTCGGATTTCGTAAGCCTCCCCCAACAAGTGGTATCAGAGCTTTTGGGTTGAGCTAATCTTGTGCAATGGCGGAAGCTAGCACTAGTAGTAGAATGGTCAATTTGACCGGTGAGAACTTTGTTATATGGAAGGCGAAGATGGAAGACTGGTTATATTGTAAAGATCTTTATGGTCCAATAGAGAGTAAGGGTGTAAGGCCTGAGAAGATAAGTGAAGAAGATTGGAAAGTTACTAATCGAAAAGAAGTCGGTTTTATTCGTCATTGGATTGATGGTAGAATTTTTCATCATGTGGCTAGTGAGACACTAGCACATTCTTTGTGGACCAAGTTAGAGCAGATATATGATCATCAGTCTCCTTGTGCAAAAGCTCTTCTATTCAAAAGGCTTGGAAAGCTGTGTTACAAGGAAGAAAGTTCAATGGCGCAACATTTAAATGAAATGAAGGGTATTATGAATCATCTTACATCTATGGAGCTGATAATTCCCTAAGAGATACAAGCTTATTTGTTGTTAAATACTTTACCAGACAGTTGGGAGCCATTGAGGAATTGTCTCAGTTATTCTGCTCCAGACAAGAAGTTGAACATGACTGTTGCAACTAGCAGTTTGTTGAATGAAGAAGTTAGAAGAAGGTCATCAGAGTCATCTCATTCGGAAGCTCTTGTTACAGAAAATCGGGGTAGAAGAAAAGACAGAAGACAAGTTGGCTGTAGCAAGTCAAGGGGTAAATCAAAGGCCAGAAAGGAAGTTGAATGTTGGAACTGTCGTATGAGAGGTCATTATTCAAATGAATGCAGGAAGCCGAAGCAAGAACACAAGACGGGGAAAGGAAATGATAGACAAGACGATGGTGTTGCAGCTACTTCGACAAATGATGATATCATTGTATTCTCATATTGTAATGATGTTTGTGTGAGTTTTGCAGGTTTTGATTCAGAGTGGATAGTTGATTCAGGTGCATCTTATCATGCTACTCCTCATGAAGATGTATTTACCTCCTACAAGGCTGGTGACTTTGGGTCAATCAGAATGGGAAACAGTGGTGTTTCGAAGATTGTAGGAATGGGTGATGTGAAAGTTGAGACTAGTGTTGGCTGCACATTGGTTCTCAGAAATGTGCGACATGTACCATATCTTCGTTTGAATCTAATTTCACCAGGAGTGTTAGATGATGAAGGGTACAACAATCGCTTGGGTGATGGAAAGTGGAAGCTAAGCAAGGGCTCCATGGTTATTGCAAGAGGCAAGAAGTGTGGCACATTGTACAAAACACAAGTGAAGGTGTTGAAAGGTGAGTTGAATGTTTTTGACAAAGATTCAATCTCCGAGCTGTGGCATAGAAGACTTGGTCATCTTAGCGAGAAGGGAATTCAAATCCTCACCAAAAGACAAGTTTTTCCAAATGCCAAAGGTATGCAATTGGGTAAGTGTACTCATTGTTTATTTGGTAAACAAACTAGAGTTTCTTTTAATATAGCTTTACCCAAGCGCAATTCTGGTATTATTGATCTTGTTCATTGTGATGTATGTGGATCTTTAAGGGTCAAAATTCTTGGTGGTTCTGTTTATTTTGTTACTTTCATAGAAGATGCTTCAAGGAAGGTTTGGTCATATGCAATCAAGACCAAAGATGATGTTGTCCCTGTGTTCAAGATATTTCACAGCATGGTGGAAAGAGAAACAGGTAGAACCTTGAAGTGCCTTCGTTCTGACAACGAGGGAGAGTACATTGGACCACTTGAAATGTATTGCAAGAGCATGGGTATACATCATGTACAATCAGTACTGAAGACTCCACAACTTAATGGTGTTGCAGAGAGGATGAACCGCACTATTCTTGAGAGAATCAGGTGCATGTTATCTCATTCCAAGTTGCAGGAGCATTTCTGGGGTGAAGCAATAAATAGTGTTGTGTATTTGATCAATCGATCTCCTTCAAGACCGCTAGATGGAGAAGTAGCAGAAAAGGTATGGAGAGACAAAGAGCCTACTTATGATCAATTGAAAGTGTTTGGTTGCAGGGCTTTTGTTCATATTCCAAAAAATCAGAGATCAAAGCTTGACGACAAGGCAGAGAAGTGTGTGTTCCTAGGCTATGGAACAGAGAAGTTTGGTTACAAATTTTAGGATCTAGTTGAGAAGAAGGTTATCAGAAGTAGGGATGCAGTATTCCTTGAAGACCAGACTATTGAAGACTTTGAGAAGATTGAGATGCCAAAGCTTCAAGATGATATGACCTTGGATCCAAATCCAATTGTTCCTTCTCTTGAACAACATGATGATGATGTTGATGATAATTGAAATGAAGATGAAGCTCATCAAGATGTTCCAGTGGGTGATGTTGAGCAAGATGTGCAACAACAACAACCAGAAGCTGAGTTGAGAAGATCCAACAGGACCAGATTACCTTCAACAAAGTATACACCACATGAATATGTGATGCTCACAAATGCAGGTGAACCAGAGTCTTATGAAGAAGCTCTTAGTGTTCCTGAAAGTCAGAATTGGCTAAAATCCATGAAAGAAGAGGTTGGCTCTATAGATGAGAATGACACTTTTAATTTGGTTGATAAGCCCGAGAACCAGAAAATTCTGAAGAACAAGTGGGTGTATAGAATCAAGAATGAAGATGGTAACTCACAACCAAGGTACAAAGCATGCTTAGTTGTGAAGGGTTATGAGCAGAGAAAGGGTGTTGACTTTGACGATATTTTCTCACCGGTGGTGAGATTTCCTTCTATTCGGGTTGTATTGGTAATAGCCGCTAGTTTGGATCTTGAGATAGAACAACTAGATGTCAGGATAGCATTTCTTCACGGTGAGTTGTAGGAAGATGTGTATATGGCACAACCCGATGGTTTTGGAGTCAAAGGCAAAGAGCACATGGTATGCAAGCTAAAGAAGAGTCTATATGGTTTGAAGCAAACTACAAGAAGATGGTACAAGAAGTTTGAATCGTTCATGAAGGAACATGGGTACAAGAGGACAGCTTCATATCATTGTGTATTCATTCAAAAATTTGCTGATGGTGATTTTCTTACTCTTTTGCTATATGTTGAAGACATGCTTATTGTTGGCAAAGATAAGAAAAAAAATTGACAGGTTGAAGTCAGATCTGAGCAAGTCTTTTGCTATGAAAGACTTGGGTGCAGCAAAGCGTATTCTTGGCATGGAGATCACTCGTGATATGAAAGCAAGGAAGCTGTGGTTATCACAAGAAAGCTACATTGAGAAGGTGTTGCAAAGATTCAACATGGACAAGGTTGAGCCGGTAAGTTGTCCACTTGAAAACCATTTTAAGTTATCTCGTGATCAATGTCCTGTGAATGATGTTGAGAAACGGAAGATGGAGAAAATTCCTTATGCGTCCGCAGTTGGTAGTTTGATGTATGCAATGGTGTGTACAAGGCCGGATATAGCTCATGCAATTGGAGTGGTAAGCAGATTTATATCAAATCCTGCTATGGAGCATTGGGAAGCAGTGAAATGGATACTACGGTATCTAAGGGGTACTTATAATATGTGTTTGTGCTATGGAGGTGACAAGACAGAGTTAGTTGGTTACACAGATTCAGATTTGGCAGGTGCTCAAGACAGTCTCAAGTCGACATCATGTTACTTATTTACCTATGCATGGGGAGATGTGTCTTGGCAATCCAAGTTACGAAAATGTGTGTCATTGTCTACTACAGAGGCAGAGTACATTGCAGCTACAGAGAGTTGCAAGGGGATGATATGGATGAAAAGGTTTGTTAGAGAACTCGGTGTGAAGAAACAAAGGTTCATCGTTTACTGTGATAGACAGAGTGCCATCCATCTCAGCAAGAATTCGAGTTTTCACTCGAGGTCCAAGCACATCAATATTAGGTATCAGTGGATACAAGAAGTTCTCGAAGAGAAGGTCTTGTATATTGAGAAGATCCATACAGATGACAACGGTTATGATATGATGACAAAGTCGCTACCAAAATACAAGCATGTGTATTTCTGCAGCAGGGCTGGTTTGGTGATGACGGGTACTTTGCCATAAGTCGTGAGGGGGAGATTGTTGGGCTTGTTCCCTCCTTATGGGTCCAGCAGGCTAGCCATTAACAAATTAAGGGGGAGTGACTACCAAGTGTCCTTGTTAGCTATATGTTTTCATTCCAAAACATCCAGGAGACTAATTTCATTTTGCATCTCTTCCCAAACCCGTAAAGAGAGAGAAAGAGAGTAAGAAGAGAAAGAGAGTGAGGGAGAAGATTAAGCCACCAATTTTTGGTGAGATTGAAGTATCTTGAAGAGAAGAAGAAAGGGTTCTTGTCAAAGGTTCCTTTTGCTTGTTGTGGTGAAGATTGAGCTATCAATTTCCACATCTCTTCAAAGGGGAAAAAATCTAGGGTTTGTTCAAACCCTAGTAGTAAGTATCTCATCTCTTGTTATTGTCAAATTGATAGTGTATATTATCTATTTGGTGAATGAATTGTTGATCCATCCTTAGGGGTGAGTGTAATTTAGGAAAATTGGTATCCAAATGCTATAGGCACCTTGAAGTAGAGTGTATCCCCAAATTGGGAGAATTGTGTGTAACCCATTATTTGATTATAGTGGAAGATTTTCCCGTGGTTTTTTACCCTTCACCTTGGAGGGGTTTTTCCACGTAATTGCCGGTGTTGTGTGATTGCCTCTATATTGCGCAGTTTGTTATTTCCGCATTTGTATATCATTATTTGTGTAGGTTTCGTATTGCGCATAGTGGCTCGGATTTCGTAAGCGTCCCCCAACAGTACACACTTTTAAAGATGGCCGACTGGTCAGGAAGTTCAACTCTTCTTATGCACAAAATTTGTTTTTTTCTCAAAAATTGGTTTATTCCGACTTTTTATTAATTTACAGGAATCACACAAAAACTACTGATTTCGTTTACAAATTCTGAAAAATAGAGTAGAATCAAGGTTTTTTTTACTAGCTCTTACATTCATGGTTGGAAAAGCGGAAACACATGTACACAAGTCAACTCATCATAAACATTACAATTACAAAGATCATGTCAAACATAAAATAAAAACCAGAAATCTGTACAATTCATCAAAATAAACACAAAACTGATAAAACGACCACAAACATACTACAAGGGGTGTTGATAGGTGACGATGCTGAAGTGAGCCTCAAACTTCCCGGTGCAGTTTTCATTCCTCCGTCATTCACACTAACATTTACACCCAAATTCAACTTCTTTATATCGGTAATTGTTGAATAACGAATATGGACCTTTAACTTGATGCTTGAAGCTAAATCTAACAGAAACATGGTAGGACTCCCATTAGAAAGCGCCATCCTAGCTTCCTCCCAAGGAACCCCAAAAGTCTGAACCGTCTCAAGACGGTGGTCTACCTTAGCTTGATAAAACCCTGGAATAGATACGTTTCCGATGGGTAAACGCTTTAAATGGACACCAGTATTACCTTTTTGGTAATAATATAAACTGATGTTAAGTGCATCATAGTAAACACCTGTTCCATCGCCATTTTCGTTCTTGAATCTGAGATCAAATGATATTGTTGTGTTGCTTGTGGAAGCATTTTTGTTGCTCGAGTAGCCTTTATCGAGTGCAGGAACATAGAATTTCTCTATAGAACATTTTGGCGAAGAAATTTGAGATGCAATAATCCAAGACATTAGAAACACAAAACCTACAACGACTATGATTCCAATACCACAACCTAAACAACATTTCTTGGACATTTTAACAGTTTATCTGCAAAGTTTTTGTTTCTGTAAATCTGAATCCATTGATTGATTTCTATATAGAGATACAAGTCAAATAGAAGTCTTTTTTGCTAATGGAGGGGTGGTGCGTAGTCATTTGCAAGTAGTGGCCGAATTTGTTTATTCAAGTACAGCTAATTCAACCATTATTTTTCTATTGTAATGCATCATCATTCATTTGATTGACTTAGTAACCTTTTGCACATAGACTGCAGAAGAAGAAGTCTTTTTCGTTGGATAGAAAAGGAAACCTGTTTTTTTTTCTTCTTTATTTTTCTTAATAAAGAAATTTTATTGATTAACAACTCAATAATAGGAAAATTTAGCAAGGAGCTAACAGATTACATGACGAAAGCAAAAAAAATCAAAGAAACAGTATGAAAAGGGCTAACAGAACCAAAACCAACACAAAAGCAAAGCTAAACTTTCTTAGCTTTCTTGGCCAAAACATCAGACCCTGATAATGAAGTAAAAGCTTAGCCTCACGAGCCGGTTGAACTATTATATTTCCTATTATATGACAGGGTACCAGAAACTAGGAAAATGACTACAAGATAAAACAACAACACATGTACAGTGAGTGTTGTATGACAACCAAGAACTTGTAATCGCTAAGTCGTTTCCTTGTTGAAATTGGTCCGCTGTCAACAACATATAAAGCATAATAGCATATGCTTTGCAAAGTGCGTATACCCATACGTATATTCGCAATACCAAGTCATTACCCTTCAATAATTTAGCAAACTCTCATATACAATTTCAGTGAAGCTCTTATTTAAGAAGTCAAACCTAGAAAGAACCTCAGATAATTAAGTTTTTCCTCCATATATTCATCAATCAATCATCAATACTTTTTTTTTTTTTGAAATTCGCAAAATTTAAAATAAATAAGAAAGGGTGCTAAGGTAGTATCCTCAAAAGATACAAGAAGAGATGAGCAAAGAGTATAGAAATCTTACAACAACATTACTCTCTAAACAAACTCGCCCAATCGAATACAAAATCCTCAAACTTGATATTCCTAAACGAAACAACATTGATGGACCAACTAAATAACAACGATTTAATGTCTATAACAAGAGAGTTCATCGGTTTTCTCACTTGCTTCTTTGCAATTAGAATGTCATTTCTTTCCAACCACACAATCCACCATATAGCAAACGTCACACAATATTTCAGAAAAACTAGAGGCTTGATAGATATTTTCAGTTTCCACTTCCATAAGAACTCGAGTACCGTCGTCGGATGAACCCAAACAATGCTTAACTGCCGTAAAAAGTGCTCCCAAATATGACATACGAAAAGAACAATGCAGGAAAAGGTGTTCCACCGACTCCTCAATACTATCGATACTTAATATATAACGGAGAATCCTTAAGGTTACATGACGGCAGTACAATCAGTCTAACATGTGGTTGCGCCTTCATCAACAATTTACATGTCGAAATCTTTTAAAAATAATATATCCGAAATAAAATGGGATTATATCCATCTGATCAGATGATAGTGAATGAAAGCACACATCCCAAATAAATACTTACCTTTTAAAACATAGGTACACAACTCATCACAAACATTACAAAAATCATGTCAAAGACAAAATTAAAAGTAGAAATCTGTTATTTCATCAAATTAAACACAAAACTGATAAAACAAGCACAAGAATGCTACAAGGGTTGATATGTGAGGATGCCGAAGTGAGCCTCAAACTTCCCGGTACCGTTTTCATCCCTTGATCATTAACACTAACATTTACAACCAAATTCAACTTCTCTCTGTCAGTAGTCATCACATGGCGAATAGGGATCTTTAAGCGGATGCTCGAAGCTAAATCTAACCGAAACATGGTAGTACTTTTGTTAGAAAGCGCCACCCTAGCTTCCTCCCAAGGAACACCAAAAGTCTGAACAGTCTCAAGACGGTGGTCTACCTTAGCTTGATAAAATCCTGGAATAGATACGTTTCCAATGGGTAAACGCTTTAAGTCACCGCCGCTATTACCTTTTTGGTAGTAATATAAACTGATGTTAAGTGCATCATAGTAAACACCACTTCCCTCGCCGTTTTCGTTCTTGAATCTGAGATCAAATGATATGGTTGTGTTACTTGTGGCGGCGTTTTTATTGCTCGAGTAGGCTTTATCGAGTGCAGGAACGTAGAATTTCTCTATTGAACATTTTGGAGAATGAATTTGAGCTGTAATAAGCCAAGTTAATAGAACGAACAAACCTACAACGACTATAACTCCAATACCACAACATAAACAACCTCTCTTCGACATTTTAACAGTTTGATTGCAATGGTTTTGTTTCTATAAATCTGGATCCGTAGAGTGTTCCCTATATAGAGAATATAAGTCAAATGGAAGTCTTTTTTGCTAATTTTTTAAGCTTAAAACGCGTAATGGAGGTTGGTATCTAGTCATTTCTAAGTAGTGTCCACATTTCTTTATTCAGGCACAGAGCCATTCTTTTTCTATTCTAATGCATTCTCATCCATTTGATCGACTTTGTACCCTTTTTGCACATGGACTGGTAAGCATTGTGTAAAGTACCCTGCAACCTGTGAACCTGGGCGTAAATCACATAGTTGTGCTCTTAGAGCAAAGGTTATGGGCATTAGGATTTTGCTTCAAAATAAATTAGTGTAGCAAAAACGACCAAATTTGTTCAAAATATATGGAAGTAAATAAGCTCCATTTTTCCCTGCCAAAATTCAACAGGACACTACCCTACTTAAATTAATGTCCGACAGTCTTTACTGAAAGACAGAAGCAGAGTAGTGTTTCAATAAGAGACAAAAGAAGTGTCGGCTGTCTATTTGGGATTAAAAGATCAAAAATTCCTAACGTACAACCCAAAAAACCGCGACACATAACAAAACTAAAGACGCGATCCCCTGCTAGCTTCCACGGGGCCTACTGGGACCCACCAACAAAAATGTGAGATAAAAAGGAAATTGTTTTAGGATGGTTTACTTTAGGCGGTACGCCTAGAACCATTGTTAAAAGATACTCCCAGAAGGGGGCAGCAAAATTGAGCTGCCCAGAAGGAAAAAACAAACCTCTCAAAAGTGTCAGTCAGTGCATATTTAACCCTGGTTCGGTAGTTCCAACTTCCCATAGTGGGTTTTAATCTTCTTAGTTCTACTTCCCCATAGTCTTTGCTCTTAATTGTTCTACGCAGAAAAATATGCTTTTGTGCGGACTCATTGACCACAAAACTGTTGAATCAACCTTCCACCTTCCACCAATTCCACCAATCACTCCTCCAATTACACCACCAACATTTACCTAACATGGACTTCCTTGTATTCTACACCTACTCCACCAACCTTCACCTAACATGGACTTCCTTGTTTTCTTCATTTACCTACTCCATTATTTAATTAATGTAATTATTTAATTCTTGTAATGTTGGTTATAAATACCTCCCATTTTGGAGATAAAGAATAACAATTATTTTTGAGTTGAACCTTAAGTCTAACATGGTATCAGAGCTCCATGGTGAGTTGAGTGCTTCTTAGTAATAGTGAGTGCTTCGTTACTTCGATTGATCCTTCTTCCGCTGGCTTAAGGTTCTTGTTTTCTTTATACACTTATTGAAACAAGTAAGTTGTACTACCGATTTTATGATAAACTTGTTATGTTGAGTTTATGATTGTCCTTTTTAAATCCTACTTAAACTTGTTAATCCATTCATCTTGGACTAAGTAAGTTGTACTGCTGTTTTTTGTTTCGTACAAACAGTTATCATCTTTGATCAAGATTTTTTTATTGAGTTTGTTTTTCTTATAAGCAAACCCTTGTTAAGTTTGTTTTCATATATTTGGTTGATTTGTCAAACTTAATTTCTCTGTGCAAGAGAGAAAACTTGATTTGAATTTAAACTCTTACCGTTTTTACCGTTATAGGACTTGTTCCTCTTATTCGACTACTCATATAATTTTTAGCTACTAGCTAGTATCTAGTTGGTTTGTTTTTCGCCCCATATAAACGAGTTGTATACACAATCAGTTTCATTTGTCCCTTTTTTAATCTCACTTAAAAAAAAAAAAGCTTTCATAAGCTGCTTGCGACTGTATTCATACTTCATATAATTTCTTCTCTAATCGTGATAATGTCTTTCCGTTAAGCGTTGTGTTTCTTGTGGAGGCAATTCACACTTCGTGGAGAAATGTTTCAAGAAAATTGGCTATCCCCATTGGTGGGACGCCTATAAAATACAAATAAAGATCGACCAAAGAGGGGTAGATACATGTACTTCAATGATGACTACGACGACCGATACTCATTCTTCCGTGGTGGAATCTCATTCTTTGGTTAATCGAACTTGTTTAAGAAATCAAGTAAGGTTGACGTCGCTTTACTTGCTACCTGATTCTGGAAAAGATCATGGTTGGATTATCGATTCGGTGCTACGGGTCATATGACGTTCGATGCCTCTATTTTGAAAGATCCGTTCCTACCTGCGTATACAACTATTTCAACGCCAATGGTGTACCGTATCCGATTCCGGAGCTGGGAGAGTTGATTTAACACCTTCCTTGTCCTTAGAACACACATTATTGGTTCCTTCTCTTTCAAATAATCTCTTGTCTACAGCGCAAGTAACCGCACAATTAAATTGTTTAGTACTAATCTACCCCACTTTCTGTCTTCTTCAGGATCTCGGCAACGGGGAGATAATTGGGCGAGGTACTAAGAGAGATGGTTTATATTACATCGACGATGTTTGTGAAGGGAGATCTCTTTCAGTTTAAAAGGTCTTCTTATATATCTAAAAATCAGATCTTACTGTGGTACCGACGGTTAGGACATGCTTCTTTTGGATATTTGGAGCACTTGTTTCCTGATTTGTTTAAGTCTTGCAAACTGTCAGACTTTAAATGTGATACTTGCATTCTTGCGAAGAGTCATCGTACTACTTACCTAGATAGTTTCAGTAGAAGATATGTCCCATTCGATTTGGTTCATTCTGATGTCTGTGGACCTTCTCGTATTACCAGTACTTCTGGATTTCGGTGGTTTGTTATCTTCATCGATGATTGTACTCATATGACCTGGCTCTATTTAATGAAGAATAAAATTGATGTGGCTGATCGTTTTCGCGCATTTCATAAAATGATTCAGACACAATTTTCGGCTAACTTAAAGGTCCTTCGTTCTGATAATGGTGGTGAGTATGTTAATGAAGTATTACAAGGATACTTTAGAGAACATGGAATTATTCATGAAACTAGTTGCCCATCTCGCCACGGACAAAATGGTGTGGCGGAAAGAAAAAATCGCCAGATTACTTGAAATTACGAGGGCATGCTTGATTGGGTCAAATATGAAGCCAAAATTTGGGAAGAAGCTATTACTAGTGCAGTATATCTTCTTAATCGAGTACCAACAAGTGTTTTAAAATTTGAGACACCTTTGGACAAATTGGCTTCGTTTGTAACAATACCTTCTCATCTTAAGCTTCCTCCACGAGTATTCGGTTGTGTTGTTTTTGTACATCTGCAGAAACATCTACGTACAAAGTTAGATCCGTGTGCTATCAAATGTGTTTTTATTGGTTATCATCCATTCCAGAAGGGTTATAGGTGTTATCATCCTCAAAGTCATAAATTTTATGTTACTATGGATGTCACCTTTTCTGAGCACGAAATGTTTTACTCATACGATGTATCTGATTCTCCTCTTGGGGGAGAGAGTGTTATTGAAGAGTTGAATTGGATGGATTTGTTTCCGACTAATAGTGAAATAAATATGATGAGCAAATGAAACAAGCATAAGTACACATCCAACTGTCAGTTGTTCAAGAATTGATGACATACAAGTCATGGAGCCGGTTCAAGAGTTCGATATTCCTGTTTTCGAAGAAATTGACACCCTTGCTCTTGAAGATTCATCTCTCTCTTCATCAACAGTACCTACATCTAATTGTCCTCCAGCCGGTGCCTATGTCCCTGAGGTAAGCATAGATTGTTCGATTAATACTAATGATACTTGTGAACTACGACACCGACGGTACCGATTTGCCACCAAGGAGTAATCGTGGAGTTCCACCAGATGTTTTTTCACCTGAAGCATTAAGGAAGGTGAAATACCCTATTGCGAATTACGTGTCAACTCATAGATTATCAAAGGAGGGAAAAGCGTTTGTCAGTCAAATGGCAGATGTTACTATTCCCGAAGCATTGAGAAGAAGCACTATCTAATCCGAAATGGGCTGGTCCTATGAAAGAGGAGATGGTGGCACATGAAGAAAATGGTACATGGGATATAGTCTCACTACCAAAAGGAAAGAAACCAGTTGGCTGCAGGTGGGTATATATTATCAAGCATAATCCAGATGGCTCTATTGACAGGTATAAAGCAAGACGTGTGGCTAAAGGGTTTACCTAGACTTATGGTATTGATTATCAGGAGACGTTTGCTCCTGTTGCAAAAATCAACACTATTCGAGTATTATTGTCTTTGGAAGCAAATCTAGGCTGGCCTCTACAACAGTATGATGTAAAAAATGCTTTTTTACATGGTGACTTGCAAGAAGAAGTCTACATGACACTACCTCCAGGTTATAATGCTCCAAACAATGCTAATGTTGTGTGTAAGTTAAAGAAGGATTTATATGGTTTTAAACAATCTCCCATAGCATGGTTTGGTAGATTTCGCATTGCAATGAAGAAGTTTGGGTATATACAGAGTAATGATGATCATACCTTGTTCCTTAAAAGAGTAGGTGACAAGGTCACTACTCTTATTATCTATGTAGATGATATGGTGGTAACAGGAAATGACCCTGAAGAGATGAGTAATATGAAAAATTGCTTGTATTCTGAGTTTGATATGAAAGATTTGGGTGGACTTAAGTACTTCTTGGGTATTGAAGTTAATCGATCCAGAAAGGGAATTTTCTTGTGTCAGCGAAAATATGTGATTGATTTGTTGAAGGAAACTGGTATGACTGGTTGTACGCCAATTGGGTCTCCTATGGAACAAAATCATGGTCTTGAAGAATGTTCTGATCACATACCAACAAACAAAGGACAATATCAGATGTTAGTTAATCTCTTGATTTATCTTTCTCATACAAGGCCAGATATTGCTTATGTTGTAAGTGTTGTAAGCAGATTTATGCATAATCCGGATTCAACAACACATGGATCTGATAACCATGATACTAAGATATTTGAAGTCCGCACCAGGAAGAGGTTTGATGTTTTCAAAACATGGACATCTTGATGTATCAGTTACACTGACTCAGACTTGGGGAGGTAAAGGTGACGAGAGAAGATCAACATCCTGGGTATGTTACCTTTGTTGGAGGAAATTTAGTGACATGGAAATCTAAGAAACAACATGTTGTTTCCTTATCCGATCTTGAAGCGAGAATATAGAGCAATGGTAAAAGGCATTTGTGAATTTTTATGGTTGAAAAGGCTTATGGGAGAGCTTGGTTTCCCATCGAAAAACCTATGAAGTTGTTTTGTGATAATCGATCAAACAATCAAAATTGCGAGAGAATCGGTGCAACATGATCGAACGAAGCACGTGGAAATTGATAGGAACTTCATTTATGAGAAACTTGAAGAAAAAATTATTGAAGTACCATATGTCCGAACAACACAACGGTGTGAGATATTCGACTAAGGCCGTATCAAATAATATATTTAGCGATTCACTTGTCAAGTTGGGCATATGTGACATATATGCACCACCTTGAGGGAGAGTGTTGAATCAACCTTCCACCTTCCACCAATTCCACCAATCACTCCTCCAATTACACCACCAACATTTACCTAACATGGACTTCCTTGTATTCTACACCTACTCCACCAACCTTCACCTAACATGGACTTCCTTGTTTTCTTCATTTACCTACTCCATTATTTAATTAATTTAATTATTTAATTCTTGTAATGTTGGTTATAAATACCTCCCATTTTGGAGATAAGGAATAACAATTATTTTTGAGTTGAACCTTAAGTCTAACAAAAACAACTTTTGCTAGCTCAGAAGGTGAAGCTCCGTATATTAACCATTAAGCCCAAAACTTATATATTTATTTGATTTCTTTTTGTTCACTCTCTAATTGCATTCTTATTGTCGTGCACCTAATGGTTATGAGAAAAATGGCTTCACGCTTTCATAGCCACAAGTAGTGGCGGAGCCAGCTCATGCTAAGGGTTGGTTGTTGCCCACCATGCTGCGCTGGCTCCCAAGCCTAATAATTGTATAAATTTGGATTGTAAAGCCCATTTATGCCTAACTATCCACCCGAAAGAGTCCCACAGCCACAATACCAAGGTATCCATCATAGCTGACATGTCAAGGTGTGACGATTTGTGAAGGACCTGCAATTTACATTGAGATCAAAAAATTGTCATATGCACCGTGACTCATTATGGATCAAAATCTATCTTGTGAAAATTTACTAGTGATCAGAATTTTATCTTGCAACCTTTTCAGGTCGGTCAAAATTTTCTTTATGACCCGAATCTTTTATCATCATACAGTATGTGTCTTGCGACTCAGAATTTGTGTAAGGGGAGGAAAATCCCCTAGGGCCCTAATCTATGTTTGTGAACTTGAATATGCTAAAATCTGCTCCCCGATCCAAAATGTCGTTGTACTTGAATTAAACCAGGGTCCAGGGTGGAGCCAGCATAATTGCCCACCCAGCCCAGCAAGCTCCCAAGCACATTTTGGCGAACCATCATTTGGGGCATACCCAAAAAATTTGGGCCCTCTTGAATAAGACAAAAACACATGTGGAAATAGTGTTTCTAGGATGCCCCTTATCTACAATTTTTGATAATGGCAAAAATACCTTTACTATTTATATTTTATAAATTTTTAATTTGTTTTTGGGTTATTTAACGTTTGTTACCCAGTAAATGTCCAACACCTAACTTTGGTACCCAATATTTGAAATATTAATGGTTGGTACCATGACCAGTCAGAGACTGTCAAGTCAAACAATTGACGTAACATACCGTTACTAAAGTAATTAAAATTGTTAATAAATATAAATTACTTAACAGTTCGTTAACACCGTTACGTGATTTTAAGAAAATCGTGTGATCCATCTAACTTAATCACATGGTTACAAATAAATCGACCAGGCGGTTACTATTTGACCTTGAATCGGGGTGTTCAGCTCACTCAAGACTTTTGTCGAACACCTACTGTGCTTCTGATGGTGATGAAAAGATTAGTTTGCGGCTGTACTGTTAACCCATTTTATATCTTCTACCACATGCAATCTCGCGATCTAACAAAAACCCAAGTCTCATAATCGTACCATGACTCTAAAATGCTCAACAATTATAGCCATTCATCCATAAAAACTAACGCCAACACCTAGTTCAATTGTTCTCCATCATTTTCTTATTCACAGATATTTAATCAAAATCTTAGAATCCTCGATACCAATTTCATCAAAATCCAAGTTTACCAAACCCACCAGAACTATATACTCCTATTAATCACTTTTTACACAACCACTAACTAACACAAATTTCTTTTCATTCCACATTTACGGCAGCAACAACAATATCATTCACTTTCAATTCTTTTACATACATTAGATATTCTAGCACAAACTGCAGTACACCCAAATTCTTATTAAATGATTTCACATACCTTTTCGGAAAATATGAGTATATGAAAGAATGATTTCATAGGAGTATAGGAGTATATGATTTCATATTACTAAAATTAAAAAAGAATTCGAAACTTTAATCGAAAATTCTTCATCTCTTAAACAGAAAATAGTGGTGATGATGGTTATACATCTTGTTGCTTGATAAAGAATGAGAAAAGAAAGAAGAGAAAGGAGAAGACTACAGTAAGAAGAAAAGAAAGTTGTATTAGTTGGTAGTTTAAACTGGTGGTGGAGTTCTGCGCTTGGCTATGCCGCTATGGGGAAGGAGGAAATAAACGCAGCAGTTAGAGAAGGTGGTGGTGGTGATTGATAGTTAATATCACATGTGAGATGTCATCCTGACCGTTAATATAAGTATAGATTATGGAGATTAAGACACGTTTTTTTTTGTCTCTAAGTTAGGTCCACGATTTGACTTCACAGTCTTTGACGGGTCAACGTACCAACCCTTAATATTTCAAATATTGGGTACTAAAGCTAGGTATTGGACATTTGCTGGGTACCAAGCGTTAAATAACCCTTTTTTTTTCAAATATTTTAAATTAAAATTTTTTTATTTAATATTTTTTTAACTTTTAAAAAAAATAATTGTTTTTTTGTTAATCTTTTTTTATTTACGAATCTAAGTTCGGGAGACAAATGATATGCCGAACCTAAACATACGTAGGTTCGGCTGATAATATGTCAGCCGAACTTGTGTTTTGTGAAAACATACCTTGGTTCGGCAGATTCGATAAAAAAATAGAGCATCCGAACTTAATATTATTCTTCGTAAAGTGAAGTTCGGCTAACATCTTTGTGTTTAATTATCAGCCGAACTGTTCATCGACACTTTCAGGATGAAAAAAAAAAAGAAAAGTTCGGCTGATAATTTTGATTTTACTGTTAGCCGAACTTTGCTCTATTATTGTCGTAAAAAAATTCCATGCAACAAGAAAAGAGAAAAAAAAAATATTATTTAAAAAAAATACACTAAAAAAGTTAATATTAAAAATTAATTAATTAATCAAGGGTATTTAAGTAACTTAACCACTCATTAGACACCCCTTATCACCCCCATACAGCTAGGGTCATCCATATGTACGCCCCAAATGAGGGTTCTATTCGTAAAAATGAAGAATGAACCCAAATTTTCCATAAAATGGGCTTTTAGCCTCCTCAGCCCATCTAATGACATGCGTAGATTTGGTAAGATTTTTGCCTACACATTTCTACAGCTCTGCCTCTGCTTGCAACATAGAATTTTCTACTGAGTTTGAATTTTGTTTGCCACCCCAAATGAATACCTTCATTTTTAAAATCCTTTACAAATACCCTTAAACGTTATTTGTGTTTCCTCTCATCTTACAAACATGGGAGGAAACAAAACACGTTAAAAAAAAAATCATGTCAAAGATTAAATAGAAAGCAGATATATAGATATACATATATATCACAAATTTAAACACAAAACTGATAGAACAAGAATTAAAATGCTACATAGTTTGTTATGCGGGGATGCCGAAGTGAGCCTCAAACTTCCTGGTATCGTTTTCGTTCCTTGACCATTAACACTAACATTTACACCCAAATTGAACTTCCGTCTTTCTGTTGATGTCACTGTGCCAGTAAATCGGACTTTTAACTTGACACTTGAAGTTAAATTTGACAGAAACACCGTGGTATTCTTGTTGGCAACTTCCATCCTGGCTTCCTCCCAAGGAACCCCAAAAGTCTGAATCGTCGCATGACGGTGATCCACCTTTCCCTGATAAAACCCTGGAATAGATGCATTTCCGATGGGTAAAATCTTTAAACCGCCACTGGTATTACTATTTTAGTAGTAATATACGCTGATGTTAAGTGCATCATAGTAAACACCGCTTCCGTCCCCATTTTCGTTTTCAAATCTGAGATCAAATGATATTAAAAGAATTTAGAAGAATAAGAAGACAGTGTATTTGTTTTTCAACTGTGAAGTTCTTGTTATTCCATTCAATGCTATATATAGTTACAATTACATTAGGGTTTACAATAAATCATGATAATGAAAGACTAAGTAAGTTAACTAAGTAGACTATGAACCTGGAAGACTAAGACTTTGTTTGTTGCAGTGCTAAGGAATAGGAAGACCATAAGATATTGTTACAGAGTTGAAAATATTGGTACATAGTTGATGGTACAAAGATATGACACATATATAGTTAATACCCCCCCTCAAGTTGGAGCAGGAGAGATAGAACGGATGCCCAACTTTCCAACCAGATGCTTGAATTGTCGTACTCCTAACGGCTTGGTGAATATGTCGGCAAGTTGATCTGCTGATGGAAGATGTTTGGGAATAATCAAACCACTGAGTAATTTCTCACGAACAAAATAGCAGTCAATTTCAATGTGTTTAGTTCATTCATGAAAGACCGGATTTTGAGGAATATGAATTGCCGCCTGACTGTCACAACAGACAATAATAGGAAGTGTACATGGAATGTGTAAGTCCCTGAATAGATATTTTAGCCATTGTAGTTCATCTGTTAAATTCGCAAGAGCACGATACTCGGCTTCAGCTGATGACCGAGCAACTGTTGGATGCTTCTTGGATTTCCATGAAATAGGGCTATCACCTATTGTAACGAAATAACCAGTAGTGGATCGTCTCGTCATAGGGCAACCTTCACAATCAGAGTCAGTGTATCCTCTGAGAAGCAAAGGACTAGAGGAAGACAAGAATATGCCATGGCCAATTGTGCCTTTTAAGTATCTTAGCACATGATGAGCAACATCAAGATGTGCTGTATGAGGATTTTGCATAAACTGACTCAGATAATTCATAGCATATGTGATATCTGGTCGTGTTACTGTAAGGTATAGTAGACTCCCAATTAAGCGATGATAAATGGAAGGATCAGACAAAGCCTTGCCATCTTCAGCACGTAATTTGAAATGAGCATCCATAGGAAAATATGAGACTCGCGCCCCTGTGAGGCCTGAATCTTTGAGTATATCCAATGTATACTTCCGTTGACACAGAAAAATTCCTTTTGGAGATCTAGAAACTTCTATGCCTAAAAAATACTGTAATTTACCCAAGTCTTTTATAGAAAAATGGGATGCAAGTCGTGACTTAAGAGAGGTAATGAAATCATTGTCAGTACCAGTTATGATGATATCATCCACATATACAAGAACAAAAATTGAAATACGTCCTTGATGATATGTGAAGAGATAATTATCACATAGAGATTTATGGAAACCCTCAGATAATAAAACAGAAGAAAGCTTTGCAAACCATTGTCTTGAGGCTTGCTTAAGGCCATACAAAGATTTGTTAAGCTTTAGAATTTTAGTCTCACCTTTGTGGCCTAGACCAGGAGGAAGCTTCATGTAAATGTCTTCATCCAGATCACCTTGTAGGAACACGTTATTGACATCAAGTTGATGTAGAGCCCAACCTTTGATAGCTGCAATAGATAACAATACCCGCATGGTGACTAATTTCGCAGCAGGTGCAAAGGTATCATAAAAATCAATTCCTTCTTGCTGAGTGTAACCCTTAGCAACAAGATGAGCTTTGTATCGCTCTACAGTGCCATCTGCATTGAATTTTATTTTAAAAACCCACTTACTACCTATAGCAGTTTTTCCTGGTGGCAAATCAACCAAGATCCAAGTATTATTTGCTTCAAGAGCCAGGATTTCTTTGGCCATAGCTGCTCTCCATTTGGGACATAGTTTAGCTTGAGAATAAGATTTTGGTTCTTCAGAAAGAACAATGGCAATTAAAAAAGCTTTATGTGCTGGCGTAAATTTGTCAAAAGAAAAATAATTATCCATCGGATAGGCTGAAGTGTTTTTACATTTGGGTAACGTACACTGATAATCTTTCAGATAGGATGGTTGATTCCTAGTTCTAGTTGGTCGTGAATTTTGCACAACTGGAGTAAGCATTGTCTCATGAGAAGGAGATGTCTCAGAAACGATGTTAGGATATAAAACCGTTGGAGAACTAGATTGATCATAGTTAATAGAGGAAACCATAGTATCGACTATAGGTTGTTGTGTAGAAGACACATATTTAGTTGAACCAGATGCGGAGGAATGAATAATTGGTCTTTCAGATGGTTCCGCAGAACAAGATGTCGGTTCTTGCAGTGGCTCAGTAAATTGCTCAGAACTAGAGCAATGTGGTGATGCCGTATCCTTTGGCGAATACATACGGCAATTGGGTGACTGTTCAGAGTTATCAACCGGAGAGGTAGTTAAAATAAAATCATAATAAACATATTCAGATGATGATATAGGCTTAGGATATGGCATAGGGGAAGAATGATTCATGTTGGAAAAAGGAAACATTGTTTCATAGAAAACAACATCCCTAGAAGTATATATGAGTTTTGTTTCAAGATCATAGACCTTGTAAGCTTTCTGACCATAAGGATACCCGACAAAAACATCGGGCTTAGCACGCATATCAAATTTGTGAGATGGTCGTGTGTTTCTGCCAAAGCATAAATAACCAAAAACTCGCAAAACTGAATAGTTTAGCGTTGTCGAGAGCAGTATCTCATGAGGATTTTTATGAGACAAGACAGGAGAAGGCAACTTGTTTATCAAAAATGCTGCAGTGAAGACACATTCTCCCCAAAATTTTAATGGGAGATTTGATTGGAATCAGAGAGCTCTAGCAACATTTATAAATTCCTATGTTTACATTCAACAACACTTTTCTGTTGTGGCATGTAGACACAACTCTTCTGATGAAGTATTCCATTATTATGAAACCAAGATTGAAGTGCATTAGATTTAAATTCTAAACCATTATCAGAACGAAATGTTTGTAGTTGTGGGATAAGCAAGGGGCTGATGCTTGATGATATGGTTGCAATTTTATGACCATACTGTTTAATTGCAAAGTTAAAAAAAATATTGTAAGCACTTGAGAGTATCAGATTTGTTGTGCATCAGGTAAACCAAAGTACATCGTGAATAGTCATCCACTAGTGTGAGAAAATACTTCGCACCAGTGTGAGATGCAATGGAGAAAGGCCCCCAAATATCAGCATGAACAAGTTGGAAAGCATGAGATGATAAAGATGTACTTTTATTAAACTTCAATCTGGTTTGTTTTTCCAGTGGACAAACAGTACATGAATGATTCAATTTGGAATCAATATAAGAAAAATTCCTAGCTAAAAAACGAAAACAATCTTTATTGGGATGGCCTAAACGGCAATGCCACATATCCATTGGTCGTTTATTTGCATTGAAAGAAAAAACAGAAAGGCGGAAGCTAAAATGGTAGACGCCAGCAATCCTTCTACTCCATCCAATCTCCTTGTTCGTTTGTAGGTCCTGAAATATACAAGACTCTCTTGAGAATTTGACACAACAATGAGTTGAATTGGTTAATTGGCTAACTGATATTAAGTTAAACTTAAAACTTGGAATATGAAATACATCAAGTAGGTTAATGGGAGGTGATAAATCCAACTGTCCAATATGACTCACAGAGGTATATGAACCATCTGGTAATTGTACCTCAATTGGTTTGTCAACCACTGCATAAGTGGTGAACGATAATAAAGAAGAGCATATGTGATGAGTAGCACCACTATAAACAATCCAAATAAGCGTAGAAGTATAAACAGATGACAAAGTTATACCTGCGAAATTAGCAGATGGTGCTATGTCTCCATTAGATGGGTCGAGTAGAGCAAGAATTCAAGCATATTATTCAGCAGCGATTGACGGTGCTGCAGGAGAAGGTAAAACAACAGAAGCCAAAATGCGAGAATCTGATCTCGATGTCTCCTTGGGATATCCAACCAATTTACAACATATCAGCCGCGTATGACCATGCTTGTTGCAGTGGTCACAAAAAGGGCGCTGACGTTTGTTATTGTTGTTGCTGGCCGCATTGTTGTTTCTGGTAAACGATCAATTGGATACGATGTTGGTGTGACTTCTATGATCAGAACGAGTCACATTCAAAGCTGCATAATCCACATTGTGCACCACCAAGGCATTGAGACCCTGTTGTTCTTCTTCCTGACGAACAAGATTGTATATCTTGGCAGCAGATGGCAGTGGCTCAGTGACTAGTAGCTGACTACGTAAGCTGGAAAAACGAGTATGGTGTCCCTGCAGAAATTCCATTGCACGATCTTGATAATTTTGTTCAATATGAGCCTTACCTGCGTTGCATATGCATTGTGTCGGAGGACGAGAAGAGTCCAACTGATCCCAAAGCATCTTTAGCTGAGTGAAATACTGAGCAACAGTGTTATTCTCTTGCGTCAGATTGGAGATAGCCTGCTTGATAGCATACAGTTTAGTTGCATTCGATTCAGCGAAGTGACTCTTCAGATTCAACCACATCTCATGTGAAGTTTCGAAAGACATGATGCTGCGACCAATCTCAGGTTCACAAGAGTTGCATACCCAACTTCCAACGAGATCATCACAGCGTTGCCAATAAGGAATGTCTGCTGAGATTGTTGGTTTGGAGATCATACCGTCTATATATCTCGTCTTTGCTTTAGCACTCAAAGCTTTGCGCATCCCACGTACCCAAGTTCCATAGTTTTCACCTGAAAGAACTGGTTGATAAAGAACGGTGGTAGGATTGTCTGCTGGATGAACATAGTAAGGACTATCTGGTTGAAGATGTGGATTGGCATCAACAACTCTATTTCATTTGTCTGTTGTTTCTTGGGTTTTGGATGATTGAGGGATATCACCATCTACCATTGTTGGAGAATTGGATGTTTGTTGGATTTAGGATTGCGGATCTAACCTAGCACGATGGTACCATAAAAGAATTTAGAAGAATAAGAAGACAGTGTATTTGTTTCACAACTGTGAAGTTCTTGTTATTCCATTCAATGCTATATATAGTTACAATTACATTAGGGTTTACAATAAATCAGGATAATGAAAGACTAAGTAAGTTAACTAAGTAGACTATAAACCTGGAAGACTAAGACTTTGTTTGTTGCAGTGCTAAGGAATAGGAAGACCATAAGATATTGTTACAAAGTTGAAAATATTGGTACATAGTTGATGGTACAAAGATATGACACATATATCGTTAATAGATATTGTTGTGTTGGCGGTGGCATCAGTTTTATTACTCGACGGGGCTTTATCGAGGGCAGGAACATAAAATATCTCTACAGAACATTTTGGGGAGCGAATTTGATTGGTAACAAGCCAAGCAATTAGAAAGAGCAAACCTGCAACGACTCTGACTCCAAAACCACATCACAAACAACCTTTCTTCGACATTTATCTGTGTTTTGATTGCAGTGTTTTGGTTTTACAAATCTGGATCCATACATTGATTTCTATATGCAGATTAAAGTCAAATGGAAGTCTTACTTTTATTTATTTTGTTCAACAGTTGGAGTAGGTTCGTAACCGGTCATCATAAGTGGTTGCCGCATTTGTTTGATTTTTATGTACATCGCGAATTGGGATTATGTCCCTGAAGTGCGTGCCATTTTATTGACCGTAAGGTAACCTTTGCACTTTTTTTTGTTTTCGTTTTCAATGGATGGTACATTTGCACATAGAAAAAGTAAGTAAACTATTCTTGTCCTGGGTGCAATTTTGTTCTTCAAGAATCAGGGTTAAAAGAGGATTGATGACGTGAGCAAGATAATCACGGTAACGACGTCATCAAATGCTTATATACAGTACGTAATACATTTCCCCTGGCTGTTTTGCCTTTAGACATATAGGCCGTCATAGAATAAGGTGCAAATACAAACATCAAGCTGATTGCCATCCCCAGCATGTGAAAAGTAGATGCTAGCTGGTAAGCCATTGCTCCAAATGTGTAATGGGTATCTCATTTTAACTTTCTTTTAGTAGTGCCCGTATTTGTTTATTTAAAGTTTAGCAAATTGCAATTCTTTTTATATTGTAATGCCACTTAATCGAGTTATTCGTATGAGATCTCTTTTTATTGTAGTCGATAAGATTTTAAAAAACCGTATCAACATGAATGTGTCTTTACCTTCATAAGGGCCCTGACACGAACCACATTCCTGCTTTTTTGGGGGTGAGATTGGAAAAGAGCCTATACACTATATCTGGTCTCCGTGTACATATTGATCATCCGCAACTAGACCATGCATCAAACCAATTTCACACCATTTCGAACTTCAGGCCTTTCAGAGTTTAACCCATTTAAATTAATTAAACACAGATACTGGGTTTTTGTCTGCCACTCCCTTCTTAATCGTTCATTGTCATCTCCTGGAAGAAAGAAGTCGTCCCAAAGTCATACTAATAATCAACTTTAAGAATAAAATCAACGTGAGTGCGATATGAGCTGGCCATCATAACCACGGGAAATAGTTGAAAAAACTTTCCTATAAATACCATCCTCTTTCTACTTAGCTGTATCTGTGTTTTTTTCTGCTCGCTCATCTATCTATATTCTAGTACCAACAACAACAAAAATGGCAGCAGACAGTTTAACTAATATTATTCCGTCTGTTAAACTCACCTGGACGATTCGAGGCTTTTCAAAGATTAATACTCAAAAACTTCTGTCATCGGTTTTCTTGGTGGGAAACCAAAAATGGTATGCATGTATGTCATCGTCTAACAACTAATTTCTTTTTCTTTGATTAATAGGAGTAGTTCTCCTACTACGTTTTGATTAGTCTTGGTGGTTTAAATTCATGTCGTACAGGAGGTTGAAGATTTGTCCAAAAGGGGAAGTCAATGTGTTTGATCAATTATCGTTGTACGTTATCCGTGAACACACGAATACAACGCCCTATATCGAGGTCAGTTTAGTCGTTGCTGGTCAGACTAATCCCAGATTCAATGTAAAAAGAGGTAAGGAAAATCTTCAGAAACAAGTGAAGTTGTATATTTAGCTTCCCATTTTGCCCCTATCCCAGTAAAACTTTGCGGTTTGCGGAAAAAAAAAATTAGATGCGGGCGTAAGATCAATTCCTATGGCAATGGCCAATATCAAAATTTGTTCATCCACGTGATGAACAAACTGCATTCTCCATTATGGGAAATAAGTCAAAATGAACAAATCTGATATTTGGGCTCCACTAGTGATTTTATTATTATAAACTAATAAGAGTTGGGTCTCATTAATGATTTTATTTATTTAAACTAATAATAATTGGTAAAAAATTATAAATATTAAAATAATTATTTAATAGATAAAAATCAGAAAAAGTGAGCTGGTTTTAACTTTTTGTTGTGGGTGTCATCCTCATGAGCGCCTGCGCTAGGGCAGTGGTCGCGGGAGTTTGTTCCTTGATCGCGCGTCAGCAAGGCTGTCGCTCGAGTTATTTGTCATGGCGCGCGTTCTTGCACCAGACGCGCGCCTACTGTAGTGTCTCAGTGTTGAACATCCATTTTCTTGGTTTGTTCATCCCATAGTGGAATCAAAATGAACAAACTTTGAATTTGTTTATTCCATAGGAAATGCTCAAATGTAATACAAAAGTTATGATAGTCCTTTCAAAAATAAAAAAGCTTTCTACGTTCAAGCTACATAGACGGAATATCAGTTCATGGTGGTTGCCATATTTATCCCATTTGTCGTAGTAATATACTTCTAGTTTCATTAAAAAGTAAGAGACAACTAAACAAGAGGTTGTTCTTTGGAACCGTGAATTCACTTTTAAATTTATTTCTTTTACTTTGATTTACAGTAATTAGGAGGCGCTAACGATGCAAGCTCTCCCGTACTTGTATCTTCTTTTTTCCTCTTAATATAACTTTCTCCTTCGGGAAAGAAAAAGATAAAGTAAGAAATAAACCAGGAAAATAGATTTTTTTTTTTACTTTAAGAGATTTGATGAAGTAAAATGTTTAAGATAAAAGAGAGAATATGATATTAAAGAGAAAAGAAGAAGGGAATCAAATTGTGTCTTTCATTTCCATTAGCTCCATATAAATACAAGAGGGGGAGAGTTTGTGTTCGCACACTTGTCACCAAGGACAAGATACAAAACTATATGTGTCTAGTAACAAAGGACTAGATTTTACATGTGTCCAACATATATCAATGTGCCATGCACTTAGCCACTAACAATGTGCCATGAACTTAGCCACTAACAATGTGACATGCACTTAGCCACTAACAATGTAACATGCACTTAGCCATAAGGAGTGGTCATCCATACTATGGACCATTTTACTACAACACTCCCCCTTGGATGACCATCACCACAAACTCATTTGCTTTGTCAGAACCTTGGCAGAACTATTTTTTGAAAAACTGGTCAAAGGAGAAAGATACTTGAGCTTCTGAAATGGCGTCGATTGTCAAGACTCTTCTCCTTTTTAGGAATGTGTTAGGAAAAATACTTAAAAAAAAAACTGAACACTTGGAAGGAGAATAATAACCTCAATCGAGGATTTGTATTTCCAGTGCTACTGTTGTCTCATTAAAAACCTTTCCGAGTAATAAAACCCAGTGGGAAAAAGTAACCTCGGTGAAGGAAAAGAGTGCAACACACCTTTATGTCAACATCACATCGTTAGATGCTCCCCCTGATATCGATATCTCCCCATGATTTGTATTACAGTTTTATTGTTGTCTCATTAAAAACCTTTCCGAGTAATAAAACCTAGTGGGAAAAAGTATCCTCGGTGAAGGAAAAGAGTTCAACATACTATCAGGTGCTACCCCTGATGTAGGACAATTTCTTTAGTATAATACTGTCATGGAAGTGGACAATTCCTTTAGTCCTATGGAGTCATGGAAGTTCGGACAACCTCTTTAGTCCTATACTTCTCACATGTTTTTCAAATGTGAACTTAGGTAATGACTTAGTAAATAAGTCTGCCACATTTTAGTCAGATTTTACTTTACTGACTTGAATGTTTAGAAGACATTGTTGTTGCTGATTGTAAAAGAACTTTGGTGATATATGTTTCATATTATTACCCTTAATGTACCCTTGCTTCATCTTTTCGATGCAAGCTGCATTATCTTCATAAATGTAGGTTGGCTCTTCGGTGGTAGAACTCAAACCACATGTCCCTCGAATATGTTTAATGATAGACCTTAACCATATACATTCATGAACCGCCTCATGTAGGGCAATGATCTCAGAGTGATTCGTGGAGGTAGCCACAAGGGTTTGCTTGGTTGATCTACAGGATATTGCTATATTCCCGATAGTGAAAACATATCCAGTTTGTGATCGACCTTTGTGTGGGTCTGAGAGGTACCCGGCATCAGCAAAACCAACCAAAATATTATTTGGGGTTCTCGTGTAAGGAGTCGCAATTACATTAGCATTTATCATTTCGTCTTCGTAGGGATAAAACAAACCCAAGTCAATGGTTCCCTTTAGGTATCTAAAGATATTCTTTATACCATTCCAATGACGCTGCGTTGGCGCTGAGCTATATCTAGCTAACAAATTCACTAAGAATGAGATATCTGGTCGAGTACACTGTGTTAAGTACAATAATGCGCCTATTGCACTTAGATAGGGATATTCATCTCCCAATACATCTTCGCCATCTTCCTTTGGGCGAAATGGATCTTTATGTAAATCTAAAGGTTGACCAACCATGGGAGTGCTAGCAGGGTGCACTTTGTCCATATTAAATTTCCTGAGTATCTTATAGACATGTGCAGACTGGTGGATTAATATTCCACAAGCTCGATGTTCTAGTTCAAGTCCTAGACACATTCGAGTTTTCCCAAGATCTTTCATCTCAAATTCGGATTTTAAATAGCTTGCGGTTTCTCTTAGTTCATCAAGAGTACCTACTATGTTCATGTCGTCGACATAGACATCTATAATATCAAATCAGGAACTTGTTTTCTTAATAAACACGCAGGGGAAAAATTCATTATTTGTATATCCCTTACCAATCAAATAATCACTTAGACGGGTATACCACATCCGCCCGGATTGCTTTAATCCGTAAAGTGAGTGTTTCAACTGTATTGCATACGCACTCCGTGGTTTAGAGTTACTTGATTTGGGCAATGGAAGTCCATCTGGAACTTTCATAAATATCTCTGTATCAAGGTCCCCATAGAGATATGCGGTAACCACATCCATAAGTTGTATTTCAAGTCCTTCTGAAACTACTAAACCGACTAAGTAACAGAACGTGATGACATCCATTACAGGAGAGTACGTTTCTTCGTAATCAATCCCAGGGCGTTGTGAGAAACCTTGCACCATAAGGCGAGCCTTATATCTAACGACTTCGTTCTTCTCATTACGCTTTCTGACAAATACCCATTTATGTCCTACAGGATTTACACCGGGTGGGGTTAGCACTACTGCACCAAATACCTGTATTTTTTCCAGTGAATTTAATTCAACATGGATTTCATCTCTCCATTGAGGCCAATCTGTTCTCTTTTGGCATTCTGTAATAGAGCGTGGTTCGATATCATCGTGCTCTATAATCTCCCGAGCAACAATATATGCGAATATATCATCAATATGTGTGGAGGATCTTTCCATCAACACGTATGAACTTTCACAATCCATAGAGATTTCTTTGTTCTCTGGAATCAATTCAAACTTCGAGGCGTCCCCCAGTAATGATTCATGGACATAACTGTAATCAGAGACAATCTCATGAGATGGATTATCTGCATTGATGATATATGGATCGGTTTGTGCCTTACTCGCCTTTTTCTTCCTTGGATGAGTATCGATCGAACCAAGTGGTCTCCCCCTCTTCCTTTTGGGGGCCACTTCCTCAGCTACACTTCCACCAAGTTTAGCCTTGGTACATATATCTATTGTACCTTTTCCTTTTTCGGGAATTTCCAACCTTGCAGGAATGTTTGCATCTGGTATATGTGATCTCGTCACTTTAGCGATATCAGTAAATGCATCAGGCATTGAATTTGCCACATTCTGAAGATCGATAATTCTTTTCACTTCACTTTCACATTGTGGAGTACGGGGATCAAGATGAGACAATGTGGGAACACACCAAGACAATTCCTGTCGTTCCCTTTTGAAGTCATTTTCCATTCCTCCCCCTAATGACGGGAAGTTTGTCTCATCGAAGTGACAATCCGCAAATCTAGCGGTAAAGAGATCGCCTGTCAAAGGTTCTAAGTAGCGAATAATTGTTGGGGATTCATATCCAACATAAATACCTACTCATCTTTGTGGACCCATTTTTGTACGTTGTGGGGGCGTAATAGGCACGTATACGGCACAACCAAATATGCGTAAATGTGAAATATTAGGCTCATATCCAGTTACCAACTGGTACACAGAAAATGGTTGGCTAGCAGTGGGTCGAAAGAGAATAAGTAACGATGCATGCAATATGGTGTACCCCCAGGCAGTAATAGGCAGGTTGGAACGCATAACCAATGCCCTAGCTATCATCTGTAACCTTTTGATGGTATCTTCTGCGAGACCATTTTGAGTGTGTACATGGGGTACGGGATGCTCTACGTCAATTCCATTAGACATACAGAAATCATCAAATCCTTTAGATGTAAATTCTCCAGCATTATCAAGTCTGATAGACTTGATTGGATGATCAGGGTGGTGAGCCCTTAGTCGTATAATTTGTGCTAGGAGATTTGCAAATGCAGCATTTCTTGTGGACAATAATGCAACGTGTGACAAACGGGTCGAAGCATCAACCAGAACCATAAAATACCTGAATGGTCCGCATTCTAGATGTATAGGTCCACAAATATCACCTTGTATTCTTAGTAAAAATGGCATATTTTGTTTGATATCTTTAGCATAGGATGGTTTCGATCCTGTCTTTGCCAAAGAACAAGCTTTGCAGAATGAGCGATGTGCCTTCGATAAGGAAAATGAATAAGAATGGGACTGCGGGTGCGCTTCAATTACTTTGGAAGATGAAGGTTGCGCTTCTCTTACTTTAGAAGGCATAAAATTTGCATCATTTACTTTAGAATGCACATTGTTACTCTGCATTGTAACAATCTTTTGTTCCATTTTCTTTTTCATTCGGAAGAAAGGATGCCCGTGTGAGTTTTTTAAAACACGAATCATCATATCACGACCTGGGTGCCCTAGTCGATCGTGCCAAAGCTTATATAGGTCACTGGCCAACAGTTCATCGTTGGTAACAACATGGGATTCAATAATCCTAATAGTGGTGATGTACAATCCACTAGATTGACTCATTAGTTTCTCTAAGATGCGCTTCCTTCCGCATTCATTAGAGGTCACGTATATGTACTCAATTCCATTTTCACAGTGAGTTTCCAAGTGGTAACCATTTGTACGGATATCCTTGAAACTCAACAAAGTGCGGTTAGCTCTTGGTGCATATAGAGCTTCTGTGACTTTAATCATTGTGCCGTTTGGCAGCAAGAATTGAGAAGTACCTCGCCCAATGATTAATTGTGATGATCCAATCATCGTAGTCACAGATGTATTATAAGGAGTAAATTCAACAAATAATTGTCTATTTCGTAGGATAGTGTGGGTGGTAGCACTATCAACTAGACATTCAATTTCTCCTTGAGACATTCCTACAAGTACATTAGGAAGGAAGGTTATAAACATGAACAGATTATCTCATTTTCTTTAGAGAAATCTGTTCCATTAGAATGGCGTCCTTTCCATTCTAATATACATGTTAAAACAATAGATTATCATAAACAAAGTAAAATTCTATTGAACATGATAGAAAACAAGTACTCATAGATAATCCACACACCTAACATAAAGATGCTAAGAGCATGTTTAGCAACAACACACTTATTCAAACCATTAAACAAACGGTAGATTAAGAAAACATAAAGTACCTTAAAGAAAACAACAACCTTTTAAAACAACAGAGTCTAGAAAGCCATGAAACAAGAAACTAAATGTTTAGGCCCAGGAAAAGTCCGGAACATCCATTGTTGGGGCAAAGTCCTCGTTTCCCAGGAAATCTGAGATTGTGAGGTTAGCGTCAGGGGTGACAATATTTTCTTCTACATAGTTAGCCTCTTGTTCGATAGCCTCCCGGTACTTTTTGTAGCTCGCTGCTACATTTGAGCTAGCCTTGCAATGCATGTACCAGTTTCCGGTGAATCCACACTTAAAACAAGGCGCACTCCCATCTGCAGCCTTTTTAGTGGCGGGATTAGTAGTGGTTTTCTCGAACTTAGGAACACTAGCACTATGTCCAGAAGTTCCTTCTCTATGCCAAACATGAGAATGACCATTTCGCCCTCGACCTCGATTATGTCCCTTACGTCCTCTTCCACGAGAGGTGTTATCTCCACGTGGGTATGGATCATGGGAATGTGAATCAGAATGTCGAGCCCTCTTACCTTTGGGTCCCTTCCCTTTATTGACCTTTCCATGGTTAGATTCGGGAACTTTCTTTTTCCCGACAGCTCTGGCATTGTTGTTGACAAGAATCTCATTGTGTCTTTCGGCCACTTGCAGTAAGTTTATCAACCTACTGAATGCCGTGATTCTTTTGTTGTCAACCTCCAAACGATGCTGATTTTCCAGTATCATGGACGAGGTGGGAAAGGTCGATAGGGTTTTCTGAATCATTTCCTCATCAGTAAGTTTCTTTCCACAAAAGTCCATACGTGCCTGAATTTGCAGCATGTCTTTTTGGAAATCATTCACTTTTACATAATCGAGAAAGCGGATTTCATTCCACAAGACGTTCAATTGTGGTATTAAGGAATCATGAATGTTCCCAAAACGGCTATCGAGAGCATCCCATAGATCTTTTGGTGTCTTCAAGTGATGATAACCCCAACGCAGGTTAGGATCGATATGCCTCTTGAGAAACATAAGAGCATTAGCTTTGTCTTTCTCAGTTTCCAGAGAAGCGTCGGCAGATGGTTTGATAGTGGAGGTGAAGTCCTTTGCCACGAATGTGGTTTCGACATCAGCTACCCAACGGTGGTACTCAAGTCCTGCTGAGTCCAAAAGTTCGAATTCTGGTCGAATTGGGTCCATCTACATAGACAAAATAAAGGACATTAATATGGTGCTCAAGTCCTTCTGAGTCCACGACAAATCCCGGTATCATTTTCCCGTAACCAAATTTCTTTATGGTTTACCGGGTAATACGGATATGTCATATAGTCCAATCTCTGATCATAACCCAGTCCACAAAATTAATAAACCAAGCTTCTTTATGGTTTTAACAAGGGAACTTTGTTTGCAAACCAAATTTCTTTATGATTTGAAAATTGCAAACAATTTTGTAATAAGGTAGACAAAATATTCAACTAAAAATAGGTGTTTAAAAAAAATTTAACTACGGGCCTATTTATCATTTATATATGCATATAATTTTATTTTATATGATAAAGTACAAAAAATAAGATAAAAATGATTTTGTTTAATAGGTAGCTTATCATAAAAAAATATTGTACATATATAATTTTGAAGGTAAAGACAAGCATGTGGTAAAAATACAAATTATGACTACCATGAAAATTAATATCCTTAAAGGAAGGAGAATAATATACAACAATTAGGAGATGATTTATTTACTCCATGCTTATGAGTATGTAATAAATATGAAGACACACACATTAATTTCAAACAAGGGACAACATGCATGTGCAAGGAATTTTATAAGAATGTTTCAAAAATATCTCCTTTAATGATTTTGTAGATAACAAAATTTCATACCTTGATTGATGAAAACAAAGTCTCAATTAGTTAGAGTAAGGTGTTGATAACGTGATGAAGTAAAATGTTTAAGACAAAAGAGAGAATATGATATTAAAGAGAAAAGAAGAAGGGAATCAAATTGTGTCTTTCATTTCCATTAGCTCCATATAAATACAAGAGGGGGAGAGTTTGTGTTCGCACACTTGTCACCAAGGACAAGATAGAAAACTATATGTGTCTAGTAATAAAGGACTAGATTTTACATGTGTCCAACATATATCAATGTGCCATGCACTTAGCCACTAACAATGTGCCATGCACTTAGCCACTAACAATATGACATGCACTTTGCCAATAACAATGTGACATGCACTTAGCCATAAGGAGTGGTCATCCATACTATGGACCATTTTACTACAACAAGATTTTCTTTATAACTTGAATTTTTGAATGGAGGAAGTTAGAACTGGAGAGGTAGCCGAAGATTTTGTTACGCGCTTTGCACGTCCGTTTTGATCTAGTTTAGACATGGAGATTGCACGTGCTATGCGAAATACAAGAATATGGAAATTTTGAGCCTCCAACGGCAGTGGACAATAGCACACACTAAATAGTGGAGTCCAAATTTGTTTACACTCCTCTAACGAGTGTGTATTTCACATATTTTTCTGATTGGTTGATTATTTAACTGATGGCCCCATTACCCTTCATGTTTAGAATCATGACTCTCGTTGCATAATTTCCTAAATTAAATCAAGTGTAGAGATTGAAATGTTACGTACACACTCATCAAGGAGTGTGCATAAATTCGGACTCCTAAACTGTCTCTCCTTTCCAGCTATCCAACGATTACGATTGATATTATAATGATTAGAGATTGGTTATTGCTTTGATTTTTATTGTTGTTTTCGTTAAGAGGGAGAAATGGTAACTTAACTATTCTCGTGGATTCTGCAGCTAGCACGTACCAATTCAGGAGTTTTGATTTGCCAGGTTGGGGTTGGGATAGATTCATGAAACTTACTCAGCTTCATCACCCTGCCAATGGATATCTACGAAACGATACTTTAGTCGTTCAAGTTGCGCTTTCAAGCAGAGACTAAAGAGGGAGCCTGGTGTACAAAACTCAAATAATGATCTATATTTGCTCTACTACCTACAGTGTCACATATTATTTATCTCACCTAGTTGTAATATTTAATAATTCCATATTTACCGTGGGATATCCATGGCTAGATTTAAGAGCCATCCTCACTGAAATCCAAACCTTTGGATTTTCCCACCGATCCATCCTACTTTTGATTCAACCTATATAAAAAGACAAACGATTCTGTCCGTTTCTATTTCCTAAGTTTTGAATTTGTTTTTTCAAGTCTACCCCTGAAGCAAGGTTAGTTACCAACCATAGTTAGGCTTTATTTAGGTTTGGATTTAGGTTTAGGAGAAATGGATTTAAGGATTTTTCGAGGTTTATTCGTGTATAGAAAGAAACCAAATATTTCTACCCTTCAGTTGGCAATTGCAGGTATGTGTATTTAAGAACGAAAATTGGATTTTGCATGACCCAATCAAGAACACATGAAAAGAAAGTAAGTGCTTTAGGAGGACATTCAACGAGTGGGAAAAGACATGTCTTTTCACCAACAAGTTTCTCTTAAAGAGAGTCTCATCAGTCTTGTTGAATTTAGATAGCAAGAACGGTAGTAAGTGTAGGAGGACATTCAACAAACCATTATAGCAAGAACGAACAAACCATTACTGTTGTATCTATTGCATGATTATAAAACCCACGCATAATCATCAAAAAATTGTGTTATAAATGTCTCTTTCTTATTTTTTATTTAGGAGAAATGAAACAGAATAAAGAAAAACAGAAATGAAAATCTATGTACAAAGGGAAAAAAAAAAGAACACTCGTACCACCCAATAATGTTTCTCCAGTAACAATACAGTAATAGCTTGCCAACAAGTTAATATGAAAACCTTGCCAATGGTGTTCTGCACCTCACCAAAATGGAAGTCCATCATTCATCTCCAGGACTATACACGTCCCAACCCATCATAAGTACAAGAAGCAGACTTTAGGAATGGGCATCAAACAACCTGATAAGTTCACCTGATTATATTAAAGAGATCACAACCCTCACCCATGATAAATCAAGATTGTCATTTTGTGAAAAGAAGACTACTTTACTCGCTGATTGTAACTGGAGCTTCAAACGTTTCCCATGGTACTAAGTTGGTCGGCTAACAAGTGAAAATCATCTCTAAACAACTGACAAACATCCGAAAATATAATTATAGTGCTTTTCACAAGAAACCGGCTTACAAGATGGAAACTACAAAAAATTTGCTTCAGGGAAGAGGCTTTAAGTTGTGTAACAGGTTCAGGGTTACTAACCAATTAAGCTAGATATAAATTAGCAAGCAGGTACAAAGACCGGGTATAGCTGTATAAACTAGCATTTGCGTTTGAAAATACCAAAATTTCTAAAGTTTGTAAGCAGGTGTTCTAATACCAGGATGAATGAGAGTGATAAATGCAGTTTAATTTTTACCGAAGCCAAAATTTAAGTGACAGAGACATGGAAAGTAACACAACTACTATTTCAGTAACAAAAAAAAAAAAACCAGAAATATAATAACAAAATAAATAGTCAAGGACGGGGAACGTAATTCAACCTGCCTTAATTTTTTTCTTGTGGATGAAAATAGTAGCATAGATTGACGGGAATCCTCCAGGTGATCCAAAATTACTTTTTTTCTTTTACTTGTGATTATGTTTCTATTAAGCGTGTGTATAGTTTCCTGTCGATGAAGATACTTACTTTCTAATCGAACCCTAATTTGGGTTTCCACTAGTATGCCTGTGGCGGACTTTATTAATTAGGGTTTTATTGTAGAAATCAATTAGTTGATTTTCACTTGCTGGCAGACTTCATAACCATATAGTTACTTTCATATTCACTTTTTTAGTTTTTTTTTCATCTTGACTGAAAATTACATTTGCATTGTCTTTGTTCATCGTACAGATACCTAGAGATGAGGAAGGAGAACCCTTATACGAGGAATTCATTTGTGTTGCATGTGCAATGAAGGTCTATTTCTTGTCTCTTTACCCTCCGTCAATTTGGGCAGCAGTTAAAGGAAGGTGAAGCTTCTCTAGACGGTAACCAAGATGGCAGTGTTTTGATAGATGCAGTGGGTGCATCCTCTGAGAACGTCTCAGGTTTTTTTCTCCTAGATGATAATAAAGAAGAGACAAGTCCAGCCTCTGGGAATCTTGAGAATAACATGGAAATGGTTTCTTCTTGAGTATCAACTACTTTTGTTACCCATTTTAATTTATATGACAGTTAGGATGAATTACTTGGTTTAATTTATACGACAGCCAAACCATCTTACCCTATTTATTTTATACAATCTTCGTGAAGGAGTCTTCAGTTTATTCTATACAACCTTCTAGAAGTATGGATGAAAAAAGGCTATCCCATGAAGTGTGACTGCTAGTTGATCAAGTATGAATCTAAACAGTTGAACCACACAATACATTTCCAAGTGAAAAGATCTCTTACCTATCTGGATGGCTAAAATTGCCAGTAACCACTCATCGACCTCTCTCTTATCAAAGACGGGAATATCATCCCATACATTTCTCAAATCAGAACGTGATATTTGAAGATGTGTGTTACTTGCGCTAAGGCAGCCCAGCTATTGACTTCTCTTTGGCAGGTGACAGTGTGATTTGTACTGTAGGAAGCTGATTTGGTTTTGGGAAGTGACATGAAGAGACATGTTATTTTCTCAAAGGGAAATAATGTACATACTCAAAGGGCTACATGAAGAGACATGTTATTTTCTCATGTCTTACTTGTACTCCTGATGACAATGCTGGTGTCTGTACAACTTGTAGCTTATCTTGCAATGACGGGCATGAGGTAAAAATCCTCCGTTTGATTGTTGATTTAATGAAACTCAGTCCGTCAATATGAATGGATAAAAACGTATTTTGAGTGCCAACTAGTTTGACCTATTTAACTCAGTACGTCAATATTAATCGACTGATACCTTGTCCCTCCATAAAGTTTGACTCAAACCTTTGTATTTCTTAGAGGATTGCTCTAGATTTAAGGATTAAAAGCTACATGCTAAAGTCATAATTCCATGGAGATTAATGCTACTAGCACAAAAATGGATTCATCAAAATACGGGATATCTCCCGCGATATTGGCTAATGGGTTAATCACTGTATCAATATCTGCGTTGATAGTAATTTTGTTCTCTATTGTAATGTGTGATTGGGATAAATAGACGCATATTACTCATAACCTCTAACATAGATACGTAACATGAATTGGACGCTGCTCCAATTGCCCAAAATATTTTTAAAACATAATTCTAATGGATAAGCAAAAATTAGTATGGGAGGAAAATAACAGATCATAAAAAATTATGTCAAAGATAAAATTGAAAGTAGATATATAGACATACATATATTTCACCAATTTAAACACAAAACTGATAGAACAAGAATCAAAATGCTACATAGTTTGATACGCGGGGATGCCGAAGTGAGCCTCAAACTTCCTGGTACAGTTTTCATTCCTTGATCATTAACACTAACATTTACACCCAAATTGAACTTCCGTCTTTCTGTTGATGTCACTGTACCAGTAAGCCGGACTTTTAACTTGACACTTGAAATTAAATTTAACAGAAACACTGTGGTATTCTTGTTGGCAACTTCCATCCTGGCTTCCTCCCAAGGAACCCCAAAAATCTGAACCGTCGCAAGACGGTGATCCACCTTTGCCTGATAAAACCCTGGAATAGATGCATTTCCGATGGGTAAAATCTTTAAACCGCCACTGGTATTACTATTTTGGTAGTAATATACGCTGATATTAAGTGCGTCATAGTAAACACCACTTCCATCCCCATTTTCGTTTTTGAATCTGAGATCAAATGATATTGTTGTGTTGGCGGTGGCATCAGTTTTATTACTCGACGGGGCTTTATCGAGGGCAGGAACATAAAATTTCTCTATAGAACATTTTGGGGAACGAATTTGATTGGTAACAAGCCAAGCAATTAGAAAGAGTAAACCTGCAACGACTATGACTCCAAAACCACACCATAAACAGCCTTTCTTCGACATCTTTGTCTGTAACAGTTTGATTGCAGTGTTTTGATTTTACAAATCTGGATCCATACGTTGATCCCTATATGCAGATATAAGTCAAATGGAAGTCTTACTTTTATTTATTTGGTTCAACAGTTCGGGTAGGTACGCACCTGGTCATACTGAGTGGTTGCCGCATTTTATTTTATTTTATTTGTACATCGTGAATGGAGATTTTTTTCTTCATGTGAATGCCATTTTTGTTGACCATAATATGGTACCCTTTTGCACATTGAAGAACTTGTCCTGGGTGCATATGTAATATGTTGACATTCGCCTTGGTCCAGCGGAAACATTACGTACAAAAATACGCACAGATTCCATTGGGTTGCCTGGCTTGCCTAGCAGCAGCCGAGGCCCAGAACGGCTCTTTAGTTCAAATAGAACAATTTTAGGAGGACCATGACTTTTTTTTTTTTTTTTTTTTTTTTTTTAAAGGGACCATGATTTTGATAAGGGCCATAAGGCCATCTTCCCTATGATTGTAAGTGGTGACCAAAAAGGCGGAGATGACTAAGTTATCATTTTATTAATTAAATAAATATTTGGATCCAATTTTTGTCTTTTTCCTTTATCCCCGTTAGTTTTGATATCCCCTAATTGCGCGTTCTAAAATAGGGTTCCAAAAAATAGTTCTTCATAAAAATGAAGCCAAATTTTCCATAAAATGGATGCACAAGATAATAAAAACCTAATATATTTGCCCAAGCTGTTTTGTCTTTAGGAATATAGGTCATACTTCAGAGAGGTGTAAATTTGGCCAGAGTCAGCACCTTTATGCCACAACAAAAAATACGCTAAAATTAGCATAGCACAACACGTGATTTTTGGTGATACGAGCACACACGTTAGCTTAGTGCGATGTTGTGTTGCGCAAATAGGCACATCAGCACGACATATCATATCATAATATGCGAAAAAAACACGTCATAATGTGCATAAATTACTACACAATATATAACATTTCATGTAAATTTCACAAAAAAAGGTCTTTATTTAGGCCAGTGTTTGACGTTTTACTTTTGCTATGCTGATTTATTTTAGACTGTCATTATTTAGGTTTTAAAATTTACCATGGAGTGATTGGTTCTTATCTTCTACACTAACCACAAAACAATAAAACCCATTTTTTTATAATAAAAAGACTAACTAAAATATCTTAGAATATTTACTTCGGAAAACATTTAAGCATGACACATTGCAACAAAGCAGTCTATTTACCTTGCTAAGGCGGCACGATCTTCACCTCTAGGTCATAGAATATGGTGCGAATACCCACACCAAGTGCATTGACATCTCCAGCATGCAAAAAGTAGATGCTAACTGGCAAGCCATTGCTCCAAACGTGTAATGGGTATCTCATTTTAACTTTCTTTTAGCAGTGCCCGTATTTGTTTATTTTTTTTTTGAGAAAGGAAGTTTAGATTAAGAAAAAAGTATCTACAGGGTATTATACAAAGACCAGAGGTCTAAAGCGAACAAGAAAACAGAGATGAAAAATCACATGTTAACAACGTTCTCCCATTGATTGATCACTTGGCTGATAGTCAAATCCTTAAAAATCTCTCGTGCTTGTGCTCCACGGATGAACGTTCATCTTCACAAAGATGCGCCAAATCCTCCTGATCTCTAACTCTACCTCCATGCACTCTTCTATTTCTATCCAACCACAACTCCCAAAGAAATTGCAAAAGGTATCAAATGCCAAACTATTTTCTTCCTCTTCGAACCGAAAAACGTTTTCGACTTAATATTAAAGTTTTAAGATCGTTTGGCATTACCAGTTCATACGCAAAGTAAATATGAATAGATCCCATAAGAACTTAGCCCAACCGCATCGCAAAAATAAGTGGTCAATCGTTTTCACCAAGAATTGCAGAAAACGCACAGGTTTGAAGGTATGACCATTCGTCTATCTTGAAGCACACTTCTTGTTGGAATAGCATAATGTAGCGTAGCCCAGAACATAAACTTCACCTTTTGTGGAGCTAAATTGCTTGAAGCAACAGCAAAACACTCCCAATCCGGACCGAAATCAGCAAGTTTTGAATAGATTACTTTTGCCGTGCAGTCACCGTTGATACCATCCTCCGTATTTGTTTATTTAAAGTTTAGCAAATTGCAATTATTTTTATATTGTAACGTCACTTGATCGACTTATTCGTATATGAGGTCCCTTTTCATTGTAGTGGATAAGATTTTAAAAAACCTTATCAACATGAATGCATCTTTAGCTCCATAAGGGCAGACGACATTCCTGCTTTTTGGGGGTGAGACCGTGAGATTGGAAAGGACACTATATCTGGTTTCTTTGTACGTTCGTTCATATTGATCATCCGCAACAACATCAACATGTTCATACCATGCATGATGCGTTAAACCAATTTCACGCCATTTCGAACTTCAGGCTTTTTTGTGTGTGTTCAATCCATTTAAATTAATTAAAGAGTACAGACCGGGTCTTTGTCTGCCACTCCCTTCTACTTAATCGTTCACTCTTATCTTCTAGAAGAAAGAAGTCGTCCAAAGTGTCAACTTTAAGAATAAAATCAACGTGGGTGCGATATGAGTTGGCCTGGCCATCATAACCACGGGAAATAGTTGAAAAAGCTTGCCTATAAATACCACCCTCTTTCTACTTTGTTGCTGTATCTTTGTTTCTTTTGCTCGCTCATCTATCCATATTCTAATACCAACAACAACAAAAATGGCAGCTGACAGTTTAACAAATATTATTCCGTCTGTTAAACTCACTTGGACGATTCGTGTTTTTTCAAAGTTGAATGCTCAATATTATTTGTCACCGGTTTTCTTGGTGGGTAACCAAGAATGGAATGTATATATGTCATCATCTAACAACTAATTTCTTCTTCTTTGATTAATAGGAGTAATTCTCCTCCTACGTTTTGATTAGTCTTGGTGATTTTAGTTCATGTCGTACAGGAGGTTGAAGATTTGTCCAGAAGGGGAAGTCAATGTGTTTGATCAATTATCCTTGTACGTTACCCGTGAACACACGAATACAACGCCCTATATATCGAGTTCAGTTTAGTCGTTACTAGTCAGACTAATCCCAGATTCAATGTAATAAAAAAAGGGTATAGAATCTTCAGTACCAAGTGAAGTTGTATATTTAGCTTCCCAATTTGCCCCTATCCTAGTAGAACATTGCGGTTTGGGAAAAAAAGTTAGATGTGGGCGTAATGTAATATGAAAGTTGTGACAGTCGTTTCAAAAATAAAAAGGTTTTGTTGGGTTTTATTATCAATCTTGGTTACCGCTGCACCATTTAGGAGTGTACCCGTTACTTGGTACCAAATTCGTCTCAATATAGCCACAGTTCTTTGAGACAAAAATCAAGCACTTTCGACAGAGATAAAGTTTGCACACAGATTTGTAAACTATGTCTCTGATTTCATAATTGTCAATACCATCTTTGTACTGGTATTTCAATAAGACTCCAAACCTGATACATGCACTAATATATACACAATTCTAAACATATAGAACATATTATAGAGATGCAAAGTAAACACTGAAAACAAACCAGAAAAACAAAACAAACTCTTTGTGTATTGAGGCGAGTGATCTCTTTACTTAAGACATGCCATGTATATAATGATGTTACAGACAATGGCATGTCTCCGGCATTCAACAATACCTTGATGTGTTTTCGCAGCATTTCGAATCACACCAAACAGCGAACGCAAATATTGTAGCACAAACTCTCCGACTCTAAAAGGCTTCAATGAAAGAAAAAAATATGTATGTTTTTCCTTCTCCAGAAGAAGGGTTTTTATAACAGTGAAACGACACGACGGATAAGCAATACAGTTTATATCCAAATGGGACACAACGTTCATATATATTGGTTAAGATATACTATGTCTGTTGGGAAGAGGAACAATTTCTATTCACCTCTTGAAAATGGTTTGGTGGCCTATTTCTACTTAGGGGATAATTTCATTGTTATCCGAGCACGTTTAACTGCAAAATTTTATGTCAACTATGGTGCCAACTGTGATGAAAAGGTCTCAGCATAATGCAGACATTGTTTGCATCTTGCTATACTAGTATATCTCCTTAATGTCCCGGACTCTTCCTTAACTGAGGTTCTTCATTACGTCATCAAATTGAAGATGTCAGAAAAAGGATAGGGATTAGTGGAGATGACAACTATTAGTTTTCTATCTCCACAAGAATTCATTGGATGAGGAAAACAATACTTAATACTCCCTCCGTCCTAGTTTAGATAACAAAATAGGGGATCATTTTTGTCCTAAAATACTTGTCATACTTCATATTTTTTCACATTTTATCCTGATTTGCCCCTAACTTGGAATCATGCCATAACATGCAGAATTGTGTATTTCAATTTTCAAGACACACTTTTAAATACTTTTCTCTATATACTTTCTTTAATTTGATTTTTTTTCAATTAAAAATAAAAACCTAGACATCTAAAAATTAGGAACTTTAAATACTACCCTAGGGTAATTATGGAAAAAAATAATTCTCTTTGTGTTTCTTAATCTTTGTGCAAAATACAATTTTAACATCTAAACTAGGATGAAGGGAGTACCTTTTTTGGGTTTCTTCTTTCTTTTGTGGGTTTTGAAAAAATGGGTCATAAAAAAATTAGGGTTCTCTTGATCTTGTTATTCATGGGTCATAAAGAATGAAGATGGTAATCAGAAAATGTTCACCATCATCCAAATCCAAGGAAAAGAAAATCTAGATTCAGCAATTGTACAGATATCAGTGTTGTTGGCTATAACACACTTCTTTTGAATGACAATGCCTAGTCTATCAAAGAGAGAGCCACCTATCTTGTGATTTGCATAAATCTACCAAACAAGTAATTAGCAAGAAGAAATTAAATAGACAAAGTTTCTTAATCTTTTTTTCTTTTTCGGATTCAAGAAAGAATAGTCTTTTCACTAAGTGCACCCAGAGTGAGAATGCCAATACACCACAAGCGTAACCATGAGATAAACACTTGTCTAGGTATTTATTACGCTTGCGAGATGATAAACACTTGTCTAGGTATTTATTACGCTTGCGAGAGACTGCGTCCAAGATAATATATCCGGACAAATAGTTGCGACTTCTTGCACTTATGAAGTGGGAGACACTGGTAACATCCATGCAAACATTCTTGCCATCCACCCGATTATAAACCAGGATGTCAGCATGCTGGAGACTATTTGCATTGTTCGACAAGAACCCCGGATAAACGTCCTTCCTTGCAGCAACTCCACCTTTATAACACATGCCAGCTAAGACATCTCTTACCAAGTCGTGCCGAAACATAAGCCCGACACTACTAGCACAATGCAATGCATGGTCTCCAAATATATCGATGGGTCTGTTGCAATTTGAGCATACACTTTCTTTACCAAAGAGTGGTGTCTGGGGGTGAGCATGGGACGGTATGGACCGGTTTTCACCTCATCCGCATCCAATCCATTACGGATTTCAAATTTGGCACCCGCATCCAATCCAACATCCAATGGATGGATTTGATTCAGACAATCCAATGGATTTGTTTAACTTAAAATTTATAATAAAGCAAACACAAACAACTCCTTATAAAACCTACATGTCTTATATATGTATACACATATAAAAATGCCATGTACAACATCCCAAACAAACACATTAAGAATTTCTAAATGATCCATAGTATTTTTTAGAACCATATAAATGTCCTTAATTAATAGATATGGATGTCCAACGGATTTTCAAGGTTGCATCCGAGCCCGATTCGTAATTCGTTGGATTTAAAAAATTCCATCCGCATCTAACTCATTAACGAACGATCCGGACATCCATCCGCAATGCCAAACCGATAACTGAGCACGGATGGAAACTGTCTTGGCCGAATGACTTGGTTAAGTCCGCTGATAGGAGTAGTTGAGAATAAGATGCGAAAGAGACCACACCAAGTGGACTGCCATCCCAGCATGTAAAAGGTAGATGCTAACTGACAAGCCATTGCTCGAAACGCGTAATGGGTATCTCATTTTAACTTTCTTTTAGTAGTGCCCGTATTTGTTTATTCAAATCTTTTAGAAGTGCCCGTATTTGTTTATTTAAATCTTAGCAAATTGCAGATCTTTTTGAATTGTAATGCCACTTGTTTGTATGAAATCCGCTTTTATTGTAATGTCAATAAGATTCTAAACTAGTACCACCGTTTCCACGGTGGGAGGGCCGACCGAAGAAGAATCTGAAGATGAGGTTTGTTTGTGATTATTTTCGTCCCGTATAAAAAAGGGTGATATTTTCACCCCGTTTCCGAAAAAGTGATACTTTTGCCCCATTTCGGAAAAAAGTGATACTTTCTTCCCGTTTCATAAAAGTATCACTTTTTCTGAAACAGAGCGAAAGTATCATTTTTCCGAAACCGAGCGAAAGTATCACTTTTCCCGAAACAGAGTGAAAGTATCATTTTTCCTGAAACTGGATGTGAAAGTATCACCTTTTCTTAAACGGAAAATTAGTCGATCCATAAACCAAAATATGGTTGCATGATGTGTTATGCATCCTTTGTGGTGGTATGCATAATGGTTATGCATTCATTTTTTGAGAATTATGCCTAAAATGAAAGTATCATTTTTCTTGAAACGGATGGAGTACATCGTTTTAATAGTTGCAACGGAAAATTAGTTGATGAATAAACCAAAATTTTGCTACATAAACTATTATGTATCCTTTATGGTGGTTTTCATAATGGATATATACTTAATTTTCTAAAATTGTGCCTAAAATGATAAATACTCTACGAATTTTTTCGTAAAAACTCAAAATTTGATATTGTTGTTTGTGCTCGTTGGATATGTTTTTTTATTAGCTTTCCAACGAGATAAAATTTGTAAAATTCCAAGGTGCGGATTTTTAGATATGTTATATTAAAGTTTGTTGTCCAATTATACCCTTGAAAAAATAGGATACACAATGAGTTATATTAAGTGGACTAAAAGGAAGGGACATTTTTGGTTTTTCGGCTCTAACCATTTTCAATCTTTTTGTGTCAATTGATCACTTACATTTTACAAAAAAGTGGTCATATAAAGGTCTTCCCTTGCTTCGCTCGGTCGGCCCAATAAATCCGCACATGAACGTGCTCCAGAAGAGTACGATTTTCTACCTAAATTTGATTTTAAGGTTAGTTGGATTTCAGATTTTGGATTTTGGGTCCTATTCACTGCCTGTAACACCATGGGTCCTCACTTTGCATGCCTGTAACACCAAGGTGCAGGACTTGGTGTTATCGGATGTCACCTCTCTTTCTCTTGGTTTAGAGGTTAACGGAAGTCTTATGGATCATCCAGAGGAACAAAACTATTCCGAAAAAGAAGGAAAAACAGAACTACCAATATGCTATTGCGATTAATGCGTACGACTGTGAAAGAGTTATAGGCAGGGACAATAACTTGGTGGGTACCTTGATCATAAATAGAATTAATTCCTCGAGAACGTCGTGGTATACGTAGAGGTGTAAATTGGGTACAAGAAAGACGAGCCAGACCAAATTTCAAAGACAAAGACGCTAAAATTTGAGCACAATCCAAAGACATCACGTGACTTAGCACGGCATGGCACAGCACGTTAGTTAAATGGGACGTGCTGGGTTTGACTAATTGGCATAGTAGCCCAGCACAGCACGCGGCACAGATTAGCACGTGGCACGGCACACCACGACACGTTAAGAAAGCACGTCATAATATGTATAAAATGCTACAAACCATAGCACAATACATCATATTTTGTGTCTATTTCACAAAAAAAATCTTATTCTAGCTAACTATTGACATTTTACTACCGTTATGCTGACTTATTTTCATAATAACACATATAATACCTAAATATTTGAAAAACGTTTATATTGGAAAATATAAAATAAATGTGTCTGGCACAGCACAGCACGACACAACACGTTTATTTTCCTGGCACAGCCCAGCACAGCACGCCTTCTAGCACGGCACGTCATAATCTCCGGCATAGCACATCACGTCACATAGCACGCTAAGCACGTGATTTCGTTGGATGTGCTGTGCTGGGCCGGCACGTTTTACACCTCTAGGCATACGTAAAATCACACGTATGTTTTGATATGGATGCAAATGGTATATTGAATGTGTCGCCCAAGTTGATGATTGCAGGGATAGAAAATAACATCACAACTACAAATAGCAAGGGGAGGTTATCGAAAGCTAAGATTGAGGGGCTAATTCAAGAGGCTGGGAAATTGAAATCAGAGGATGAAGAAAGTACTGTCAGGGAATTTTTTGTGGATTATGTATGCAACATGAAAAACACAATGACAGGACATAATCGAAACTAGCAGCAGATGACAAGCAGAGGAATGCTTGCAATCGATGATGTAGAACAATGGTTGGATATACATAAGGTAGCTAAAGTGGATGATATCATTAAGAAGGTGAATGAGTTGGAGAATTAATGTATGAAATGTTTCGACAGTCTATACACAGATACGGAATTGTTATTACGCAATTACACAGTTAAATTCTTTTTCATTGTATAACAGAATGTGAGAAACTGAGAATACGGTTTGAAGAACTTAAAACGGAGACTTTATTTTAAGAATTATCCATCTGCCTGATATACAACATCATAGCTTAATATTAGGAGTATTTGGTTTTAATGTATTTAATAAATTTACACATATTCTCCACCTTTAATCTATTTTCCCGGCCATACCAAATTAAAAATCACCAACCAAATTAAAAATGGCGTTTCCACGACGCGGGGCGAAGTCGCGAGCACACCAAAAAGTAGACACCCGACGAGCACAAATCTTGGAGGAAAATCTTTGAGATCACATCATTGATTGACTTTTGAGGGGTTTTGTTTTGTAGAAATTCAATGCAGAAGTTTTTAGAAAAAAATATTCCACGAGAAGATATTATCTTTAAACGTTTATGTTGTAGTTTTGGCTCAATTCTCTTGCCAAAAGACCATATCTTCCTACGTCCAACTGATTGGTGTAGAAAATTATAACAGTGCATTGCTAAAATAAAGAAGCTAATTATAAACTCAAAAGGAAAGCTTAACTTACCGTGTTTGGAGTTTTGTGGAAGTCCAACATCAATACGGGAAGTCGAGTACCTACTATATTGGGACCCCTTTTCCAAATTAATACATATGAGAAGAAAAAAACCACATGTCACACATATTTTTTACATAAATAAAAAGAAATTGCAAGTGCACTATATTAATAGAAGATATAACTCTGCAGCAGACCACATAGCAAAGGAAGCTCGTGCAAAGAATATGAGGAATTCCTCAAACCAAATACAATTAAGGATTTCACAATCTAGTGTGACGTCCAATATTTTTGAAAAAAAAGATATTGTAAATCTTATGTACACTATTGCTTGATTAATATATTACATTTTCCATCAAAAAATAAAAAATAAAAAGAAATTGCATTGTCACGGGGCAGGCCCCGCTCCCACCAAGTTAAAAAAAAAATGGCCAGTATATAGCACGGACACAAATCTAATACCATATCATAATTATCAAAGTAGTCCAAATTCTTGCTAACATCAACTTGAAGAATAAATTTAGCGCGAGTGCCTACGGGATCTGGCCATCGCCATGGGAAGAATGGTAACTCCAAGCTTGCCTATAAGTACCATCTTCATTCTAGTTCCTCTGTTGTATTATTTTTGTTTTTCGCTCTCATCTATATATTCTATCTATACTTGCAACAACAACAACAAAAACAAAAATGTCAGACACTATGACAAATATCAATTCATCTTCCAAATTCACTTGGACGATTCAAAACTTCTCAAAGTTGGATCCTCGAGGGTACCTGTCACGAACTTTCAGGGTGGGAAGCCATGAATGGTATGCATATATGTCATCTAACAACCAATTTCTCCTTCTGATCTTCTTTAATTAATAATTCTCTTCTCCTAATTAAGTTTTGATTAATCTTGTCTTGGTGGTTTTAATTCATGACTTGCAGGAAAATAAAGATTTGTCCAAAAGGAAACGAGAACGTGTATGATCATTTATCATTGTACCTTCACCGTGTAGACATCAAGAGGAAGCCGCGAATCGAGATGACTTTTGTCGTTACTAGTCAAACTAATCACAAAATCAATGTAAAAAAAGGTATCCTTAACTCGTTTCTGGTCTTCTCTATCAATTTGTATTAATTAATTAGCCAAATGACACTCCAAGTAAATTTATTTCAAGATAAACTTCCTTTATTACGGCTGCGGATCCTCTGTGCCCAAATTATTCAGTTCTCCTCTACAAACCAATCAAAGTCAGAGAGAGGCATGTGTCCTTGGCAATTCCAACTGTGGCTACCTCTGTTATCTTTTTCTTTCTCTCTTAAACCAAAATTTATAAAAACGAGGATATCTCAAACCAATTAGAGAAAAAAATATATAATTTTTTTCTTAATAAACAATTACAAACAAAAAAAGTTCTTATTTAATCTTCGTGATTAGTACATCTTTGATTTTTTTTATAATTGATTCTCTCCTATGACCATTAGTATTCATTAAGTTACCTTGTCGAAATTGAAAATCTGTAATCAGTTGAGAAAAAAGAATGAAACATCTACGGCTTTTGACATGAGATTCGCAGGTTTTTCTCTAACATTATCACGGTTATGGGTAGAGGTGTAAAACGTGCCGGCCCGGCACAGCCCGACACACGAAGTCGCGTGCTTCACGTGCCATGTGCCGTGATGTGTTGTGCTTTACTAGTAAAAAGCTAAGCACGGCACAGTCCACGGGCACATCAAACGAATAAACGTGCTGTGCCGTGCTGGCACACGTGTTATAAATAATTTGAAATCACTTAATGGTATACATTAAGTCGGATATTATTACGAGAATCTAAATAGACAACATATCATTTGAATTCTTTTCCAGTAAAATCAACAAGTTTATTCAATAAAAAGAAATAAACCATCAAATATAAAATTGGATCATTGTCATGTAAATTAATGTTCTAGTCAAATATAGGTAACGACATTATAACAACGATATTGGAATATATTTTCCAAATATTTAGGTATTATATGTGTTGTTATAAAAATATGTCAGCATAAAATGTCAAAAACTAGCTAGAATAGTGACTCTTTTGTGAAATATACACAAAATGTGATGTATTATGCATTGTTATATGGTGTACTTGTGCATGCTATGACGTGCTTTCTTAACGTGTTGTCTTTAAACGTGCCGTACACGTGATAATCCGTGAAAAAAATCAAAAATAAAAAGCGTGATGTCTTTGGGATATCGTGCCAATTAGTCAAACCCAAAGACGCCCCATTTAACTAACGTCTGGGTCATCGTCTTATATGGCTAAGTCATCACGGGATGGGCTGTGCTTAACTTTTAGCGTGCTGGGATGGGGTGTGCTTGTGCTGGCACAGCCCAGTTTGCACCTCTAATTATGGGTGTAATCTTAAACCCCTTTTAATGAATACGATACTCCTTTTAGTTGTATCCCTGCATAGTGTCCAACGGTGTAATGCAACGAAAACGAGAAATATACGAAATGAGACACACGGCTCTCTGTGATAGGGTGGGACAGAGAAACAGAGAATTTTTCTGGCAGACGATCCGGAATACCGATACCGCAAACATACATACTTAAATATGCACGACTTGTCACATGAAACTCCTTTTTTTTTTTTTTTGGGTAACAGAAAAGGAAAAACAAGAAAGACTATAGATTGTCTACATCTCAGAGGCTTACAATACTAAAAGGTAAAGAAGAACTTGTCCACATGTGTTGGACGTTGTGGGTGTGTGCATAAGCTGCCAAAGAGTGCGCATATGAGTTAGCTATCTTTGGAACAAAACTGTAAGAGCCTGCATTGTTGAGCAGTTGCATCTTGTTTGAAATAACATCCTTTAATTTCCATATCCTCGAAGGAATGTTTTGAAGTTCTCCTTTTAAACTTCTCACCACCACCCGACTATCACCTTCTATTATGATGTTATTCAAATTTAGCCAGACTGCAAGGTCTGTAGCTAAGTTAAAACCTTTAGCTTCAGCAAATACCAATGTATCTGATCTTCCTAAATGAGTTCCAGCTCCACAACAGACGCCTTCACTATATCTTGCCACTGCTGCACAAGCATACATGCCATCTTTCCATGCCACATGAAACTAAAATTTTCAAAATCGTTTTCATAAAAATACTTCTAAGCTCTAACTATTTATTTTTCATTCACTAAGCTATATATATCCTTAGTTATCTAGTTCAGTTGATCAAAAGAAAAGAAAAAACAAAGCTCATTAAGAGGGAAAAAAAATACTCATCGTATATTCTACGTGAGAGAAAAAAAGAAAGCCAATCATACATTATAAATATGGGTATATATGGAAGAAAAAAATCACTTATAAATTAGAATTCCGCCTTATGTTTTAAAAAGTGCACTAGGCGCAAGGCTGGCGCCTAGCAGAAATTGGCACCCAGGCGCCAAATTTTACCTACTTCTAGTTTTTTCTAAAAAAATGGCCCTCACTTGGGGCGCATTAGGCGCTGGACTTGGCGCCTCGCCTTGCCAAGTGCCTTTTCCAACATAGATTTCCGCATATTTAGTTTTTTTTTTTTTTGATCGGCAAAGAAAATTTATTGATCGAAAAAAGAGAGGGTATAAGGTATACCACCCTCAGAAGATACAAGAGAAACAAAACAGAATAGGAAAAAGAAAGCAAATAAGTAACAGACTACCTCTATGCAACAATCTTACAAATGATCAAAGTAAATTTTTGGCCAACATGTCATCACATCAACATAAGATGGAGAGTCTAAGTTTTTAAAAATCATGCACCAAGTATACAGGATATACTTAATCATCTTTTGAATAACAATCTCATTGTTTTCTTTTCCTGTAAAGACTCGAGAATTTCTTTCCAACCAAATACTCCAAACAATTGCCACTGAGATCATGTACCAAATCTGAACCTGTTGTTCAGATGGTAGTTCTATATTCCAGGAAAAAAGAAAAGTGAAGAAATCATCCGGCATAGTGACAAACAGCTTCAGCTTCTCCTTGAAGTGATTCCAAATATTTGAAGCAAAATCACAATAAAGAAAGAGATGATTAACAGTCTCATCTTTGTCACAAAAAAGACATCTTTTGACAGCAGTAATGTCCCTTCTACATAATCTATCTCTAATTTGTAATCTATTGTGAGAAATTGTCCATAGAAATAATTTCACTTTAGGTGGAAATTTTTGCTTCCATATGTAGGAAAATATGTGAACTTGACTGTCATCATTCTTTAAACTATCTAGAGAATTATAAGTAGATTTGACAGTAATTTGACCTCTTGGCCCGATGGACCATTTAAGAACATCCTCTGTCTCTTTGTTGATTGTCACAGAAATTAAACATCTTTGTAAGCCTTCATATTCTCTTCTAACATTTGCATTCAATCTTCTAGGCACATTAAGATTCCAAGAAGCATCATCCTCCACATAGACCTCTGCCACCATTTTGTGTTTTGCTCTTGAGATAGCATATAAATTTGGAAACTTCAAAAAAAAGTGGGCTATAAAATAACCAACTGTCTATCCAAAACCTAATATTGTTACCAGAATTGATCTTGAATTTCACATGATTTTTAAAGAATTGACTATTCTTCATGATTCCTTTCCAAATTGATCCCCCATAAGAAGTTTTTGGAAATTTAGAAAACCATTCCTTTTTTGTGCCATATTTTTCAGCTACTATCTGTCTCCATAAAACTTCTTTCTCTGTTGCAAACCTCCATTGCAATTTAGAGAGAAGAGATGAGTTCATCTTCTTAAGATTTTTGATACCCAAACCACCATACTTCCTTCTTTTATAAAGAATATTCCACTTCACCAGATGCATTTTTTTCTTTCCTATGTTGTCATTCCACAAGAAATCTCTCATAATCTTTTCAAGTTTTTTTTCTACAGATGCTGGCATGACAAAAAGAGACATACAATATACTGGTAAACTACCAAGTACACTATTAATGAGATTAATTTTTCCTGCTCTACTGAGAAGTTTTTTCTTCCAACCTTCAAGTTTAAGAATATACTTTTCAATAATTTTGTCCCACTTTGCTACACCACCAGATTTGTCTCCAAGAGGTAAACCCAAATAAGTGGTTGGAAGTTGGCCAGAATAACAACCCAAGACTGAAGAGAATTGAGTTAAATCATCATCATAATTAACACCAAATATTTGACTTTTAGAAAAGTTAATCTTAAGACCTGTGAGTTGCTCAAAAGACAAGAGTAGTAACCTGATATTCTTAACTTGCTCAATATATGCATCTAAAAAAAGAAGAGTGTCATCAGCAAATTGTAGATGACTAATAGTCTTACCCCCTTCAGCTGCTTGAAAGCCAACAATTAAACCTTGTTCTTGAGCTTTTGAGATCATGAAAGAAAGAGCTTCTCCAACTAAAAGGAAAATAAAAGGGGAAATGGGATCCCCTGTCTAATCCCTTTTTTTGATTTGAAATAACCTGCTGAGGAGCCATTCACTAGGACTGAGAACCTAACCAACTTAACACAACATCTTACCCATTTCCTCCATTTTTCACCAAAATTCATTTTGACAAGAATCTCATCAATAAAATCCCAGTTAACATGATCAAAAGATTTTTCAAAATCAACTTTAATCAAAATATCTGGTTTTTTGCATCTTATTCTTGAGTCAATGATCTCATTAACCACCAAGACACCATCTAGAATTTTCCTTTTCTTAATAAAAGTTGTTTGATGAGAAGAGATTATATCAGGCAAAGTTTCTTAATTTCCACCTATTTAGTTGCACAAGATAAAAATTCTTTTCGGCCTATATAACTTGAACGAAGTGAGTATATTTTTTTACTACTAATTTTTCACTCGAAAATGCGCATTTAAGAGTAATTGGTTCATAGTGTTGTGTCGTATATATATTGATCGAAAAGCTCATCATACTATTTCGTGGGCGCACCCCAGAGTTTGATGAATTTATGGAGTTGCTTCCTTTGTTTCCACATTAATTCTCATTTATTTTCTTGTGTCGCTTAAAACAAATAACCCCATCAATTCCTAGATAAACTTGACCGAAGAAAACTCTTCAGTGATTTCTATTTGCAACAAGATTTTCTCTCTGATGACCCTACGTCGCGTATCTCTCTCTCATTTTCCGTACAACTTTGATTTTTTTCTTTTTTTGATTAGAAGGGAAGATTTTTTATCGAAAAAGAGAATGTACATGAGTTATACAAGAGGTAGAAAAATAAACAGAAAGAAAAAATTTGACGAAATCAATAAAATAGAGAATCCCACATATTAAGAACTGTGCTAGAAAAGTTTAAATGAAGTCTTCTACCAGCAGCCTCTGCCCAGGCCAAAATAGAGCTTCTAACTTCCAAACCCAAGTCAGCTTCAGTCTTGAAAGAATGATTTGGCTCAAATGTACGTTTATTTCTCTCCAACCAAATTGTATAAACCCAAGTCTTCTAACTTTGATTAACCTTCGTCTGTTTAATTTTCTAAATCACCGATATGAGAGACAGTAATTCCTGTTCCAGTAGACAAACAATAAAGTAAGCCTGGTAACCATGCACCGTTTTCTTGAAGATACTATCCAAAGTCCAATCACGACTAGGGACACTAGATCGCGTATCTATGATGTTAGATCATGTCCCTTCAAAACAGTGGACGAAGGACCACAATTTATTCTTTTGTTCTTGCACTTAGACAAAGTCAGATGATCCACTGTTTCTATCCTTGAGATAGTTTTAAGCTCTTTCTTTTAATGATCCTCCTAACAAGTGTGGTTAGGAAAAACATGTTCAAGAGGTTGCGTCTCTTCGCCAATAGATCCATCCTACGTTGAACTTCAATTCCTTTTATTCTCTTCCTACTTTTCTAATTCCTTCAAATCATAATCAAATTTCTTTCTATCTTTTTTTCCCTTCGACAATTTGTTACTACAACCTTGTTGGTTTTTGTCTGTGTTACATTTGTCGTAGTCCACTTGATTACCAAAAATTTCCGTAGTACACTTGATTACCAAAAATGAATACAAGAAAAGAAGAAGAGTTGGAAGAGAAGAATATGATTTTTTTAATAAAACTTATAATACGAACCGAGGCTTGTTAGATTGCGTCTCTTCGCCAATTTAGATCCATCTAATGGCTACGAATTGAACTTTAATTCCTTTTATTATCTTCCTACTTTTCTAATTCCTTCGAAAAAATCATAATCAAATTTCTTTCAAGATTATCTATGAAGTTATTGTTTGTTTTTTCCCTTCGACAATTTGACAAGAAAAGAAGAAGAGTTGGAAGAGAAGAATATGATTTTTTTAATAAAACTTAGATCCATCCTACGTTGAACTTTAATTCCTTTTATCCTTCTTCCTACTTTTCTAATTCCTTCAAATCATAATAATCTTTTTTCCCTTCGACAATTTGTTACTACAAACCGAGTCCACTTGATTACCAAAAATTTCCGTAGTACACTTGATTACCAAAAATGAATACAAGAAAAGAAGAAGAGTTGGAAGAGAAGAATATGATTTTTTTAATAAAACTTATAATACGAACCGAGGCTTGTTAGACTCTTCCTTTATACGTTATTCGTTTCGTTTGTATGATATGACATAAAGGTTTGATGGTGGCATGTCTCCTAAGACACAAAGATTTCTCTCATTGTTTACCCAACATTAATAAAATAACTATGAAAATGGTGATCCCAATATGTAATACAAAGTCTTCTTTAACTCTTATCCATAATATGCAAACCGCATTTTCTGAGTAACAATTATTAACCCTAAAACCCATAAATATAATGTGGAGTAATTTAGAGGTTCAAAAGTGACTCTTGAAAAAGTGCGCGCTTTCATAAAGAGTCAACTCTTTGGTTAAAGAGGTTCACAATCAAATGAAATGTTTCAATATGAATGAAAACAATCGTTAAAAGGTTCATTCAAATTTTAAATTTTAAATACCTTATACTTTCAATTCAAAATTTCTAACAAATTAAAGATATCAAATTTTTAATATTCATCTTTATTTTTATAAAATTGTATCTCAATGTATACAAGAATCTTGCTAATTTTTAAGCCGATCCAATGATTATGTCTATGGTCAACGGTACATGCACTCTTAAAATTCATTCCTAGATACAAGAAAAACAAAAACAAATATAGTAAAACTTCTATAAAATAATAGGCTTGAGATCACCCTAATTATATTATTTCAAAGAGATACTTCCTTCGTCCCAGTTTAGATGAAGGTTTCAAGCTTTTTACAGGTCCTATGTTATTTGTAGGTTTTCTTATTTTTCCCAAAAATTTCCTGATTTTTACATGCTTTGCAATCATATACAAACATAAAATATAATATAAGCTCAATTTCCCAAATGCAATTTTTAAATAATTCATCAAATTCCAAATTCACACTAAAATCTAATAATTGTTAGGAGGAAAGCCACTTTTAATGAAACGAAAGCTGATTTTGGGGTGTTGTTAAAATTTCCCTTTCTCTTATCAATAATTATTTTCATATTGATTTAGATTTCCATTCAATTAGTTTAGCCTAATTACTAGAGGATTTGAATGCAAACTTAGATGAGGTGCGTGCACAATATGCTCATTTGGCTTTTGTCATCACTTGACGAAGTAACTAAGCTCAGTTAATTGAGGAATGACTTCCATGTACGTGTCAGTCTGAACCAGGGTCAGCTTTGAAATACAGATGTGGGAAGTAATAGTATGTCCTGTTAGTTTAGCTATTCTCCTCTACAATTACCTTTGAATTTGGGTTGCACTACCATCTGAAAAGGTCACATTAAAGATGGAAAAGCATAAAGAATAAAATGTAATTGTTCTTTTCATTGTGTTCAAAATCGTGTCTTTCAAAATTATAAGACATTTAATTTGGGTTGCGCCATCTAATAATTTATTTTATAAGAAATCAAAATAAAAAATAATTATTAATGGTGGAGAAATTTTATTTAATCACCCCAAAGTCAGCTTTCCCTCTAGTAAAAATGGGTTTCCCTCTAATAATTATCTAAAATATAGGTAATAAAAATTAAAAAAATAAATATTTTAGGAAATATTAATGAGGGTATATTTGGAAAATAAATAGTCTCTTTCTTTTTTCTTAATATGTGTGAAAACATCTAAACCTTCACCGAAAGTGGAACAGTATTTCATAATCGATAATTTAATAATTTATTATTTTTATAGATATATCAATTATAATAATATTAATTTAAATAAAAAATAATAATTACATAAATTTTTTATTAAGGAATAGTTCTTAGGATGTGCACCTTGATAAAAGTTTCTAGATAATAAACCATTGTAAACTGTAGAAACATTGATATGATAATAATCGCAAACCCTAATAAAATTCAAATACTAGTATTTAATATATCATTTACAACTCAATTTAACATATGTATATTTTTTTTTTCCTAATTTATTTGAACTTACAATTATAATAATAATACTATTTTCTAAAACAAATATTTTTTTTTCTAATTTTTATTTGAAGTTAGATTATTTTGTATCCAATGAGTGGGTTGGCAACCTAGCTACAAGATGAGCACCAACACCCTTTTGGATTCCAACATCAACTCTACAAAAGATAAAACTACCCACACCGCTACTAGCATTATTATTGACTAAACAATTTTTTAATCTCTTCTAGAAAGCCATTGGATGCTCACCCCGCTCATCTAAAGTAGTGAAAGTGAGCAGACCAAGACCATACCCATGCTCAACGCACTTTTCCAAATATTTGTTGTGCTTACACAAAACATCCTTAGAGATAAAATGATCGGGAAAGTAGGTACTTATGCCGCCTTCTGTGAAAGGTGAAACTCTAGTGATATCCATACAAACATCTTGTCTGTTTTCTCAGTTACAGACTAGAATGTCAGCTGGTAAAAAAGCACCACCATCATCGGATAAGAAACCCAATATTTGGGATCTATTAATGTTTAAGAGGAACTTTTGAAATGTATTATATTCTAATATTATCGAATTCATTATTTTGGTACTGAGGCTCCAATTGGGACCATGAAATTTTATTATTTTAGCGAGAATATTATTTTATGAAGTATTATATTAAAAAGGTTTTAGTATATTGAATTTCACACAAATTGTTATTGTTTTGACTTTTGTTATTGTTATTATCAAAAGGAGGAGATACGTTAATTTTGTGTTAACTTGCTTACTTAAATATAACATATCTTTAACCTTAATTATATCTTGGATTGTGCAGTTGCCAAACACCAATTCAACGTTACTGATCATTTGCCAGGATGAGGTTGGCCATCATTCATGAAACTTTCACAACTCCATCACTCTTCCAATGGATATCTGTTGAATGACACTTTAGTCATTCAAGTTGATGTTTCTTGTGACGAACGATGAGAAACCCTCTGATCATATAAAAAAGCATCTAATTATGATATTTGCTCTACTACGTGCAGTAAACCTCTTTTAGTATTGGTACTCATAGTTAATTGTAATTCAATAATTATGGATTGGCCAAACCTAAGAGTTAAAAATAAAATTTGGAGTCTGCCAGTTTATGGTTTTTGTGTGAAATTAACGCCACTTGCTGGAATAGAATTCTCGTGATTTCTTCGAAGATTTCTCCAGTAAGTAATAAGCCCAGTAAATGTTGTAATTTTATATTTCTGATGTAATGCCCAGTAAATGAGTTTGTATGCATGTCTTAGAACATCAATAATGATAAATGTTAAAGCTATATTAATATTAATTGTTGGAGAAAATGAGTTTTAATTAAAAAGTTTTATGGTCTTGGTGTGGTTTGATCTAGTGACCTAAGGGTCTAAGGATACTTACTCATTTTTGGGTGAATGAAGTGGAACCTTTAGTCCCACATAGTGGAAAACTAAAGAGGAGCTCCACTATATAATCATACTCTTTTGTATGTATTATAAAACGTGGGTGAAGAAAAATACATATTTTGACCCATGCGATATGCGCGTATGCATGCACCAAGTTCCTTTTCTACATGGATTTATTTTTGGGCGAGTTTTCTTGAGGAAATTAATTCCAAAACTATTTATTAAGAGTTTTATTTATGGTAAATTTCTTTTACTTGTTTTTGAAGGAAAACCAAAACCAAACTTGATTTGCAAGTATATTTTCCTTTAAATACAACTCGAAATTTTGTTTTCAAGGTACACCAAAATTCTTCTTTGGCTCTAGGGTTTCTCCATACGTTTTTACTTCATCCCTATTGCTAAGTTCGAAGAGAGGGTAACTTGTGTTGTGCTAACTCAAGTTATATCAGGCAGTCTTATCCTGGACACATCTTCGATGTGAGGGGTTTATCATTACTCAACTCGAGTATACCCGCGAACTAATATGTTAAGGACAACTTGTTGAACCAATGATTCTGCCTTCGTCAAGTTATTTCGGTAGAGTTGTTTCGGATTAGTTCTTTACATATTATTTTGATACGTCTAACATGTTGTTCATTGTTGAAGGTTCTAACAATCTTAACACATTAATATTCCTTGCAACGTTGTCAACAATGGAAACAAAGATCAACGTTGAAAGACCACAGAAGTTTAACGGAAAGGATTTCAAGAGATGGCAATCCAAGATGCTGTTTTTCGTAAGCAATCATGAATTAGACGCAGTACTACAGGGTCCTCTTGATGTTTTGATGAATAAAGAAGATAATAATGACTATGATAGAGTGTATTATACAAGGGGTGACTATATGGATAAAATTCATATCATGAATGGTTTGGAAGATGCGATGTATGATTTTTATAATACTAAAGATAACTTGACTGCTTATGAGTTGTGGACTGCATTAAAAGCAAAGTACCAATCTGAGACTGCAGGAAGCAAGAAATTTCTAGTAGAAAATTTTATGGAGTTCAAGATGACGAATGATAAGTCTGTTGTTGATCAATTCCTCGAACTTCAGCAAATTATTAATGATATTCTTGCTGAAGGTATGGTCATTGATGAGACTTTTTAAGTGTCTGTGGTGACTGAGAAGTTACCATCTTCTTGGTCGGAGTACAAGAAAAATCTAAGACATGAAACTGGCGACATCAACATGGTTGAATTAGGAAAGAAGATTCAAGTGGAAGAGATGTTGCACACCAAACACAAGAACGTGTCATCTGCAAGGGACATGGCTAACAAGGCTCATATGTCTGAACACAAGTCATCGAAAGCTGGAAAATGTGACAACAATAATCGCAACTCGAAGCATAGACCTAACAAGAAAGGTACGTTTTGGAAACCAGAATATAGCATTATTAAAATTAAGGGTCCTTGTTGGGTGTGTGTAATAACTGGTCATATGGCAGTTCACTGTAGACAACGTAAGGATAAGAAGAATAATGCTAACTTGGTTGAGAAGAGCAAAGACGAGTTTTCTGCTATGGTGTCTGAAGTTAATTTGGTGACCAATGTGATGGATTGGTGGGTAGACTCTGGAGCTACCAAGCATGTTTGTGGGAACAGAGACTTGTTCACCTCCTACCAGAGGGTACGAGAAGGAAAGAAGCTCTATATGGGTAACTCAACTGCATCAGAGGTTGCAGGAAAAGGAAAGGTCGGTCTGAAGCTCACATCTGGAAAGACTCTCACATTGAATGAAGTTCTTCATGTTCCAGACATCTACAAAAATCTTACTTCTTGTTCTGTTTTTGATGATAAGGGTTTTAAAGTTACAATTGAGTCTGGGAAAGTTATAGTAACTAAGGGAAATGATTATGTGGGTAAGGGTTATAAGACTGGGGGTCTATATAAACTTAATGTAACCTGTCCTGAATTGAAATTGAATGATTCTTCGGCTTACATGTGTGTGTCATTGAACGTTTGGCATGGTAGACTTGGTCATGTAAATTATAAATGAATGCATAAATTGGCTAGCAAAGGCTGCATACCCAAATTCACTTTAGATAAAAATCATAAGTGTAACATTTGCGTAGAATCTAAGCATGCTAAGAAATCATTCAATAAGAATGTCCAGAGAAACTCTAAACCCTTGGACTTAATCCACTCATACCTAGTTGATATGAAGGAAGTTCAAGCAAAAGATGGTAAGAAATGGTTTATTACTTTTATAGATGACTGTACGAGGTATTTCCTTGTTTACTTACTTAGTGGGAAGGACGATACCTTAGAAGCCTTTAAGATATATAAAAGTGAAGTTGAAAACCAATTGAATACTACCATTAAAACTATTAGATATGACCGTGGTGGTGAGTATGAAATTCCTGTAGGAGATTTCTGCGAAGAGCATGGCATAATACATGAGACTACATCCCCTTATTCACCTCAATCCAATGGTGTAGCTGAACGTAAGAACCGTACCCTTAAGGATATGATGAATGCCATGTTGATTAGTTCAAAATTACCTTCGAATTTGTGTGTGTGTGGGGGGGGAGGCTATCCTCTCTGCCAATTATATCCTGAACAGAGTACCCTTTAAAGGATTAGATAAAACTCCATATGATTTATGGAAAGGTAGACATCCATCTTATGAATACTTTAAAGTATGGGGGTGCTTGGCAAAGGTGGGCATCCCTCCTCCTAAGAAAAATAAGATATGACCCAAAACAATTGATTATGTTTTTATAGGGTATCTGATAGGATCCGGAGATACCTATATGTAATAACCGCAATTGCACGGTGTCTAACTAGTAGACAGAGGCAAGTACGGGTCGTTCCCATAGAGAGCGGTGGAAATACTGTAATAAATATCTCTAATAAAAAGTAACCAAAAATGAATTTTTTGGATTTTTAAAATTGAAAACAAAATAATAAAATTAAACTAATAAAATAAATCCAAAGGAACATTCGGTAACTAGGGTTTGTAGTATCCACCACTATTTCTATTCAATTACTGAAATGAAACATAATTTTGAATATTTATTTATTGTTTGTTCTATCGACATCACCTATTATATGTATTTGACTCGCAAATATTGCTGGGACACCCTAAGCATAGCATATCAAAAAATTAAACCAAAGCATGCACCATCAAATTGCGTTAGCGAGAAAATTATACGAAACTAAATTTAGGTTCACAAATAGTACCTGGCTATTCTAAGCATACCCCATCAAAGAATTTAACCCAAACATAAAATATCAAATAAGTAGACAAATATATTTGTGTCCCTAACAATTAAGCACAAAGGTTTACAAACCCGCTGAAGCAACAACTCATATCTTGATTAATCAATAAATATTATTCAAGAATTAATTTAATCAAATCATAATAGTCTTTTGCTAAATATTATTCAATTGAAAATAGCCTAATACTCTAGGTGGTTTCAACATAAACCTTAGTTAGAAAGATTTAGCTGGACATGGCTTTCTCAAAAGCCATAAACCAATCAAAGAGAATCACTAGCAAATCTAAATAGAACTGAAAACGAACTGCAAACCCTTGCTTCTGTAAAGGGCGTCTGCAGCAGCGCCTCCTTTCTCCAGTTTCTATCCTTCGGCTCCGTGGCCGACCTCCCTTGTTCTCTGTCTATTTTTTTCTTTTTAATCGTGTTGCGGGAGTCTAAAAATTAGACCCAGTAAATCTGCTTAGGCCCATCCGTTCAGGTCCATTACAAAGCTCCAAAACCCGACCAACAATTAATTTCTGTTCATCTAGTCACCGGCAGCAACTATTACCATCGAACGCATGCAATTGCGATATTCTTGCTGTCTTTGAACCAGCACCAAAACTCCACGACTCCGTACTCAACCAGTCTACCAGCTCCGTGACAGCTAAGTTCATACGTTACAGCCAACAACACATGGTCCATCCCAACCACTCGATCTCTCTGGCCATCCGAGCTCTTTCTACAGCTATTTTGAGAACTCTTTCGGAATACCAGGAAACGCCACTTCTGGCATCAGCAGTTCCGACCATCGACAATAACCAACACCGATTTCTTTCCATCTCACCATCGTCAGAACCTTCCATTTTAACCTCCACTGCCAATTCAGAAGCAAAACTCAACGTTTATTGTTGATCCGTTAGAATACAAGTTATCTCAGCTCAAACTATCTATTCTTCTCATGGTCTGCGTTCTCATCCCTAACCAACACCACGAATACCCTTCAGCAGCAAAACTCAACTTCTCTGAGTCCATCTTCATTTACATCTCAAAACTGCTCGACTGCAAACCAGCACCACATCATCACCGTCACAAAATCTTCATTTTCGCTGCTGCACTATGAATTGGTGCACAAACTTACTTCGAACAACAACCATAAACACCACTGCCTGCAACCAATGTCTCAGCTGAATAAAATTCAGCCTATATGCCGAACTCAAGCTGTTTCATCTCGTGAACGTCCATACCTTAAATCAAAACAACACCATCTGTTCGGTGACCACTGGCCATACAGCTCAACCACCATTTTCGCAACCAAACAATCACTTCATTCCCATCGACGATTATTGACAACCATGAGTTGATGGCACTGACTGCATAGCACAGCTCCATCTTCTCACCGTTCAACTTCAGCTCCTTGCCAAATTCAGGCCACAGCAAACTGCAGTACCACTGCTCGCAAGCCATCGAGACATCATATAATACCACCACTTCTTGCACTGATTTCCGCCATTAGCACAACCAGTCTCCATTAACCACGAATCCAGTTTATCGACCCAAGAGATACCCTCAATTTCAGTCCATATGTTTCAATGAATCGAACTCCTAAATCTCATTGTTGTTGCATCTCTGCCAGCAGCTGATCCGACCACAGCAAATACCCCACTGATCCACTGATATTGCTGCCAATTAGTGCTCAAATGAGGCCAACAATTCATGATTCAAACCAGCCTTACCCAGGCTAATAAACTCATCACTCAAATGCAACCATTGCCAGCTACCAGTCGAGCATCCAAAACCAACCAGCACCCATTCTTCTTCTCATCTCCGACACCAATTCGATAATCCGTCTCCAGTCACGTCTGCTCTCAGCCAACTGACTCCGTTTTTCATCGTCGTGAGTTACTCCACCCAACACAGACCCTTTTCTTCTGTCCATCTCCTTTTCTCAATCTCGAGCACAAGACTACCATCAGCTGTTAACATGTAACATGTTCAACTCGCAACAAGCTCATGATCCTCTCCGTTCAACAACAACAACAGCCTTCTTTACAATCACCACTGCAGTAGCTCTTCACTGCCAAAATCCCCAATACAATTCCACGTTGCTACTGCTGCTCGAATAATAAACGAGCATTTCTTTCACTAAAAACAGAGCCTTCCTTGTAACTCACACGAAAATATGTGGAGTCATGGTACCACGCCATGTCACTCATCCTTTAATTCCTAGTGGAGTTTAGGTCATCCTCCCTTTGTCTGATATTTTGAATGGTTAGGTCCGTGATATATGCTAGCATGTGAACAAAGTTCACAGCACCACCTCCCACTTGTACTCCAATAATTCATGTCCAAAATTTATAATGCAATTGAAAAACGTGAACAACACTTTGGAATCTTTCTTCACCTCTTGTCTGTAGGTTGTGGGCTAACTGCTGCCAACTGGTGCAAGTGAAATATAGCCTCCTCAGTTTGATGCTTGGAGATGTGGCTTAGTAGTTTTTGTCAGCGAGCGCCACTTTAGTTTTGAATTAAGCTGTTTATTCTCCGGATAATCAGAATTGCTTGTACTTTCTGTAAAAGCACTAAAATAGCGTTGTTAGACGAAATACCGAGTCCTAACTAATATAAATATGGGTATAAAATGTAGCACTTACGTGCTTATCAATATCCTGAGCATAGTAGTGCTTATAGGTTTATGGTTGGGAGTTCTGATTTTTTTGACATATGGTTGAATACTATTATGGAGTCTAGGGATGCTGAGTTTTTTGAGAATGTTTTTCCTTTAAAATGTGACTCTCGTAAGAGATGCATTGATGATCCCCTAGACATGCCTTCAACTAGTCAGTCATTACCTTTAGAGGACGATGAACCAGAAGTAGAACCTGGAAGAGGTAAAAGGGCTAAAACTAAGAAAACTTATCCTGGTTGCATTACATACCTAGCCGAGTCTGATCCCCAGACTTATAGAAAAGCCATGACTTGTCCAGAAGCTCCTTGGTGGAAAGAAGCTTCCATTAGTGAAATGGATTCCCTTTGAGAAAATGGTACTTTTGAACTTGTAGACTTACCTCCAGGGTGTAAGGCCATAGGTTGTAAATGTATTTTCAAAAGAAAACGTAAGATAGATGGAACTATTAAAAAATACAAGGCTAGGTTGGTAGCTAAAGGCTACAGACAAATAGAAGGTAGAGATTTCTTCGATACCTATTCACCAATGAGTAGAATTAGCTCCATTAGGATGTTAATTGCTATAGCTTTGTCCATAATCTAGATATATATACATTAAATGGATGTAAAGATGGCATTTCTTAATGGTGAGTTAGATGAAGAAATTTATATGGAACAACATGAGGTCTTTGTAGTTAAAGGTTGTGAAAAGAAAGTTTGTAAACTGGTTAAATCTTTGTATGGATTGAAACAAGCACCTAAACAGTGGCATGAAAAATTTGATCTTGTGATGATTTCTAGTGGTTTTAGAATTAATGAGTCTGATAAGTGTGTTTATACTAAACTTGTCAAGGATGCCTGTGTGATTGTATGATTGTATGTTGATGACATGCCTATACTAGGTACAAACATGTATGTTATTAATTCCACTAAGAAACTATTGAATGAGAACTTTGACATGAAAGACTTAGGCCCTGCTGATGTCATATTAGGGATGAAGATGAGAAAAACTTCTAATGGCTATAGTCTGAGTCAGTCTCATTATGTTGAGAAAGACAAATATATTTCTCAACATAGGCCTGTGCCAGCTATATCTATAGGGACACAAAGATATTCATCTCTGGCATAGGCCTATGCCAGCTATATCTATACATTGTGACAACAAATCTTCAATAGGTAGAGCTAAGAATAGCTTCTACAATGGAAAGTCTATACATATGCATAGAAGACATGATTCTTTGAAACAACTAATCTCAACAGGCGTTATTTCCATAGATTGGACAAGGTCCAAGGAGAATATCGTCGAACCTTTGATGAAAGGTTTTTCCAAGGAGATAGTTAGTAAAGCATCGAGGGGGATAGGGCTTAGGCTCAATAATTAAACTTTCCATGAAGGATACTCAAGCTTGCTGAATGGAGATCCCAAGATCAAGGTTTCGAATGAGACGACTAATTTATGGTGGGTAAAGGTAAACACTATCAGAGAATTTCGTTCTCTGTCCCTTCCCTATGGTGCTGATGTGATGTGTGACTGCATGTGGATGATGACTTTTAAATAAGTCTTAATGAGTTCCATAGTTTCAATTTAAGATTGAAGTGGGGTGCAGCAGTAAACACTCTTGATGGAACTCACCTATCTGAATGTGAAAGTGTGGCCTCTTCCTATGAGAATTGAGATGATTCTCTAGAGCATTCTGAGAAACACGATATGTCCAGGGCCAAATTGGACAAAACGGCACGAACTTAGCAACACCAGGAGAATATCATGCATGGTTGTTGTCGCGAATTGCACCAACAACCATGTGGAATGTGTTAAGGACAGCACGAACAGCACGAACTTACTCTGATTTTTTCGTTTTCCTAGATTTCATTCATGTGGAATGTGTTAAGGACAACTTGTTGAACCTGTGATTCTTTCTTCGTCAAGTTATTTCGGTAGAGTGGTTTCGGATTAGTTCTTTACATATTATTTTGATACGTCTAACATGTTGTTCATTTTTGCAAGATCCTGACATTAATATGCTAATATAACATCCCACTTTAACATACAACATCTAAAATCACAGTGGAAAAAATCCAGCAGGCACAACTTAAAACATTTCCAGAATTCAGAATCCAAAAGGTAAATCCATCGGTTTTAAATTTTTTCCAAGAGTTGAGTGAAGTCTAAAACTACGGCCAACAATATAAAACTACAATATAATTATCGAGGGGATCAAAAATTTCTTACCTAAAGACCCAACTCATAATACATAAATTGCCAAATCATCAAGTGTACCTCTAAAGTAATTGCAGTTAAAGTCACGGGAAGGTGAAACCATTATTATCCAAAGTTAAAAATCCAACTTATCCAAAGTAGTAAAGAGAAACAAATAAAGAAAAAGTTTGTTCATTCCACTCCCATGAAAACTAACATTCAACTGTTAACAGATAGTTTGAGAAGTGAAATTCACAAACATATTGGAGCTAGATGAGTCAGCGGTTGGGGGAAAATGAGACTAAGAAAATGAATAACAATGAATTTTACATTCAATTAAAAAAAACATCAGTTTAGAATGAACGACAATTTTTGGAATAAACTTTTTGGGCGAATCCGTGAGTACAGAATCACATAGAGGTTATTCATAGCAAAAGTCATCACAACCATGCTGTAATTATGGACATCATACTACATGATAATTATCCGTTCATGATAAAAAAAAAGTATCTATGTAATTATGTTAATGTATTATTAGCTAGATCATGGTATACGATTTGAAAAGAAACAACCTAAATGATTAGCAAGAAAATTACTATGACACTCAGGTTATGTACATGAACATGTTTTTGTAGTGGTGTATACATAAACCATTATGCAGTGAAAGCATTAAAAAACAATGTACCAAAATCCTAGTGCAGACGAATCAAGAACCCAAATTAAGTAGTTTTTTCTTTCTTCCCAATTCATTGTCCCGATCCCCAAACATGCTAAATACCCGATTTCAAAGATTCAAACTATAGTATATATTGTACGTGAAATTAGGCGTACTAGGTGTTACGCCCGTGCTCTGCACGGGCCTAGTTGTTTTGTAAAGAAAATAGGTAATAGGAAAAATGCTAAATATAATAAGCAAATAAAATTTTAAATAATCAAAAGATTTATAGCATAACGAAATAACAAAAAGAGTGTATTTGACACCGTGCTTCATGTATGCATATATACACAACACTGATAGCACGACCGAATTCTATGTCACACACCGACCTGTAACAGTTTCAACGGTAATTTTGCTTTCCCATACCCAACAAACTCTTTTTCTCTTCTCATTTCACTTCTGTAATTATCTCTCACACTCTCAAATAAGAAAAATTTGAAGACAGTAGTTGGTATCTAACTTTTAGCATTCGTACCAAAAGAAAAGCGTTTATCAAAATGCATCCAAAGAAATTACCAAAAAACAAAAAATCCTTCGCAATGTATTACCACAAATACCCTTCTAACATGGATAATTGATCTTGCAAACTCGTCGCAGAAAATGCAACATCTAGTGAACCATTTCCAATGCTAACTTCAGCTAGAAACCTATCAACTTCTTTATAAGAACGACATGCCATCTACACAGATGCATCTGCATCATACACTGAGAAGAATCCAGTAATTAACAGTCTAGCTAAGATACACATCATCATGCGAACCTGCATTTGTAACTGGTTGCACAAACAGATGCCACACTGAATAACATTGGTTACAGGAGCAACATTTTAAGTGTTCCAATATCTCACAGTTCGCATTTAAAGACAAAAAATACATGGTAGACTTGGTGAGGACCAATTATAACAATCAAGTTCATAAGCCCACAACCCACAGAGAAGCATTTGGATCAAATCTTATAGGTTTTTATGCTGTGTAGTGGCATAAGTAATTCAACAGACAAAATATCTAACACCCCCCACCTCCCCGCCCAAAAAAATAAAAATAAAAAATACACAATAGGCATTACCGTAAGGTGCAACAACTTTCTTAAGCTTTTCCATAAAATGCACTGGAAAATGGTGATCATCCCGTGATATACCAGTACTGACACTGGTCAGTCGCAAACATCGTCGTAAGAAGAATTGCAACTTGTTAGGGCATGATATTTAGGCAAGGATAGGAAATTATTATATAATAAATAATACTCTATACAAACAGAAAATTGAATGGAAGTTCAATTTCTTGAATTATATAATCCAATTACCTGGAGGAACAGTAGCAGATAATTTTGTAAAATCGATGAGGTTTTAAATTCTATTCTTGAATTTCTTCTTCGGATGAAAACATAATAAATATGCTGACGTTGCAGTTAAAAGAGCTCATATCACCACCAACAGTGTATAACCTAATTCGGTTATTATAACATTATATTTAACGAAACTGAAACTAAATATGCAGTTGACATTGCATCACCAAGGAGTTAGCACCATTCACAGGGAAAAATTAAGCAAGCATTTAGTGTACCCATTACATCTATTCCCTCAGTCACCTTCAATTTATAAAAAAAGTTCTTCGGGCGCTCCATGATTCTGAACACTAACAACTAAGAGAAGTAAACATAAATGGAGATGCCAAGGAGAAGAAACAGGGTACGGGTGACCTTCTTTTGAAGATAAGAACCAACCACAAATTTTGTCTACTCACTACAAAAGCTTGAGTCTAATAAAAATTATGAAGCGTTTTATATATAAAAATCGATAAAAAAATGATAAGGATCAAACCTTGGAGGCTTATGTATACCTAAACCTTTGGCGAACAAAAAGAAGAATCCCATCGAGACCAAGGTAATTTGAACCAAGATTGATTTTTTACTAAACCCTATTGATCCCATTAGGCTTTTTTATCGGTGGTTAGGGTTTTGTTGCAGAGGTAAAATTATGTGTGATGATAGAGACGCAAGTTTCTATTAGGAAATATTTGTGGTGTGTACGTCGGTGGAAATATTTGTGGGGTGAAAAAACAAAGGTTTCCTATTGGTCTAAATATTCTTGGTGGGGCCAGAAGCTCATATTAGTCTAAATATTCTCGGTGGGGCCAGAAGCTCTAGAATTCGAGCTTGATACAACTTTTAACCACAGCAGAGTATTTTCTCCTAAAACTATATATATAATTTGATCTAAACCACCAGAAAGAATGGGACTTTGGTGTTTGGTCCGCTTGTAGGATTTCCCCAACTTTGTCACAATCTTGAAGCAGAGGATCGACCATAGTATTATGCATGCTTTCGAAACATGATAAGATGATACCTTTTACTCGGTGATGCAACACATTACGAATGGATACCTGCACTATGTATTTTGTGGATCACCATTATTATGAAGCTTCTGCCCCTTAAAATATACTTCAAAAAAACACATAAAGAACACGAACACCATTCCTAAGAAAGGTATTTAACACGATTAAGTATATCAATTTCCTTTTAAAACGATTTCCTTAATTATATAGATTTCCTTAATTACTTTGTAATACGATTTCCTTACTGAATGGATTTCCTTAATTAAATGGGAATTAAAGGATTTTACGTTTTTCTTTTTCTTTTTCTTTAACGATTTTAATGCAAGTATCGTCCACCTTTGACGGTGTTAGTAATGTACAATTAAGATTTGGTGTAAACACGGTGTAACAACATTATTTAAGCTCAAATTCTAACATAAGTATTGTCCACTTACTTTTTTGTTTACACCGTTACTAGTGAACAATTAAGTATTTGATGTATCCAAATTGTAACACCAAGTTTTAATTAATTCAACCAGGTTGTGACTCTAAACATCGAGGGTAATGGGTTCATCAGTTAAATAATCAACCAATCAGAAGACTATGTGAAATATACACTCGTTAGAGGAGTGTGAACAAATTTGGACTCCCAAATTTTAATTATTACAACCAATAGAGTTATGCCAAGTGTCCTCGCCATAGCTTCTGCATTAGAAAAAGCCTATTTCGGCCAATAGGAATCGAGGGTTTCATCACCGTTTAAAGTGAGAGCTTTATTTGTCAAGCCCTTTAAGAGGGAAGATTGGTTTATAGCGTTGTGTCGTCGATATATTGATCGAAAAGCTCATCATACTATTTCCTGGGCGCACCCCTGAGTTTGATGAATTTATGGAGCTGCTTCCTTTGTTTCCACATTAATTCTCATTTATTTCCTTGTGTCGCTTAAAACAAATAACCCCATCGATTCCTAGATAAACTTGACCGAAAGAAAACTCTCTAATGATTTCTATTTGCAACAAGATTTGCTTTTCTGATGTTATATTAAAATTTGCTTTCCAATTATACCCCTAAAGAAATAGGATACACAAGGAGTTATAATAATTGGATTAAAATGGAGAGAAATATTGGTATTATCAAGTGCACATTGCCAAAATCTTTTTATCAAATTACAAATTTACGTGAGGTTTCATTTTACAAAAAAAAAAGGCCATAAAATGGCTCCCTGTCGGTCGGCCCAACTAATCAACTGGGGACTGCCAAATACAAATCGTGAAATATAGGAAGGATCGGTTTATAATTATAAAGTTCTTTGACAGCTGTAACCATTTACGAACTAAATAGGCACACTCGCATGTGTTGGATTTATAATCCAACGACGGCTAACTTGCTAGCTTACAACGCTTGTATGCGCGGCGCCGTGGGATAACCTCGTTCTGGTACCTTACCCTCGATTTTTTCTAATTAAATAGGACGGAGATTAGAGCATCTTTCCTCGAGTTTGTTTATCGGCACAGCCTCACAGGGGTCAGAATAAGGTGCGAATAAACCACGCCAAGATTTAGTCAAGAGTTAGACTAGTGCAATGCAACAAAAGTGGATGACTAGTTTGGTTAGACTCCAAAAGGCGTAAAATTGGGGTGGGTATCTAGGTTATTCTAACTTTCATGATCGTGTCCGTATTTATTTATTTAAAGTTGAGCTAATTGCAATTCTTTGATCAACTGTGGGTGATACCCTTTCACTTTATTATACAGTCGATAAGATTCTAAATACAATAAAAATATTAGATTGACGTATCTTTACCTTCTTAAGTAGCACATTACCTCGATTTGATTCAGTGCCATTGACACCACAGGACCTAACATCTCCAACCAAATTGTATACCTATATATTATTGGATCATGTACCTACCGTTGACTGAGTTGATCTTGTTGCTATACAATTATGTTAATCTAGAGGGTTTGATTAATCATAAACCTACCATAGGATGAGCGAAACAAATGTATACGGCCAAGCATGCATTGTTGACTACAGAAATTTCATTTAAGTGGATCTTTCTGTTCTATGTAAATATGTTTTTACCTTCTTTTTCTAGTGTGTGGCACTACATCTCCATGCACTAATAATACAATTTTTATCCTCTCGATAATTATTCTTCTCTATTTTTTATTTTTTGTTATATCCAGATAGCAAAAAAAAAAAAAAAGCAGAGAAAAATAACAACAGGAGACAAACTATAGCTCGGCTAGTTGAGGGAAGAAAGGAGGTGTTGGAGAAGTCGACACAAATTCATATCTTGGTGTGCTAGGTACTTCGCGAAACTATGAGCTAACTGCACAAATCTGTTGAAAGAGCGCCAAAATCATCCAAAGACACATTAGCAATGGGAATCAACTTTCTGCACCCCTTAAAACCCGGATGCACCATGAGGAACTCTCTATTTTTAATTTGGTGATGCATATTATATTAGAAGCATGAAGATGTATATGAAAAGCCATATCTATGAAAAAGTGGAGATGTGCATTCCGATTTTAAGGGATCGGGTGCAATCTAAAAGAATCAACTCGTCTTTCGGTTATAAGAATATAAATAAGATATCCTGGCCATCTCCATGGGAAAAAGTTTGAAAAGCTTCCCTATAAATACCACACTCGTTCTACTTCCTTTGTATCTTTAATAGTTTTTTGCTCCGATCTATACCAAATTAAAATGACACACACATCATCCACTATTGGAAATATTTCTTCCTCTTCCAAATTCACTTGGAGGATTCAAAACTTTCGCATGTTGGATTTTGCAGATGGATATAAATCACAAGTTTTCTCGGTTGGTAGCTATCAATGGTATGTATGTCGTCAAACAACTCTGCTCCTTCTAATTTCTTTCTCCTGTCTGCTTTTGATTAATCTTGAGGATTTTCACTTATTATAGGAGACTATGGATTCGTCCAAAAGGAAGCCACAAGGTGTATGATCAATTCTCATTATTCCTAGTCCCTCAAGACTTGACTAGAACGCCGTATGCTGAGTACACTTTTGTCATTACTAGTCAAACTAATCGCAAAAACAATGTAAAAAAAGGTATATCCTTTCTGGCCTCTTGTTCCATATTGAATTTTTCGGTAACTCGATTAATCTCTTGGATTCTGCATGCAGTTGGGAAACACCAATTCAAGAGTACTGAGCCAAGCTGGGGTTGGAGTTCGTTCATAGAACTTACTAAATTCTATCACCCTGCCAATGGATATCTGCTGAACGATACTTGTATCATTGAGGTAGAGATTTCTTCCAAAGAGGGAGCCTGATCAATATGCAAAAATCAAACCATGATATTTGCTCTACCATATACCCTGCGTACAGTGTGTGACAAATCACTTTTATCCCCCGTATTCTTATATGTACAGGTTTATGGCTATGCGTACTGTGTAGTTAGTATATGTAGTTACAGGTTTGATCATATTACTACTTACTGTACTAGGCCAATGAATGTCTGGATTGTGTCAGGGGTAGTACGCTGATAGTTATGATGCATGCTTAGTTATAAGTACGATGTAATGAACGTATTGTACGTATTGGTGTCTCTAAATGAAATGTTGGATATTTTCAAAGAACCCTTTGAATGCAGTCATTTACCCTGTTTCCGTTGAAGGGTTTGTATTGACAGTTACAAAACCTAAACAGAAACATTGTTTCTCCAATGGACGCATTGACGAAGAGACGTGCCTGTTCACTCTGAAAGAATTCCTGTAAAGATGAAAAGTCATCTTCAAAGGGTGTGATACCTCTTTAAATATCAGACTAGTTTTCATCCAAAATATCATCTCTCAATCTTCTCTGTTTTCTTCTAACAAGCATCATCAGTTTCAAAACCAGTGTGTTCCTGGTTGGATCAAGGTTGTACAAGCTTTGAATCCAACATCTGTTGTGGGGCTTTAAGTATCCCGACGGCGATATTTTTTGACTTTGTTTGTACATTTCTTCCTATTTGGGATAGGGTTGAATAATTGTCGAAAAGAATCTTTTCATAAGAGCCTTGAACCCTAATACAACAATTCTTTTCACCCTGGTTTAGTGTCTATTTTCCAACATGAAAGTGGATGTTCTTTTATCTGAGATACCTCACTTTTTGTTTTCTAAATTTATCTATCTTCTGGCCCGATTCCGATCCTTCGTTGCCGACATATTGAAGAATATGGTAGTGTAGGATAGTCCAGAAAGAGCTCAAGTTCTTTTCTTCTGGATAATTTTCGGTCTGTTTTGTATGCTTTTGAGAATAAACCTGCAAGACTATGATTCGAACACCACAACATAAACAACACGTCTTCGATATTTACGTGTTTAACAGCTTGATTCTTGATTGTAATTAATACTCCCGCCGTCCCATTTTAGATGAAGGTTTTAGGTCTTTTGTAAGTCCCATATTACTTGAAGGTTTCCCTATTTTACCCTATACTTTCCTGATTTGTCCCTGTTTTGGAATCATATACAAATATAAAATATTGTGCAAGTTCAATTTCCCAAAATGAAATTCTTAAATATTGTGCAAGTTCAATTACTTGAAGGTTTCCCTATACTTTCCTGATTTGTTCCTGCTTTGGTTTAAGTCTCAGTCATTCACAACATTACTCATTAACTTTGTACTTCAACCACCTTTCACCTCAAGTCTGCACCCTGCTGCTTGACCTTTCATCCCCTTTAGTAACACCCCTGCTTTTACTTATTCTCCTTCTTTTCCTCCTTCTCCCCTTCTTTGTTAGTAACCTCGTCAACCCCCACCTGCCCCATTGAATTGCTGATGTCTGGGATGCAGAATATAACCTTACTTCTCTGAGCTGTGTTCTGAATTTCTCTGCTCCCTATGGACTCTGTACATGGGTCTTATTCAATGCAAGAAAATTACTTTTACCCAGTCAATACAAGAGTTACTCTACTCTGGTGGTTATTTTGGATCTGGTTGTTCAAATTAGTCACAATGTTAGCAATCTCCTGGTGTAATAAACTCAAGAAATTTTTCTCAAACATTTCCACAAACTGTTTCCAATTTACTTCTTCATTCTCATCAATGGATCAAACTGAAAATCATAGGAGATGCTCAAATAACTAGATATCAATAGAGTTTTTAACCTGACATAGGAAGAAATTGAAGAAAGCATGGTTCACTCAAATATTCAGATTATCACTAAGATCAACTGTGCTTTCAAACTAAACAAAGAAAGAGCAATAGAAATAGTACAACAAATATGGCAGGTTGACTATGCACCTGAGAGTACACTAGTTTTCAGAGGCAAGGAAAATAACATATTTGTTTTCAAGTTGAGAACAAAGAGTGATATCTAATATGCACTCTCCAAAAACCTCTGGGGTATGGGTCCTTTTCTTCTGGTGGTCCAACAATACATTCATGGGGTAGCTCCTTCTTCAGTCAACATGAATATAATAACTTTATGGGCAAGGTTAATGGACCTACCTCCTGAACTTTCATGTGGAAAGTTACCCTTCAATATAGCCATCTCTATGGCTACATGCCTTATGGTGGAGAAACTCTCAAGGAGTCAACAAAACCTCTCCTGCCCAAGGTCTCTGGTGGAGATAAATGTCAATGAAAGACTCTGGGATCACATCCTTGTCAATGATGGAAATATTGAAATCCTCAAGGTTAAGCTATTTTTCGAGAAATTACCTAATCGATTCTGCAAGCACTGTCGAATTATCAACCACCCTAAGAAAAAAATGCTCCCCTCAGCAACAACACAAGCCTATCAAGGATACTCTTATGGAGGAGTTAGAAGAAAAGGAGGCATAGGAAGCCTTTATATAAGATGCAAAGCCTATCTAATGCAACTTTCAAAGCTACTAGGAACCATATGCTAGGAGGCACCAGCATCTGCCAGGAAGGAGGAAGCAACTACTCTCAGGAGGATAGTCAGAGTGGTACTCAGACAGCTAAAGAGGATAAAATCCAACTCCAAGAAACTCAGGAAAACACAATAAAAGTTCCGGGCTTCAAACTAGGAGTGGGAGTGGGCTTCAAACTGGGAATAGGAGCTACAAGTTTGAAGCCACAAGACAGCAACAACTTCTATTGGCACCTCAAACCTATCATTCGCTAATACGAAAAAGGGAGAAACTGCAACACCCATTCTGGATAACACCACTAAGGATGGAGATGCAATGCTACTCAGGAGAACTAATGCAAAGTTAGTGGCAGATGCTAAAAAGAAGGCATATAGGAGGAGGAAACACGCAGCAGTGAAACTATTCACAAAACTGTTAAAATAAAATTATGAAAAATCCCTGATGAAGGCTTTACTATATCTTACAGCAAGAAAGCAAAGAAAGGAGAAGAAAAAGACTACCAGAATGGACTTTTTCCTCAGCACAAACATTCAGTTGCCACAACAACTCTACAAGAACAAGGGGAAGAACAAATCTATGCACAAAAGGACCCACCTCAGCCATACCTTCATAGTGTTCCTCACCACAATGATACAAAACAAATTTCAGTAGGGGAGACCACAAGACAGCCACAAAAACCACCAGCAAAACCATTCCCTTTATCTAAACCAAAATACCTACCAACTTCACCCCCTAAGCAATTGCCTCACACTATTTTTAGTACCAATTTGGAGTCTAGCAGAGAGCAAACTCAGATGAATGCCCTGAAAAGCTGCAACAAGGCACAAGAAGAGAAATGGGTGAACATTTTGGAATCAATTCCACAGGAACCAACTGCTAGCTCATTCAATAAGGGAAAAAATTATGGGAAGAATCAGGTAACTCTCTCGTCTCAATCTTACCTAATTTCACAATTCAACCCTATATTTTTTTAATTTCAATTATGTCGTCCAATATTGTTTCATGGAATTGCCAAGGCCTAAACAAAAATACCATTCTACATCTCCAAAACCTAATCAAAAACCAAAACCCATATATCCTATTTTTCCAAGAAACTAAACACAATTCAGCATACATAAAACCAATAATCAAAAAATTGCAATACATGGATATGATAGTTGTTGAACCAACATGAGTGATTGGTACTGCAGGAGGATTAGTGCTAGCTTGGTCCCATAAAATCTCGATTCAGTGACTCAATAGCTCTGATAATCAAATTGATGTAGTGCTTACTGATAGAACTAGAAAATATGAGTGGTTAATGTCTGCCATCTATGGTTGTCCTTATAAAATAAAATAAAAAACAATAGTTGGAACTACTTTAGAGGATTAGCCGAGACCATAGATCTCCCATGGATGATTATAGGGGATATGAACTTTGTGCTCTCTGGGGATGAGAAAAGATGCGGAAAAGAAATAAACCCGGAAGAAAAAAAATTCTTCAGTAAACTAGTTGATACTGCAGGTCTGTTGGATTTGGGTTTTGTGGGCTATGAATTAACCTGGTCCAACAAGAGAGTGTGTAAGGATTTTATAGAAGCCAGACTTGATCGGGTTTGATCTTTTTCCAAGAGCCATAGTTTACCATCTCCCCGATAGGGTCTGACCACAGCCCTATTCTTCTAAGAACCTCCCCATGTTGGAAGGATGGTGCCAAACCCTTTAAGTTCTTTAGCATCTATTTACAAGACCCCACTTGTTTCAAAGTAATTGAAGAAGCATGGGCCTTGGAAACAAGAAGGCTCTGAGCTTTCAAATTTGTGGCTAGGCTCAAGAATGTTAAAAAGTTGATAAAAATGGAATAGGGAATATTTCGAAATATTCAAAATAACATTAAAAACATAAATCAAACTCTTATTCATGCCAAAAATGTTTTGAAACTCACGGATAACAACCCTAGAATACAACTCATCCAAGAAGATTTGGAAAGATGGAACACCTTTGAAGAGGCCTTTTGGAAAATCAAAGCAACGGATAATCACCTCAAACTAGGAGACAAAAATACTGGATTTTTTCTCTCTACAGCTAAATACAGAGCTAAAAAGCTAATAATAGAGGCTATTCAGAAGGAAGAAAAAGAATGGTGCCACGATCAGAAGATATTGAAGATACTTTCTTTGAACATTTTAGCAATATGGCCAAAACAACTAAACCAGTTATCCAAAAGAAATTTTTGAGTCTGATCCCTAAAAGGCTAAATGAAAATGACAACATCAAATTGTTAAGAACCCTAACGGAATTGGAAATTAAATTAATTATTTTCGATATGCATCCGGATAAATCTCCGGGCCCAAACGGTTTCCCAGCGGGCTTTTATCAAAAAATTGGTACCTCATAAAGGATGATGCTACCAAATTGATCCAAAATTTCTTCCAAATAAAACATCTATTGAAAGAAATGAATGCCACTTTCATAACCCTAATTCCCAAAAAACAAGCACTCCAGTAGATTTCCGTCCATTCTCCCCATGCAATATTATCTACAAAATTATCTCCAAATTTCTTGCAAACAGAATAAAGCCTTTTCTCGATAAATTTATCCCCCACCTATCAATCGGCTTTTGTCCCTGGTAGGTAAGTAACGGATAATATAGTCATTCCTCATGCGGTAATACACATAATGAGAACCAAAAAGATGAAAAAGGGATATATGGGCCTCATAATTGATATGTCTAAGGCCTTCGACAGAGTAGAATGAACCTTTCCATAATCCGATATGAAGAAATTAGGCTTTTGTGATGAGTGGATTGGAATGATAATGCAATGTATTGGTATTTCTTCCAGTGCGGTCCTAATAAATGGCTCCCCCTTGAAATTCTTCTTACCAAGTACAGGAATTCGACAAGGAGATCCCATGTACCCATATCTATTCATCATATGCATGGAAAGTCTTTCTAGGGTACTCATAGAAGCCGAGAAAAACAATTGGATAAAAGGAGTAAATTTATTGACAGTTCCCCCAGGTTCGAGTCATAATACCGTGCTTGGACTTGATTGGTTCGCGTCTGAACAATGGAATGATCAGAGGGTCGTTCTTTCGCTTGGACAACTCTCTGATGGGCTCCCCATTCCTTTTTACAATCCTCAAATACCACTTTTATATAAGCTATTGGCAAATATTAAATTTTCTCGCTGAATCTTTCAGTTAAATGGCGACAGTGTTAGACTCATGGTGGAGTATTCTCGCCGCGCTACTGTTTAGGAATCCTCATATCTTCAATATGTAAAGGTTCCGCCTAAGAGAGAAGAATATACAGTGGAGAACTTTTTTAAGCATTATGTTGTCGCCCTTGTCGCTAATGAACGCCATCGCTGGGGTGTTCGCTTGATAAAGGCAGATGGTTTCGCAGAGCATGAAAAGATCTTGCGCAATGTTGATTTTCACAACAAAGCTAATGATTCTGCTCACTTATCAAAGGATAATCACTGGATGGAGTTTCATCTTATTATGGAGGGCCTGTATATTACTGGTAGAGGTGCTGATGGATCGATCCTTCCCCTTACTAACAATCTTACTACTTATAAACCTTGGATCTTTCATTGGCCCGAGGAAAAGAAAGAGGTATACTTATTTTAATTCTGCCTTTTAATTCATTCTTCTCCTCCTTTCGCTTCATTATTTTATTCATCGCCTCCTTTAACTCCAGATGTTGAAGAACAATAAGAAGAAGAAGGATTTCTTAGAGGCGTCACCTTCGCGCTCCCAAGGAAATAAGAAATACTTTTATTTGTTTTAACAATATTGTTTCCTTTGTTTCTTATCTAACATGGAGCGTGCGTGGTCGAGGCTGAGGACGATGCTGGTTCCAATAATGAACTTCTCCCATCTGAAGATAGTCATCTTGCTTCAAAGGCGAAAGGTAAAAATAAACAGGTATCTCCAAAGCCTGTTTTTGGGGATGCTTCAAATAAAAGAAAGAGATCTTCACCCACTCCTTTGAATTCTTGCTCTCATGATGATGGTTGCTTTTCTCCCTTAAATTCTGCCTCTGCAGCTTCTACGGCGATCCTCTCTGATCTTTTTAGCAACTCCTTGTCAACTATTAACAATCCTGTATTGAGTCGAGCATGTGATGCGGTTATTAAGCTTTGTGAAGCTCCTTCATCAATTCATGAATCTCTTCATGGAGTTACCTCTGCTTTGCCCCCGTATTTTCAACTTGCCATTGAGTCTTTGGTAAGTTTCCTATTCTTGTGTTAATCAGTATCTAGAATTTTGATTAAATTCCCGTTGTTCATAATGTCTCCTTATTTATGTTAATAAAGAACTCGCGTATGTCTCATGTTGTTATCAATGACTTACGCGAAAAGATCTGCAGTCTTGAAAATATGATTCTCAAAATCGAAGGCGATCTTTCTTCTTACGAGGATGACGTTGTAGAACTCCGTGAGACAAACAAGAAACTTATTGTTATGTATTTCACTCCTTCCCCAATCTAAGCATTAATGCGTTATTTTTATCCTTTCTTTAATGATATGTATTTGCAGAGATTTATAACTAAACCGATCAAGAAATCAGTTATCATGTGGAAGACTCTATCCTCTTAGAGCATCTTAATGCCGCCTTAAATAACCCTTCGGTTTATGAATTAGATGTTCTTAGTTTGGAGGAGATCAAATCGGGATATGAAACCTCTAAATTCGAGCATAGGTCCATGTTATCTGTTAATAACAAACTTAAATCCCATTTTCTTAAATCCAAGGAAAAGATTAAATACTTGGAGTCAAAAAGGAGTGCTCTAATAACCGATAAAGGTAATGAGATTCTCAAAGGTGCTCAAGATTTAAAGGAGTTTCAAGAAGAAATACTCCGAGTTCAAACATAAAGGGATCAAGCCATAAGTAAAATTGACACCTTGTTGCGCGAAAATATGATACGCTCTCATCTTCTCATAGAGAGTAATGTTGAATTTTAATGGTATGTAAAGGGTTATTGATGATGCTAAAGAAGGCTTGGCTACCAATGTTATCTTAGAAAATGATCATGATGAAGTGGTTAAAGCTATTATTTCTGAAAAAGAAGGTTGCTCAAAAAATTTCTTTAAATAATTCGCTCATCAATCTCATGATTCTTTTTTTTTTGTATTTTGCTCTTATGTGGCACTAATCTTTTCTGTCTTCTTTTGTAGCTGTTGAAAAAGATTATCTTCAAAAAATTAATGATCTAAAGGTGAGGCTTTCTGCTAGAGATTCCAAGTATCGCAGGCTGCAGGAAAAGCTGATGATTGATGTCTCTAATACTAAGAAGAATGTGCCTCGTCTTCGAAATGGGCATGTTAAGATGAATGATGATGATATCTGTACTGAGTACAACCTTTACTTCGTAGAATTCTACTTTCCTACTATTCCTCCCAATGATAAAGAAATAAAAATCTCTGACAGCGAAGAGGAGTATGAAAAATACGAGGAAACTGATGGAGAAGAGAGTGACTCGTAGACTGACAAGGACTTGGGGTGAATCTGGGAGTGATGAAAATACTCTTAGGAGAAGAAAACCGCTCTTGTTAGAGATTTTGTCGCCTTTCATCTTTTTTATTGTTTGTAAAGTTTTATCTTCTTCCTTTATGTACATACTCCTACTTGTATATACTCCTTTTTGTTGGATAATTTTCTGGATGTTCCCAAGCTTGAAGGGATTTTTTTATTTTCCTATGGGTGTCATTTCTTTTTTAATTTATGTATTCTTTCATGCACTTGATTGTTAATGAAAACAAAACACTATCTCTTCAAAATTAATCAATTGCAACTAGTAATAAGGTATGCATAATTCTATCTTGTAAAGGAAAATAACATTCTGCTTTTATATTTATATTCCGATATTTGCCTCTGTTCTTTTTCTTTATAGTTATGGATTATGCAGACGCGTATTAACATTTAATATGATACTTAACGATTTTATATGCATAAAATATTTAATAGGCGTGATTTTCGCCTTAACAGCATTGATTGATCAGATTCATACCTCCATTGTATGTTTACATTCTCTTGCCTTTATTAAATTTCTTTTTGCACCCTTTTTTATTGATAAGCTCACCATTAATTTCTTCCTCAGCTTCTTATTTTATTTTCGTATGCGTATGTTTTTCTTTTTTCTCTTTTATCTTTTTCTTTTATACGGTATATATTCTCCTCCCTTTTTATATTAGGCGTTGTCTTATTCTTCCGTGCCCTGCAAAATAATGTTATTTGTAGTTTTATATGTCTTTTGTGTTTCGTTTGAGGTCTTATTATGCCTTATCCAACCCTTGTTGATAAGTCTTATGTTTGCCCCAAGGTATTATTTATGGTAGGGAGGAAATGCAAGCAGTCATTACTCTTTCAAATAATGACCTATTGATCCCACCTTATCATCTTTCCATATTATTGCCTCTGCAGGATATATTGCGCGTCAATACGATAGGCCTATACTCTTCCTTGAGTCATAGACCCATGATATTGACGTCTTTGACATAATTCATATCCCTAATGGAGGGTGCCGTCCATATCTTCCCCCTGATTTCCCATTCAAGGAAGCTTACCCCTACTGGGTTAGGGTGGGATCTTCCCCTCCATATATACCAACAATTAGTTGTTTTCTTGGCCTCTTTCGGGATCACACCCTAAGTGGGGTGTCTTTAGGACCGAGTTTATCAAAGTCAGGACTTGCCAAGAATGGTTGGGAACGCTCCAGAGGCCCTAGGCACCCTTGACTCAACCGTGTACTGTGGAACCCTGATCGAATTTCTACACTCCTTAGGAGAGAGCTTAGTACTTTAGGCTTTTAACCCAGGAGTCTCTGTTGGATAGGCTTTTGTTTCGCCCCAATTCTCCATGACTCGGGCTCCATGGTCGGTATAGCTTTCACCTGAGTCATGCATTACTAGGTGTTCCCCAATTATGACGAGTATTAGGTCTTATTGTTGCCTCTTGCATTTATGCGAACTAGGGTGCACACCACAATTGGATGCCTAGCCTCCCTAATTAGATGTTTTTAACTTTTATTGCCTCCTATTAAGCTTATTGTAAGGTCTTATTGTGTCCTTTTTCTTTTACTTGTATTATATATGAATTATTTGATTATATTGAAGAAGAATCTTTTCATTTTCATTCATTACTTTTGATCCATACAATGCAGATCTTTTCTTTTCTTATTTATTTTTCTTCACATCAACTATGTATTGGAAATACATCCTTCCTCAACACAATTCTCCTGCTCACAAAATACGCTTTTTAAAGATATTATGATTGTCGCGCCGCCTAAGGGTAATACTTCTTCAAATACATTTGGTTCCAAGGTTGATCAATCTTTTGTTCCACATTTGTTCCTTCAAATTCCATGAATTCATACATTCCATTTCCGAGAGATTTCTTTATGATATATGGTCCAACCCACGCGATAGTACTACTTTTGTTTAATGAATTCATACATTCCATTTCCGAGAGATTTCCTTCAAAAACCTAGGTCTAAGCATATCCCATCAAGAGAAATCACAATTGCTTAACGAAAACCATTCAATCAATTCTCAATCAAGGCAAATAATCATAAAAGAGCTTACAAAAATTAATTAAATAGAAATTACCACACAAATCATGGAAAATTGGCTTCCTCCGTCGCCTCAGCATAGGGGTTTATCTCCTCATATTAATAACTTGCTCAAAATATTGGTTCACAGCTCAAAAGATAATTAAAAGAGTGAAAACTAATAAAACAGTCTTTTTGCAACGCTGTATTGGCATTACAAAGCAGCTGTTACGGACTGACTGTTACAGAGAAGTCACTGTTGGACTGTTACAAATTTGAGACGCTGTTCTTCCTTGCAACACTTGGTCTTCAGCAGCAGCAGAAAACGGGAACTTCCTGCAACTCGATCTTCTCAGCTCTGTGGTGTTCTGTAGTGCTCTGAAACTCCTCCAATGACTTTTTACCTCTCCCTATGTCTCGATAATACCTTTTATACACCTCCAAACCCTCTAAAACCCGATTAAATCTCTCCTTTTTTTCTTTGCTGCCAAGTTACGAAATTTCTTCTCCAAGTCTTCTTTACGCGTTTTTGAGATTTCCAAATCCTCCGAAACTCTTCCTTAGATAGATACGTATCTTAGGAGAGTTTATCTTGCCTTTAGTATCCCTGGAATTCCAAAAATAAATCAGCAGGGACCCGTGTAAACTCATCCCCCTGTTTTGCATCAACACGATCATGCAGCCCAATTTGAACGATTCAAACACCCATACCAACCCCGTTGTGCTCTATAAGGTCCATCCCAACGAAAATCATCCATTGAATCTCCCTAAAGATCGCTCAAAATTCCAACCCTAAATCTGCCTCTCGTATGCAACACTTTTCCCGCCTAAAAGCTTTATTTGAAATGTGAAGAAGAGGTGTCCCCTATCCAGAGTAGGGGTTCCTTTATCAGGTGCATGTGGGTGCCTTGGGGTGGCCCTTATCCAAAATGTAGGTGCCAAAATCAATTCCTCCAGGTACCTTTAACGACTTTTCGAGCAAAATTTTCCAAAAAATGTTTATTGGCCAAAAATACCTACACACATAAAACACCGTAATAAGTACAAAAATGAGCACTATGAATATGTAGAAGTGAGACAAATTAGACACAAAAATGTGTCACTACAAAAAAAGGTCTCAATCGTGAGGGTTTTTTTAGGGGGGGGCGTCACAAATATGAGCTATTTGTGAGGGTTTTTGTCAAACCGCCACAAATACTCTAACTAGTCAAAGTCAGCTGAAGCTTGGTCGGTTTCAAGGGTCCGACACAAATTATTGTGAGGGTTAGCTGGACCAAGCGTCACAAATGCAGGTTAGTCAAAGTCTAACCTACTTTCTCGTCAGTTGAGTCTCCGACACAAACAAATTTCATAAGTTTTAGTTTCTGTACAGAAGAAACTTTCTTCAATTGTTGCGGTTCTTAAATCCGTCAAGAAATTTTCAGAAAAGGCGGTGATTTTTGGTGGATTTCAATCTCTCCCGCTGAAAATTTCGCCAAAATTTTCAGTCTTTATATTCTTTATTTCTCTCTCTTATCTTCTTTACAAAACTTAGATATGTTTTTATCTTCTCTTTCCTTCTGTTCTTCTCCACTGAAGAAGATTGCTGAGAGGTTTGCTTCTCTTACTTTCTCTTCATCTCTTCTATCTCATCTGTAACCATCACTACTGTTGATTTTACTCTTATCTATTAATGGTTTTTTTTTTCTTTTGCTTTGCAGGATCTAAAGGAGTCAATCGGAGGTGATTTTCCCCTTCTTTTTTTTTGGTTCATATCTTTGATTAAGGACTGGAAGTTTTTTAGATCTAGTTAATTTGCTTAATATTACTTTTAATTCCTATTTCTTTGTTCTGCAGGATTTGAAGGAGTAAACTTGAAGGTAAAATTTCCCCTTTTAATCTCTTTTTGTTTCTTTGTTTCTTTGATTAAGGACTGATTTTGCTTTTAATTGCTTGATTTTATTGTTTTGCAGGATCTAAAGGAGTAAACTTTCAGGTGAAATTTCCCCTCTTTTTCTTTGTATTTACTAGGGATTAAAAAATTTAATTTGTTTTACTTTAGTTTCAATTTCTTAGGGTTTACTGGAAATTTTTATTTTCTTTAATTTCTAATGGTCTGTGTTGGATTTCATTTGTTTAATTTTTAAGGTTTGTGTTATGGATTTTTGGTCATATGGGTTTCTGTTGATTGAACTTGATATTGTGCTTTGAGATTTGATTTTCTTTGATTAGAGCCTTGAATTTCTGATTGGGGTCTTAGTTTTATCTGTTTTGTACAAATGTTGGGGTTTTGGGAAAGCTTGAGAAAAGGTTGAGCCTTGAAATAAAGAACCCCTTACCCCTTATATCAATATCAATTTATTGGATTATTATGATGTTTTGTACAAATAAAGATATTATGATGTTGGAAATGAAGTTTCAGTTCTTAGAGAGGTACGATAGGAAACTATAAGATGTTCTGCTATTTTTTTTGTGTGTTTGGTGCTTCTCAGCACTATTTTATCTACATGGTTTAGCTTTTCTGAAAGAAAATACAAACTGTCCAACTTCCTTTAGAGACTATGAACTTAGTTAGCCAAAGCATTTGATGATTATGTGTTGTAAGAAGATCGATAAGGTGATGCAGTAAGATTATATGTACATAATGTGAACTATGTCTGTAGGAGAGGTAGTTATCAATAGGCGAGATGGTTTACTGTGTCTAGACATACAATATCCCATACTTATAAGATGCTCAGTTCACTACCAGGCTTACTTTGATAACTTGCTTTCTGAATTTGGCGGCGAAAAAATGGCGTCTGAATCGCCTTATGAAATTTATTTTTTACCCCAAAATGTTGTTTTGAATTTGGTCTTATTGGTTTACGGATTTAAAGAGTCAGCAAGGGTTATATATGGTTTTGTAATTTGCTTCTCATCTCAAAATTGGTGTCTTCTAGTTTGTAGGGGGCATAGGATGTATACATTGTCTGAACACGATTTGTTTCCTAGAAAATCCAATGCTAAATTAACTGGGTCATTTTCTTTGGTGCTCAAATAAAGTGTTGATTAATCAATTACACTTTATTAAATTGCATTATGAGGTCTTGGTTTGAATCATTTCCATGCTAGTGGCAAGATTGATGAACCTTCCTTTTTTACAAAGTTTGTAGAATCAGTTGTTTTTTTTAGCACTGGTCATGTGAACTTTGTATGCAATTCTTGGACCAAATTCTATGGAATACACAAGAGATCATCCTTAAATTCTAAATGCTTTGTTTGCAAAAAAATTGTGTTAATAAGGAATGGTAAGAGGGGATTCCATTGTTCTATCTGTATCAATCGATTAAGTTTGATCTTATTGGTTGCAGATAATGTGTTTATCGAATCTTTCCTACTGTTCTTTTCTGTTAAAATTATTGAAATCACTGTGTTTGTTGAATTCCATTAGGTTTTGGCCATTTATAACGGTGTCTACTGTGTTCGAATACTAGTTTTCAAATCCATTGTAATGTTCTGGACATTTAGGATTTTCTCTTAGACTTGAACATTTTGGTTAAAATCTGATGAGCACTAAATGATGATGGATGGACCACTTTTAAAATTTGTAGATATTTTGTTTTCCTAAAGTGAAATGTGAAAACCTTATCAAGAGAAAAGAATTGAAAAGCTTTTTTTTTTTTTTTTTTGAAAAAGATATAGTAGTATGTTTGATTTTAGCCAATTTGGACTTTGAAAAAGATAAAGTAGTATGTTTGAAAAAGATAAAGTAGTATGTTTGAAAAAGAGAAAAGAATCTAAAACCTTATAAGTTGGAATTCAGATCAATATTTTTTAAATGCTCTAATTTGGAAATGTATTCTTTAGGGATTAAATGTTATGATTTCTATTTAGTGGAGAAGTATGCGCATTATGATGGTAAAACAGTTAGTGTCCAATTTGTTTGTTGCTGTGCTTGGAATGTGGTAGTTGAATGTTGTGATATGAAAAGAACAATCTTTTGGATGTATATTAGCTAGCAATTTTGCCATTTTTAGACGTGTTTCCCTTGTGATAGATATATTGATGCTAATATGTAGCTAACTAATTAATTCTTGAAGAGTGAAACAACTGTTTCTTGTGAGTGACTGCGACTGTCAGTTTTATGCCATGCACTTTCGTGCATCAGCACAAGAATGACATAACTTGGTATATCTATTATATAATTTATGGAGTTCAGTTGAATGACTAAGAGCTAAACCTTTGTTTGTATAAACAAATGAGAGGGACTGTAGTTGACTAGTGTATCCCTGTCTTCATCGACATTGAGTGGAAGCTTCCTCTCTTTTTTTTATATGGATAGAGTGCTATATGTCATTTAGACTTTTCTTATCTTACCTTTAATAAATGAAACATAAAACTAAAATCCTAGTTCATTGTAAAGTTCTGGCCATTTAGGATTTTCTCTTAGTCTTTGACAGTTTGGTTATGCTGTGTTCGAATACTAGCTTTGTAATCCACAGAGGTATCTTCATGTGCTTCTTTCATTAAATACTTGAATGTTTGAGTAAACACTTTATTGTTTTGTCTTGTTGGATAATTTTAACATATTACTCTTGGATAAATTAGAACAATGCACATGTATTAATATTTATCTCTACATACTATTGTCTCTCTGGTGTTTGCGATTTAGAGGTTTAGTCCATTTATGGTGTATGCTACCTAGTCCATTGGAATGTTCAGGCCATTTAAGATTTTCTTGGTCTTAGACTTGCACATTAGTTATGACTGTGTTCTAATACTTTTTATTGGGTACTCTAAAATGTCACTGAAACACTTTTTATTTTTTTTCATGTAGTTTCTTTTGTTAGATACTTCCATTGTTTCTACTGTAAGTCTGTAACTCTAATTTTCTAATTTTCCTTTCAACTGTCAGGTACTAGTATGGTCCAAGAATATTGTTTGAATTAATTTGTACTGATTGCATCCGTCATTATTTTAGTTGAAGAATATTGTGATTGATAAATGGATAAGAATTGGGTTCATTTTGAAAGATCAAGTAAGGAGTTTCATGAAGGGTTGTGTTTGTTCTTGAATTATGCGTTTGAAAATGGGTTTGTTACTGAAGATAACAAAGTCAAGTGTCCATGCAAGAAGTGTGCTAATATACATTACAAGACTAGAGATGAGATATATGATGACTTAGTTACCTGTGGTATGTTAAGGAGTTATACAGTATGGTATCATCACGGTGAAGGGTTCAGAACAACATTTCCATGTAATTTGGGGGCAGAGAATACCAATGTGGATCAGGTTAATATGGATAACAATTCCGAAGAGGTTGGAGATGACATTACAGGAATGCTGCGAGATGCATATGGATTACGTGCTGATGAGGATATGAGTGATATGTTGGATGCAGAAATGAGTGGGATGCCAAGTGATAGTTCAGCTGCGCAGTTTTATAAGTTTCTAGAAGATTCAAAGAAGCCGTTATACCCTGGATGCGATAAGATGTCGATGATGTCTTTTCTTATCAGATTTTGGAACTACAAATGCGTTGGTGGGATGTCTGACAAGTCATTCAAAGAGATGCTTCAACTCATGAGAGAATCATTTCCAGAAGGGTGCACATTGCCAGAAAATTTCACACAGTGTAAGAAGGTATTATCAGATTTGGGATTGTCTTACATTAAAATCGATGCGTGTCCCAATGATTGTATGCTGTATTATAAGGAGACAGCGGATCTTGAGTCTTATACGGTTTGTAAAGCTTCTCGTTACAAAGATGGAAGATTAAAAATGCCGGCTAAAATACTTCGTCACTTTCCATTAAAACCTCGGCTACAACGGTTGTTCATGTGTTTTAAGACTGCAGGAGATATGAGATGGCATCATGAAGGGCATACAAAGGATGGGGTATTGAGACATCCAGCTGATTCTGAAGCTTGGAGGCATTTTGATGAGATGAATCCAACTTTTAAGGAAGATCCAAGGAATATCAGATTAGGTTTGTCAACTGATGGGTTTAGTCCATATAGTTCAATGAGAAATCCGCATAGCACATGGCATGTCGTTATGTTACCCTATAACTTACCTCCATGGTTATGCATGAAACAACCTAACATGATATTATCTTTGCTTATACCGGGCCCTCATAGTCCAGGTAATGATATTTATATTGATTTTTATCTGTTTTGTCAAGATTACATTAATACTCTGTTTCATAAATATTCAAACTGATCACAACCTTCTATGTCAAAATTTACAGGTAACGACATTGATGTGTATTTGAGACCATTAATATATGAGCTGAAGGAATTATGGGAGGAAGGGGTGGACACGTATGATTCCTCACGAAATGAAATGTTCAATCTGAAAGCGGGATTACTATGGACTATAAGTGATTATCCTAGACTTGCAATGCTCTCTGGATGGATTAATAAAGGTAAATTGGCATGTTCAACGTGTCTTGAAGAAACTCGGCACCAGTGGTTGAAGAATGGAAGAAAAACAGTCTACATGGGCCATCGGCGATTCTTACCAATGAATCATAGGTAATAACCTTTATACTTCAACTGATATCCCTGTCAAAATGATTCTCTTTATTGGCCCTTTCGTACTTCTTTCTATTTGACATAGATCGCAGGTGGACTGCATTAAAGCGACTCTGGGCTGATAGTTGGTTTTAGATTTTGGAATCTTAATTTGGATGTTTGTAAACCATGATATTCAGCATTTTAGAATTAATTAGTCTCTCTTTTTTGGATTTTTACATAGAAAATAACTTTTATCTTTTGTGGTGAATCTGTTTTGCACTAATTAAAGAAAATTGTGAAGACTATTATTAGAATATGAGTAACAATTATGTAATTGAGTTGTTATTAGAATATGAGTAACTAATGTGTTGAGTTGTAGGTATTGTGTAGTACCATTGTTTTTTTTCTTTTGATATCTAATACCATTGTTAGGAACTAGGAAGACAAGTTTTATTAACTTGCAACACATCAATTTTAGTGATCCTAGATTTTGAATTTGATGAGCTTGATTATAATGTCATTCATTTGGATTCCAATTTTAGAAGCTTGACCGGTACCCGTGGTGCTCATGCTTCGAAGCAATTTCGCCTATTTCTTTAATCCATTACAAGGAATGTGTGCCACTGACTAATGACCTTCCTTACAACACCTTTGCACTGTATGGCGCCTAATTTCTTCGGTGTAGAAGGTCACGTTTTTGGTTAGAGAACAAACTCTGAAAATGGAAACAACTCTTCACAGTTTCTTAGTTTTGCTGACATAGGGGGGGAACATGTGTAAGTGGAGGGGTCAGTGTTCACATCATGACTTTTATTAACTTGCAGTACATCAATTTTCCTTTTCTAAATTGAAGTTTTTTTTTTCATTTTTATCACTTAACTGTTACTAGAAAACGGATTGAAAATATCAACCATGGCTTGATTAATCTCAAACTTGGAGCATTGTTGTAGATTTTGAGGTGTAGAATTTGCCGTCATGTTTTAGATTTATATAATATTTTAACTGTGTTTGTTTATAACTTGTCATTTGTCCCTCACCAATCAGCTATGATGTTTTATATTATTTATGTTATTTGTAAGTTTGTAAGATTCTTCATGTATGAACAAAGTCTCTTTTGTTCAAAGTTCAAATCTTGATGGTAAGAACTGATTTTTTTGGTTTGCTGCATGTGCTTGAGCATTATTCTATTCTTTTTATTTATTCATGTCCTTGTGGTCTGACAAGAGTGTGGTAGTGGATTTTACTTTATTAATGATGTTTGTTTTGAAATGGCTGTGTATTTGACAGTTGATTGTCTGAATTTTTATCATAGGTTTCGCACTACACTTAAGAAAGATTTTGATGGGAAAGTAGAACTGAGCCCACGTCCAAACCCATTGTTAGGGACAGATATCTTGAGCTTGCTGAAAGACATTCCGCACACATATGGGAAACCGTTTGAGGAGAATTTGAGGGGAGATCGTCCACGCAAGAGAAAATCACGAGGATCAAGTAGAGACGCAAATAATATGCCAAGCAATTGGAAGAAATTGAGTATTTTTTATGAACTTCCATACTGGGTTAATAATCTTCTCAAACATAACATAGATGTGATGCACACTGAAAAAAATGTCTGTGATAGTGTTTTGGGTACGATAATGGATATTGCTGGAAAAACTAAGGATGGGCTTAAAGCAAGATTTGATTTGCAACTCCTGAAGATTAGACCTGAACTTCATCCAAGGCCATTACCAAATGGGAAATACTTCTTGCCAGGAGCGTGTTATTCCATGGATAATGCAAGAAAGACTATGTTTCTTAATGTCTTGAAGAATTTGAAGACTCCAGATGGTTACTCAGCATACATTGCGAGGTGTGTGAATGTCCAGCAACGTAAAAAATTTGGTCTAAAAAGTCATGATTCACATGTGCTCATGCAGCAGCTTCTACCTTTGGCATTCCGAAAGACGTTACCATCTAAGGTCAGTAAAGTGCTGATGGAGTTGAGTTCCTTTTTTCGTGAACTATGCTCCAAGGTCTCACGCCCCGAAGATTTTGAAGAGTTGGAGAAGCGCATTGTTACCATTGTCTGTGAATTAGAGAGGATTTTTCCACCTGCCTTCTTCGATATTATGGTTCACTTGCCTATACATCTGGCGACAGAAGCACGTTTAGGAGGACCGGTGCAGTATCGGTGGATGTATCCCATTGAACGGTATACATTTTAAACTTTTGTTTGCTTTGTTTGTTTTTTACTTACTTATGTTTAATAAGTTATATTCTCTCTTTATTGTTGGTTTTCTGTTCACTGACTTATTATTCTTTTTTGGCAGGTATTTGTACACTTTGAAGAAATATGTAAGGAATAAAGCTCATCCAGAGGGATCCATTGCTGAAGGCTATTTGGCTGATGAATGTGTTACATTCTTGTCGAGGTACCTCAAAGATATCGAGTCAAGAACCAATAAACCACCTAGATACGTAGATGATACTCCTATTGGGAAACCTGTGAGATTTGCTTTAACTGGAGATCAAAAGAAGAAGATGCATGACTATATCTTGTCTAATGATGATGATGATGTTGCTCCGTACATAGCGTAAGCAACACTCTATTTATGTTTTGTGTTAAGTCTTTTACTTTATAGGCCACACTATTTAATTTATCTGCTTTGATTACATTTTGTAGGCAACACAAAACTACACTGGCTATGATGCACCCAAGACTGAGTGACCTTGAACGCCTTCTAAAGCATAAACATGAGTTTGCTGATTGGTTTAAGAATCATATTAGGTTGCTTATGAGATCTAAAGTGAGTATTGCTGAAGGATTAGATTTGATTGCTGAAGGTCCTTTTTCAACTGCGAGAAAATTCACTGGCTATACAACACAAGGCTATAATTTCAAAGTTGTAAGTAAATAAAATGGAGCAAAGACACAGAATAGTGGTGTAGTAGTCGATTCAACAGCGCCTTCCTTTAGAAATGGATCAGCTCAGAACCCAAGCAATGATACGGAGCACACGTACTATGGAGTACTTACCAACATAATTGAGTTGACATATAGACAAGGTCACTCATATGTGTTGTTTGAGTGCAAATGGGCTAATGTGGTGAATACTTCAGGCAGAACAAGGACTGCTGGTTTGAAGACTGATAGCTTGGGGTTCACTCTTGTGAATTTTAACCATCTTTTGGGGGCACAACGGGAGGAGCCTTACGTGTTGGCCTCTCAATGCCGACAAGTTTTTTATTCCCAAGAACCTGAATGGAATGTTGTGGTCAAGAATAAACCGAGGGATATTTTTGACATGGGTGATGACAATCCAGATCAACTACTGGATAACCTTCCATTTGGAAATGAAGTCAACAATGAGGAGGATGACAGTGTTGGTGTTATGAATAATGGGACTGGGGTGATAGTTGATGCTCCTACGATAAATGGCAGTGAAGATCATATATGGGTTGAAGAAGAATAAGAATAAAAAGAAGAAGAAGAAGAAGAAGAAGAAGAAGAAGAAGAAGAAGAAGAAGAAGAAGAAGAAGAAGAAGAAGAAGAAGAAGAAGAAGTAGAGGAAGACGCCGACAAAGAAGTAGAGTCAGAAGAAGAGGAATTTGTGGATGGGTTTTCAGAAGATGAGAATGATGAATCTGTTGTTGGATTTGATAGTGGATCAGATGATTCTTAAACATGTTATAATTTTTCATTCCTGCATTGCTTGTTCTCTTTCTAATGTGTTCTTAATATAACATTTGAATAAATAGTTCTGTTGAAATTATGTCTTTATAGAAGTTATGCTTATTTCAGTTCTCTAGTTGTTAGATTATCAGTTAAGCATACTTACATTGTAACTTTGATATTTTTTGTAGGATGCCTCGAGGTGGAGCGGCTATGAGGTTCTTGCATGACCTATTACCAAATCAGAGGCTTGTAGTTGAAGTGGACATGGAACACCTTTGCCCTATGGGGGATAATGGTACGTATATAACCAAATATATCAGTCATCTAGCGAATGATGGACACAAACTACCATTGACAATAGATGACTGGAAACGCATGCCTTCACAGTTAATTGAGAATGTGGTGCTTGAAATAAAGGTACAATAACACATGCATGTATTTTCATATAACCATGAAATCCATATCTTTTCAAAATCTGAAATGTTTTTGTCTTTGTGGTTGTATATTTGGTGTGAGCAAATATTTGAGTACCCAGAAGTGTTGGATGGCTGGATTTACACCAAGATAAATGATAGGTGGAAGGATCACAAATTTCATGTTAAAAAGGCTGCTTATACAAAATGGAACACGGTGGAAGAACATCTTGCTAATCCACCACACGATGTTGTTGAGAGCCAGTGGAGGGTACTCGTTGAGGTTTGGAATACTGATTTGAAGAAACAAGTAAGGATTATTACTCTTGTTTTTCATGAGAATTCTCATAATTAAGCAGGAATGACATTATAAGATCTTATATTTGGTGCAGGCAATAAGCCAAATAAACAAAGAAAACAGGGAGAAACAAAAATTTCACCATACTACTGGCTCAAAACCACATGCTAAGTGTGCAGAAGAGGTAAGTTTCTATATCACTATTAAGTCTTAAATACTCTTTCCTATGCTACAAGTTTTAACATCTTTCTAGCATCTTTCAACTGAACAATGCTAACCTACCTTTAAATATAGAGAATCTGTATTTTTTATAGCAAAGAGAAGTTAGTATACATTACATTTATATCTCCCCTCTTTTGGAATTTATTGGAACTTTACATTGAATGAAACCATGTTATTTATGTAGCTGAATAGTGATGGATCTTCCTAGCTGTTAAAAAGTAGAACTTGAATAGTAGAACTTAGAATTGAACGTAATCACTACGGCCCTACCTTCCTTAGTTACTTTTTTCCCCACTAATGTTTGTTATGTGTGATTCTTAAGATGGAAATTCATCCATTGTCTCTGAATCTCTGAGTCTGTTATGCTAGGTGCTATCTAGATCTGCAACATGTTGTGTATATGATTTCAAAAACTAGCTCTTGATTCCCATAAGAATGATCCTGCAATATTTTCGCTGTGCTAAGCTTTTATGGTTGTGAATCGTTTAACCTGTTTGTCTTCCCTTTAAGCTCCATCTATGGCCTGACTTGGGTAGTTGTTGCTTATTTTGGGTGTGATAACCTAGTATTTGGGATGTTCCCTAGGCTATGATAGTAGTTTCATGACTGAACTAATTGCTTGCATATGATTTATTCAAACTTTCTACTTGAAATCCCATTCCCAGTTGTTGACATGACTGTCCAAGATGAGACAATGGGTGAAGCTATGAATCTGCCCCGTACCCTCCAGGATTACATGTATCCTACGAGATTAAGTTTTTCCTCATAAATGTTTTACCTCAAACTGATAGTCCATTTGAATTAAATGCAAACATGTTACAACTGCTTCCGATAAAGTATTCAATGAGTTTATATGTATGTTTCTGTTTTTATATGTATGTTGATTTTCTTATCAAATTCTCTTTATATAGCTGGGGAAGAAACTAGGACGGCGTCCTAAACGTCACGAGATATTTGGTGTTACCCATACCAAAAAGAAGAAAACTGAAGACCCAGAAGAAGTTTTGATGGATCCAGATGTGGTTGCAGAGCTTGTATGTATTTTTGATTTATTATTAATCAATTTTGAATTTGTTTATGTATGATTACTTACGTATTTGATCTTGAAAATGATATTTATGTAGAAGGAAATTGAGGAAGTAGAGATCCAAGCTAGCTTACCAGGTTCTGATATTGTGCTACAAGGACGACATGATGCTTTTGCCCAAGTGCGAGGACGAGATAAAGGGGGTCGTGTTCGTTGTCTAGGCAATGGTATAAAGCCAAAGAACTATTGGGGTGAAGAATCATCCACCAACCCTGCCACTGACCCAAATGCTGAAATTGTGAACCTTAGACAACAACTGGAGAATACTGTTGCACAACTTCAAGTAACAATGCAACGGATAGCTGATTTGGAGGGACTACTTGTTGCACGTGATGAACTAGGAACTGCTAATACTGTTACGCCATCGAATGACGCAAATATTATGAGCAGTCCATGAATGGAAGATCTTGGTGCACAAATGCGTCACCGATATACTACTTATATAACTCTGGTGACTCAGGTGCTTGTTTTTTTGAGTATAAGGGAGTGGGATCTCTTTTATTTTTTGTTTTCATGCCATCAGGTGTGTTCTTATCATGTCCCAAACTTTCCACAGGCATTTGGATGTTGATAATCTTAGTTACCAGCTTTCTAACTATCTGGGTGTTGTCATGTTGCCCAGATTTATATTTTTTGATCAGTTAAACATCTAACTGTCGGATATGTAGGTTTCTATATATATGGTGCATCAATGTAAAACTTTGTTATGAATGGTATAAATTTCGTTTTTTGAAAAGCTTTTTAATTTGTGTTAATGACTTGAGATTTATGAGAAATTCTGGGAATGTAAATCCGGCACCGGAGAAGAGTAACCGGTAATCGACGACCGGTATCAATGTCCGGCAACGTTGGACAAATCCGGCGCCAATAATACATATACTAGTGAGGGTTTTTAAACCGTCACAATAGAAAAATCCGGCAACGGAAGCGACGCCGGAATATTTCGAACGGCGGGAAGAAAACTATTTATGACGGTTTGACTGCACGCCACAAATAGAATATATAATCGTGACGGTTGACCAACCGTCACAAAGAACATTTGTGACCCCGGTATTAACGACGGATTTTGGCCCGTCACAAATGTTTTTTTGTGACGGTGTTTTGGATATTTGTGACGGTTTTTTGCTATTTGTGACGGTTTAAAAACCGTCACAATAGGTTATCTGTTTTGTAGTGTGTCTATCATGCGGCTAGCATGGTTGGCATGCTTTGGCGCATTTGGTGTGGATGGGATGATTTGCCGTTGGCACAGGGGTGAGGCTAGCATGCTTGGCATGCTTTGGCGCGGTTGGTGTGACTAGCATAGCTAGGGCCAAGGCAGAGTGCGTTTGACATGGCGCATCTAGCATGGGCTAGGTGTGGCTGGCATGACTTTCCATTGGCACGGAGGGTAATTTAGGGTTTCGCTCGTTGTAACCCTAATTTGAAAAAAACATACCCCCCATTAATTACTGACTACACACATTAAATGTTCTAATAAATATGTCACCGGTGACATTAGGTTACTCGGGGTAATTATTTAGAGACACATTAAAGGTTTTAGTAAATGTTCCTAGTAAATGCTTGTTACTTTAAATGTTGTGACATCACCTGTCGCTAGGTTTAGTGTTTTACGATTTCAACCCTAAGCTAAAAACCATCATCAACATTAAGTCCCCTGCTTAGCTCGGAACAGGAGCTTTGTTGCGAGGTAAGCATAAGATGGTGACAAACTATCAACAATAAATCGTAAAGAGAATTGAGGAGGCTTGTATGACATTTTTATAGATAGGATTTGGAATCCTTGCCTCTCGGGTAGTTTTGCACAAATCGGAGGTGGCATAATTTTGGAAGATGGGAAGCTGGGCGTCCTTGGAAAGCTGGGCGGGAGCTTGGTGGGGCCGGTGCAATTGAGAGAGTGGGAAGCTGGGCGTGAGATTGGTGGAAGTTGCATGCTAGCTTGGTGGGGCCGACTTAAGCTGGGAAGCTTGTGCAAGTTGGGAGACTGACCAGGATTGGGAAGCTTGCACGTTGGGAAACAGTCCAGGATTGGGAAGCTTGCACGTATTTGGAAGCTGGCCACGATTAGGACGCTAGCGCGGATTTGGAAGCTCTTTCAAGGGAGAAGCTTGCGATTTAGGGTTTGACATGCCGAAACCCTAATTGGCGCCCTTCACTAAAGTTGTTGTAGAATCCTCGTTTGGAGTTGGATTTTCGATGTCTGCATATGTATCTTCAAACCCTGGAAATTTCCAAGATTAAAAAAGAATCTTTTTGAATTTTGAGCATGTTTAGGGGATGAAAAACACGAAACAGTAAACTTCCAGGAGGTTTTTAGAACTTTTCCATGTTGAGTGTTGTTTGATGTTCTGGTCACCTCTCCTTGCTCGTTCTTCCGATTGACATGAAATTTTGACATGTTGTAGGTAACTTCCATGTGAAGAGAATGGCACAGAAACCAACACTAGTTTCCACACCAATTTCTCCCAGTTCATAATTGAACACATGGCAGTGTAAATTTCCTCATTTGAGTTTGTTTGGAAAACGTGTTTCATGACTTGGATACTTCTTGCACATGTTGTATAAGCATAATAAGGAACTTGAATGATGTTAGTTCACTTACTTTCTTAATTTTATGATCGTACTGATTTTCCACGCTTGATCCATCCTTATCCCATGTAATCTTCGTATTAGGTGCTTAACAACGAAGTTGGGAATCATGGGTCCACTAGTACGAGCAACCCTGAAGTTGTTGACGATGAACCACTTTCTCCTCCAGGTTATAAAGTATTGATTTCCAATGCAGTGGAAGTGGAGGAAATCCCAATTGAGCCTCAGATGGTGGAACCCTAATCGAGAATCGTAGAAACTGCTTCGTCGGAGGTTTCCCCCATGCGCAACCTACTCTCATCACATCTCCTTGAATTCCCCATCCACATGATTCGACATGATCCTATCGTACTCTTCTGGATGTGATAGTGGGATGCTCAGAAATTACTTAATGAAATATATTATGATAGTGCGGGCTTGGGACCCTCCACGACCCCATAAAGTGTTGAAAGCATCTTCTAGACAGAGAGATTATGATATTCTTGTGATGTACCCTTTAAGATTAGATGACCTTGTTGTGAGTACGGCTTTTTGGTTAACCATGTCTCATGAGCTTTGACAGTGAAGGGATTCCGTGTATATCCTCAGTCCTCAAGCATGGTTTACATGTTTCCATATTTGTAGTAATTGTTGTTGTAGTGAGGCTCTGGTTGGTATCAACGAGTGAGCGACAACAATTCTTGGTAGGATATGTAATCGGCAGAGACTACATTGTCGTGGTAACAAAGTAAGTTGGTTGGAATTGTATGGGCTTCCGTGGAAGTAAAAATATTGGATGGATGTGACTATGATCCTTGACATGAAGAAGCGGCGTTGAAGTAGCTTCGGCTCTTGGTGAGCATGTTGAAACTTAAAAAGATAAACGTTAAAGTTTTATCTTCGGAACCTGGAGCAACTTACGGAGAGAATGCTGAAGCGGAGCGGTTGCGTTAATCAGTGTGTTATCAAACTAGACATCCTTCAAGCGAATAGTGGTTAGGAATTCCTGGTTCCTTCTAGTCAACCGTGCTTTAGTTTGGGAGCGGCTTCTCTGGTTTAAAACAGATGCTTCCCTAATGCAGTGTGGTTCAGGGCTTCAGAAATCTCTTGATGTTGTGCCTTGGGGAAGCATGGAATCTCACATAAATGTTTCATCATGGACCACACAGTTTTGTGGGCGAAGTCCCTAGAAATCATACGTCTCTTGACTGGAAGAGAGTTTTCTTGAACCCAGGGGGTTTGATGATTTGCTTCGATTTTGGAGAAGTCGTTCCTGATCTTTACATGTGATTAAATTGGATTGTTGTTTCCCTATGGGGCGTTCAAGTGCAACAGTAGAAGGATGCAGGCTGCCAGCGCTGGGAAGATGCAAACATGGTATGGTATTGTGGCCGGTCATGTGCGTGCTGCATGTGTGCCTGACATTGGCGTCTGGCATATGCGTCTGGTAAGCGCGTCTGGTGTTGTTTTGGATGCGAACTATTGGCGCTGGAACTTTGGATACCAATCTTTGATGATAGCGCGGTAGCGTGGCAGCAACAAAGTGGGCAAGCATATTCTGGCTATGTACTCCAGCGTTCCTCCTTCAGTTTGTTCTCCTTTTTTTTTTTTTTGCAAACCTTAGCCATAGGTATGCCTTCCATAATATAGTTCCTCTCTTCAAATATTACTGTAGTAGCGTCAGCTACCTCATGAATAGTAACTGGTAACCATTATGATGCAAAGTCGGTACACATGGTGATGCAACAAAGAGTTGGAGCCGAAACAGGCGGTCCTCCAAATGACAAATGACGTCTTCTTCGAGAAAAGTAAACCACTGTTGAATGGCTTCCTTTGCATTTCTGTCTTCTAAAATTCTTCTGTATTTTATTTTTGAAAGGCAAGTGAAACACCTGGCTTATGGTTTTGATTTTCTGGATTTCTGGATTGATAGGCAAGTGTTACCTATGAGGGTTTTGGGTTATTATTTAGGATGAACGTTTTAGGATGATGACATTTTTGGTTATGATTGTAAGTGATACGAACATCTCAGGTAAGATATTTATGTAGCTGAATAGTGATGGATCTTCCTAGCTGTTAAAAAGTAGAACTTGAATAGTAGAACTTAGAATTGAACGTAATCACTACGGCCCTACCTTCCTTAGTTACTTTTTTCCCCACTAATGTTTGTTATGTGTGATTCTTAAGATGGAAATTCATCCATTGTCTCTGAATCTCTGAGTCTGTTATGCTAGGTGCTATCTAGATCTGCAACATGTTGTGTATATGATTTCAAAAACTAGCTCTTGATTCCCATAAGAATGATCTGCAATATTTTCATTTGTGCTAAGCTTTTATGGTTGTGAATCTTTTAACCTGTTTGTCTTCCCTTTAAGCTCCATCTATGGCCTGACTTGGGTAGTTGTTGCTTATTTTGGGTGTGATAACCTAGTATTTGGGATGTTCCCTAGGCTATGATAGTAGTTTCATGACTGAACTAATTGCTTGCATATGATTTATTCAAACTTTCTACTTGAAATCCCATTCCCAGTTGTTGACATGTTGTCCAAGATGAGACAATGGGTGAAGCTATGAATCTGCCCCGTACCCTCCAGGATTACATGTATCCTACGAGATTAAGTTTTTCCTCATAAATGTTTTACCTCAAACTGATAGTCCATTTGAATTAAATGCAAACATGTTACAACTGCTTCCGATAAAGTATTCAATGAGTTTATATGTATGTTTCTGTTTTTATATGTATGTTGATTTTCTTATCAAATTCTCTTTATATAGCTGGGGAAGAAACTAGGACGGCGTCCTAAACGTCACGAGATATTTGGTGTTACCCATACCAAAAAGAAGAAAACTGAAGACCCAGAAGAAGTTTTGATGGATCCAGATGTGGCTGCAGAGCTTGTATGTATTTTTGATTTATTATTAATCAATTTTGAATTTGTTTATGTATGATTACTTACGTATTTGATCTTGAAAATGATATTTATGTAGAAGGAAATTGAGGAAGTAGAGATCCAAGCTAGCTTACCAGGTTCTGATATTGTGCTACAAGGACGACATGATGCTTTTGCCCAAGTGCGAGGACGAGATAAAGGGGGTCGTGTTCGTTGTCTAGGCAATGGTATAAAGCCAAAGAACTATTGGGGTGAAGAATCATCCACCAACCCTGCCACTGACCCAAATGCTGAAATTGTGAACCTTAGACAACAACTGGAGAATACTGTTGCACAACTTCAAGTAACAATGCAACGGATAGCTGATTTGGAGGGACTACTTGTTGCACGTGATGAACTAGGAACTGCTAATACTGTTACGCCATCGAATGACGCAAATATTATGAGCAGTCCATGAATGGAAGATCTTGGTGCACAAATGCGTCACCGATATACTACTTATATAACTCTGGTGACTCAGGTGCTTGTTTTTTTGAGTATAAGGGAGTGGGATCTCTTTTATTTTTTGTTTTCATGCCATCAGGTGTGTTCTTATCATGTCCCAAACTTTCCACAGGCATTTGGATGTTGATAATCTTAGTTACCAGCTTTCTAACTATCTGGGTGTTGTCATGTTGCCCAGATTTATATTTTTTGATCAGTTAAACATCTAACTGTCGGATATGTAGGTTTCTATATATATGGTGCATCAATGTAAAACTTTGTTATGAATGGTATAAATTTCGTTTTTTGAAAAGCTTTTTAATTTGTGTTAATGACTTGAGATTTATGAGAAATTCTGGGAATGTAAATCCGGCACCGGAGAAGAGTAACCGGTAATCGACGACCGGTATCAATGTCCGGCAACGTTGGACAAATCCGGCGCCAATAATACATATACTAGTGAGGGTTTTTAAACCGTCACAATAGAAAAATCTGGCAACGGAAGCGACGCCGGAATATTTCGAACGGCGGGAAGAAAACTATTTATGACGGTTTGACTGCACGCCACAAATAGAATATATAATCGTGACGGTTGACCAACCGTCACAAATAACACTCAACCGTCACAAAGAACATTTGTGACCCCGGTATTAACGACGGATTTTGGCCCGTCACAAATGTTTTTTTTGTGACGGTGTTTTGGATATTTGTGACGGTTTTTTGCTATTTGTGACGGTTTAAAAACCGTCACAATAGGTTATCTGTTTTGTAGTGTGTCTATCATGCGGCTAGCATGGTTGGCATGCTTTGGCGCATTTGGTGTGGATGGGATGATTTGCCGTTGGCACAGGGGTGAGGCTAGCATGCTTGGCATGCTTTGGCGCGGTTGGTGTGACTAGCATAGCTAGGGCCAAGGCAGAGTGCGTTTGACATGGCGCATCTAGCATGGGCTAGGTGTGGCTGGCATGACTTTCCATTGGCACGGAGGGTAATTTAGGGTTTCGCTCGTTGTAACCCTAATTTGAAAAAAACATACCCCCCATTAATTACTGACTACACACATTAAATGTTCTAATAAATATGTCACCGGTGACATTAGGTTACTCGGGGTAATTATTTAGAGACACATTAAAGGTTTTAGTAAATGTTCCTAGTAAATGCTTGTTACTTTAAATGTTGTGACATCACTGTCTGCTAGGGTTTAGTGTTTTACGATTTCAACCCTAAGCTAAAAACCATCATCAACATTAAGTCCCCTGCTTAGCTCGGAACAGGAGCTTTGTTGCGAGGTAAGCATAAGATGGTGACAAACTATCAACAATAAATCGTAAAGAGAATTGAGGAGGCTTGTATGACATTTTTATAGATAGGATTTGGAATCCTTGCCTCTGGTAGTTTTGCACAAATCGGGAGGCTGGCATAATTTTGGAAGATGGGAAGCTGGGCGTCCTTGGAAAGCTGGGCGGGAGCTTGGTGGGGCCGGTGCAATTGAGAGAGTGGGAAGCTGGGCGTGAGATTGGTGGAAGTTGCATGCTAGCTTGGTGGGGCCTACTTAAGCTGGGAAGCTTGTGCAAGTTGGGAGACTGACCAGGATTGGGAAGCTTGCACGTTGGGAAACAGTCCAGGATTGGGAAGCTTGCACGTATTTGGAAGCTGGCCACGATTAGGACGCTAGCGCGGATTTGGAAGCTCTTTCAAGGGAGAAGCTTGCGATTTAGGGTTTGACATGCCGAAACCCTAATTGGCGCCCTTCACTAAAGTTGTTGTAGAATCCTCGTTTGGAGTTGGATTTTCGATGTCTGCATATGTATCTTCAAACCCTGGAAATTTCCAAGATTAAAAAAGAATCTTTTTGAATTTTGAGCATGTTTAGGGGATGAAAAACACGAAACAGTAAACTTCCAGGAGGTTTTTAGAACTTTTCCATGTTGAGTGTTTTCTGATGTTCTGGTCACCTCTCCTTGCTCGTTCTTCCGATTGACATGAAATTTTGACATGTTGTAGGTAACTTCCATGTGAAGAGAATGGCACAGAAACCAACACTAGTTTCCACACCAATTTCTCCCAGTTCATAATTGAACACATGGCAGTGTAAATTTCCCTCAACTGAGTTTGTTTGGAAAACGTGTTTCATGACTTGGATACTTCTTGCACATGTTGTATAAGCATAATAAGGAACTTGAATGATGTTAGTTCACTTACTTTCTTAATTTTATGATCGTACTGATTTTCCACGCTTGATCCATCCTTATCCCATGTAATCTTCGTATTAGGTGCTTAACAACGAAGTTGGGAATCATGGGTCCACTAGTACGAGCAACCCTGAAGTTGTTGACGATGAACCACTTTCTCCTCCAGGTTATAAAGTATTGATTTCCAATGCAGTGGAAGTGGAGGAAATCCCAATTGATCCTCAGATGGTGGAACCCTAATCGAGAATCGTAGAAACTGCTTCGTCGGAGGTTTCCCCCATGCGCAACCTACTCTCATCACATCTCCTTGAATTCCCCATCCACATGATTCGACATGATCCTATCGTACTCTTCTGGATGTGATAGTGGGATGCTCAGAAATTACTTAATGAAATATATTATGATAGTGCGGGCTTGGGACCCTCCACGACCCCATAAAGTGTTGAAAGCATCTTCTAGACAGAGAGATTATGATATTCTTGTGATGTACCCTTTAAGATTAGATGACCTTGTTGTGAGTACGGCTTTTGGTTAACCATGTCTCATGAGCTTTGACAGTGAAGGGATTCCGTGTATATCCTCAGTCCTCAAGCATGGTTTACATGTTTCCATATTTGTAGTAATTGTTGTTGTAGTGAGGCTCTGGTTGGTATCAACGAGTGAGCGACAACAATTCTTGGTAGGATATGTAATCGGCAGAGACTACATTGTCGTGGTAACAAAGTAAGTTGGTTGGAATTGTATGGGCTTCCGTGGAAGTAAAAATATTGGATGGATGTGACTATGATCCTTGACATGAAGAAGCGGCGTTGAAGTAGCTTCGGCTCTTGGTGAGCATGTTGAAACTTAAAAAGATAAACGTTAAAGTTTTATCTTCGGAACCTGGAGCAACTTACGGAGAGAATGCTGAAGCGGAGCGGTTGCGTTAATCAGTGTGTTATCAAACTAGACATCCTTCAAGCGAATAGTGGTTAGGAATTCTGGTTCCTTCTAGTCAACCGTGCTTTAGTTTGGGAGCGGCTTCTCTGGTTGAAAACAGATGCTTCCCTAATGCAGTGTGGTTCAGGGCTTCAGAAATCTCTTGATGTTGTGCCTTGGGGAAGCATGGAATCTCACATAAATGTTTCATCATGGACCACACAGTTTTGTGGGCGAAGTCCCTAGAAATCATACGTCTCTTGACTGGAAGAGAGTTTTCTTGAACCCAGGGGGTTTGATGATTTGCTTCGATTTTGGAGAAGTCGTTCCTGATCTTTACATGTGATTAAATTGGATTGTTGTTTCCCCATGGGGCGTTCAAGTGCAACAGTAGAAGGATGCAGGCTGCCAGCGCTGGGAAGATGCAAACATGGTATGGTATTGTGGCCGGTCATGTGCGTGCTGCATGTGTGCCTGACATTGGCGTCTGGCATATGCGTCTGGTAAGCGCGTCTGGTGTTGTTTTGGATGCGAACTATTGGCGCTGGAACTTTGGATACCAATCTTTGATGATAGCGCGGTAGCGTGGCAGCAACAAAGTGGGCAAGCATATTCTGGCTATGTACTCCAGCGTTCCTCCTTCAGTTTGTTCTCCTTTTTTTTTTTGTTGCAAACCTTAGCCATAGGTATGCCTTCCATAATATAGTTCCTCTCTTCAAATATTACTGTAGTAGCGTCAGCTACCTCATGAATAGTAACTGGTAACCATTATGATGCAAAGTCGGTACACATGGTGATGCAACAAAGAGTTGGAGCCGAAACAAGCGGTCCTCCAAATGACAAATGACGTCTTCTTCGAGAAAAGTAAACCCTGTTGAATGGCTTCCTTTGCATTTCTGTCTTCTAAAATTCTTCTGTATTTTATTTTTGAAAGGCAAGTGAAACACCTGGCTTATGGTTTTGATTTTCTGGATTTCTGGATTGATAGGCAAGTGTTACCTATGAGGGTTTTGGGTTATTATTTAGGATGAACGTTTTAGGATGATGACATTTTTGGTTATGATTGTAAGTGATACGAACATCTCAGGTAAGATATGGAACCGCAAACATTTTGTGTCGGTATTTTTGAGGATATTGGATTATTTTTGGAATAAATGGTTTTAACACCATTATCATGTTGCCGCAGAGAAAATTATCATGTTGCCGCATAGAAAATTGTAGTATCCACTTTCTCAACACCATCTTTGTGCATGGAGCTTAGGGTAATTGGTGTTGTATTGTAAACAATGGATTTATGGTATGAACTTTATTTAGTTTGAAAGTACCCGTTGAAATTCCAACATTTTTGTTGCGTCGTAATGAATTAACTTATCCACCTCCTCTCCGGAAACAATGAAAGTAGTGTAACCGCTGTCATCTTTAATTTCGATCTCCAATATGCATCTTCTTGATCTAAATGTATTAGTACATATGTTTTTTTTTTTCCTTTTTGCTCGGCAATACATACGTTGGATGTCACTGTATATGTATTTGCATGTAGTTATTACCTTGAGACGGCTTTAACTTCTGCATTACATGGTTCGCATTTTCCTCTACCCCTATTCAATATAATCTTTTTCTTACACTCCTCGCATGCCATGTAGCAGTAGCACCAACATTTTTGATTAATTATGTGGGTGATTTTAGCTGTACACGTAAATATATAGTCCTGTTGCATGCACATTACAATTGTAAACATGTGGAGTATAGTATTTATTTAATGTGTAATGTAGAAATGTTCAAAAATTACCTGAATCGATATTTTTGTTGATCTTTTTGTCACCTTTGTTATAGAAATGTGATCTTTTGATTTCTGTCAGGTTTAAAAGCAAAAGCGTGGATCAATCGTCTTCAGTGAAATTAAAGAGGAGTGCGACAATATCTTTATTTGAGTTTATATTTATGATCAAACCTGTTTCTCAATTGTTGTACTTCTGGTACTGCGCATAGACATCCCCTGTGAGAATCAATGAGTATTAACGGTTATTATTTTGAATTAGGTATTTTATATATGTTAGTATCTTCGTAGTACTTAAAGTGTTACCTTGTGATTTCTATTGTAAGTTCGGTCAGACTCAGAGTAGTCTCATGTCTATCTTATGACAAAATTTCATATACCATAGAGAAACCCAGTTTGCCTACCGAACCAATTGGTGTTACAATTCTCTTTTCTGTCCCCCGTAAACAAACAACAATTCTTCTTCAAGTTGTCTAGGAAGGTGGAAGGATCATAATACCAAGTGAAGCATAAGTTTCTAGCACTTCCCCTTAGTTAAATTCTGGATAGGAAGAAAGAATAAGATAATTCATAGCATGGTTCTTACCCTGTACAATAATAGGCTATGGATGGAATAAAATCTCGGAGGATCGCTGAAGTGCACATATTCTGGGTCCCTAAGTTGCTAAAAACTTTGTACACTTCTGGTCGAATGAAAACTGAACCCACTTTGTTGTTACTGAGATGTCGTTTAATTGTGGTATTACGATCCACGTTCTTATGAAAGGAGGTGTACGGGAGCCGTGTGTTGTTTCAGACTTTTATTATCTAACTCTACAATAAGTTTCAAACAAAAGTCGTATCCTAATTACTACCACATAGGAGTAACCTAAATATTGAAAGTCTTCTAGCCAACAGGACCATTGATTCAACAACACATATGGCCATTATTAACTAATTGAGTCATTGGCATATTGCAGATGTTGAAACTCTTAGCAAAAGACACATCCATTAACAAACACGCCTCTCTTCAAGCCTTTCTTAAAATTCGTATGCCACATGGCTCTCTAGTTTTGATGTAAATGTGAGAATCAATGGGGTACTCAGCTTTGGGTCTCCAGTTTTAATTAATTAATTAAATGCCCATCAATATAAACTGAGCTTTTCACATAATGTATGCCTAAGTACCTGCCTTTTACATCCCTTCTCTCCATGCTTGGTCGTCGTCCATTCTTTTGGGACTTCGGAAATGTAAAATGGTGGTTTTTGAAGTTGCGGTGGTTAGTGCGTCTACTTATATTTGAGGTTGTGACTGTATTTTGATGGGTTGTGACGGTTCATTAATTTTATAAGAGGGAATTTTGAGAGAGATACAATTTACAGTTATCTCTCGGCTAAGCAATATGGGGTGTTTCGTTTGGAGATTTCCAAACAAATGTCGATTCAACCAATAACGGGCTCATATTGGTAGTGCCACCAAATACGTATAGTATAGGTAGATTACACGGGACCTATTACTCCTACTGATGCAAATGGAAATACATCTAAGAGCTGGCATTTACATCTAAAACTAAGATCATTCGATGCCAATATGTCACGAAGATTTGGACTGTTTTGTCCTATTCATAAGTGTCTCTTTGATAGGGCGCCAATAAGGCTAGCTATAGGTGAAATGTGAGATGTTTTATCGTAAATGATAGTTAGGATGTGAAATGGTGACCTTTGGTACAATGGTTGCAACTCTTTGGTTCGGATGAGTTGGCAAAATAAGGTGGTGACATGGATTGATCTGCTGACATGGCTTCACCACAAATCAGAATGATTGTGGGCATGACATATGACATTTTGGGGGTCTCTTATTATAAAGAAAAGATAATTGTCCGTTCATGATAAAAAAAAGTATCTATGTAATTATGTTAATGTATTATTAGCTAGATCATGGTATACGATTTGAAAAGAAACAACCTAAATGATTAGCAAGAAAATTACTATGACACTCAGGTTATGTTCATGAACATGTTTTTGTAATGGTGTATACATAAACCATTATGCAGTGAAAGCATTAAAAAACAATGTACCAAAATCCTAGTGCTGACGAATCAAGAACCCAAATTAAGTAGTTTTTTCTTTCTTCCCAATTCATTGTGCAGATCCCAAACATGCTAAATACCCGATTTCAAAGATTCAAACTATAGTATATATTGTACGTGAAATTAGGCGTATTTGATCTAAACCACCAGAAAGAATGGGACTTTGGTGTTTGGTCCGCTCGTAGGATTTCCCCAACTTCGTCACAATCTAGAAGCAGAGGATCGACCATAGTATTATGCATGCTTTCGAAACATGATAAGATGATACCTTTTACTCGGTGATGCAACACATTACGAATGGGTACCTGCACTATGTATTTTGTGGATCACCATTATTATGAAGCTTCTGCCCCTTAAAATATACTTCAGAAAAACACAAAAAGAACACGAACACCATTCCTAAGAAAGGTATTTAACACGATTAAGTATATCAATTTCCTTTTAAAACGATTTTCTTAATTATATAGATTTCCTTAATTACTTTGTAATACGATATTCTTACTGAATGGATTTCCTTAATTAAATGGGAATTAAAGGATTTTACGTTTTTCTTTTTCTTTAACGATTTTAATGTAAGTGTCGTCCACCTTTGACGGTGTTAGTAATGTACAGTTAAGATTTGGTGTAAACACGGTGTAACAACATTATTTAAGCTCAAATTCTAACATAAGTATTGTCCACTTACTTTTTTGTTTACACCGTTATTAGCGAACAATTAAGTATTTGATGTATACAAATTGTAACCAAGTTTTAATTATTACAACCAATAGAGTTACGCCAAGTGTCCTCGCCATAGCTTCTGCATTAGAAAAAACCTATTTCGGCCAATAGGAATCGAGGGTTTCATCACCGTTTAACGTGAGAGCTTTATTTGTCAAGCCCTTTAAGAGGGAAGATTGGTTTATAGCGTTGTGTCGTCGATATATTGATCGAAAAGCTCATCATACTATTTCCTGGGCGCACCCTGAGTTTGATGAATTTATGGAGCTGCTTCCTTTGTTTCCACATTAATTCTCATTTATTTCCTTGTGTCGCTTAAAACAAATAACCCTATCGATTCCTAGATAAACTTTACCGAAAGAAAACTTTCTAATGATTTCTATTTGCAACGAGATTTGCTTCTCTGATGTTATATTAAAATTTGCTTTCCAATTATACCCTAAAGAAATAGGATACACAAGGAGTTATAATAATTGGACTAAAATGGAGAGATATTTTGGTATTATCAAGTGCACACTGTCAATTTTTTTTTATCAAATTACAAATTTATATGAGGTTTCATTTTACAAAAAAGTGGCCATAAAATAGCTCCTTGTCGATTGGCCCAACTAATCAACTGGGGACTGCCAAATACAAATCGTGAAATATAGGAAGGATCGGTTTATAATTATAAAGTTCTTTGACAGCTGTAACCATTTACGAACTAAATAGGCACACTCGCATGTGTTGGATTTATAATCCAACGACGGCTAACTTGCTAGCTTACAACGCTTGTATGCGCGGCGCCGTGGGATAACCTCGTTCTGGTACCTTACCCTCGATCTTTTCTAATTAAATAGGACGGAGATTAGAGCATCTTTCCTCGAGTTTGATTATCGGCACAGCCTCACAGGGGTCAGAATAAGGTGCGAATAAACCACGCCAAGTAGTCAGGTACTAGTGCAATGAAAAGTGGATGCAGCTCCAAAAGGCGTAATGGGGTGGGTATCTAGTTATTCTAACTTTCATGATCGTGTCCGTATTTATTTATTTAAAGTTGAGCTAATTGCAATTCTTTGATCAACTGTGGGTGATACCCTTTCACTTTATTATACAGTCGATAAGATTCTAAATACAATAAAAATATTAGATTGACGTATCTTTACCTTCTTAAGTAGCACATTACCTCGATTTGATTCAGTGCCATTGACACCACAGGACCTAACATCTCCAACCAAATTGTATACCTATATATTATTGGATCATGTACCTACCGTTGACTGAGTTGATCTTGTTGCTATACAATTATGTTAATCTAGAGGGTTTGATTAATCATAAACCTACCATAGGATGAGCGAAACAAATGTATACGGCCAAGCATGCATTGTTGACTACAGAAATTTCATTTAAGTGGATCTTTCTGTTCTATGTAAATATGTTTTTACCTTCTTTTTCTAGTGTGTGGCACTACATCTCCATGCACTAATAATACAATTTTTATCCTCTCGATAATTATTCTTCTCTATTTTTTATTTTTTGTTATATCCAGATAGCAAAAAAAAAAAAAAAAGCAGAGAAAAATAACAACAGGAGACAAACTATAGCTCGGCTAGTTGAGGGAAGAAAGGAGGTGTTGGAGAAGTCGACACAAATTCATATCTTGGTGTGCTAGGTACTTCGCGAAACTATGAGCTAACTGCACAAATCTGTTGAAAGAGCGCCAAAATCATCCAAAGACACATTAGCAATGGGAATCAACTTTCTGCACCCCTTAAAACCCGGATGCACCATGAGGAACTCTCTATTTTTAATTTGGTGATGCATATTATATTAGAAGCATGAAGATGTATATGAAAAGCCATATCTATGAAAAAGTGGAGATGTGCATTCCGATTTTAAGGGATCGGGTGCAATCTAAAAAGAATCAACTCGTCTTTCGGTTATAAGAATATAAATAAGATATCCTGGCCATCTCCATGGGAAAAAGTTTGAAAAGCTTCCCTATAAATACCACACTCGTTCTACTTCCTTTGTATCTTTAATAGTTTTTTGCTCCGATCTATACCAAATTAAAATGACACACACATCATCCACTATTGGAAATATTTCTTCCTCTTCCAAATTCACTTGGAGGATTCAAAACTTTCGCATGTTGGATTTTGCAGATGGATATAAATCACAAGTTTTCTCGGTTGGTAGCTATCAATGGTATGTATGTCGTCAAACAACTCTGCTCCTTCTAATTTCTTTCTCCTGTCTGCTTTTGATTAATCTTGAGGATTTTCACTTATTATAGGAGACTATGGATTCGTCCAAAAGGAAGCCACAAGGTGTATGATCAATTCTCATTATTCCTAGTCCCTCAAGACTTGACTAGAACGCCGTATGCTGAGTACACTTTTGTCATTACTAGTCAAACTAATCGCAAAAACAATGTAAAAAAAGGTATATCCTTTCTGGCCTCTTGTTCCATATTGAATTTTTCGGTAACTCGATTAATCTCTTGGATTCTGCATGCAGTTGGGAAACACCAATTCAAGAGTACTGAGCCAAGCTGGGGTTGGAGTTCGTTCATAGAACTTACTAAATTCTATCACCCTGCCAATGGATATCTGCTGAACGATACTTGTATCATTGAGGTAGAGATTTCTTCCAAAGAGGGAGCCTGATCAATATGCAAAAATCAAACCATGATATTTGCTCTACCATATACCCTGCGTACAGTGTGTGACAAATCACTTTTATCCCCGTATTCTTATATGTACAGGTTTATGGCTATGCGTACTGTGTAGTTAGTATATGTAGTTACAGGTTTGATCATATTACTACTTACTGTACTAGGCCAATGAATGTCTGGATTGTGTCAGGGGTAGTACGCTGATAGTTATGATGCATGCTTAGTTATAAGTACGATGTAATGAACGTATTGTACGTATTGGTGTCTCTAAATGAAATGTTGGATATTTTCAAAGAACCCTTTGAATGCAGTCATTTACCCTGTTTCCGTTGAAGGGTTTGTATTGACAGTTACAAAACCTAAACAGAAACATTGTTTCTCCAATGGACGCATTGACGAAGAGACGTGCCTGTTCACTCTGAAAGAATTCCTGTAAAGATGAAAAGTCATCTTCAAAGGGTGTGATACCTCTTTAAATATCAGACTAGTTTTCATCCAAAATATCATCTCTCAATCTTCTCTGTTTTCTTCTAACAAGCATCATCAGTTTCAAAACCAGTGTGTTCCTGGTTGGATCAAGGTTGTACAAGCTTTGAATCCAACATCTGTTGTGGGGCTTTAAGTATCCTGACGGCGATATTTTTTGACCTGTTTGTACATTTCTTCCTATTTGGGAAAGGGTTGAATAATTGTCGAAAAGAATCTTTTCATAAGAGCCTTGAACCCTAATACAACAATTCTTTTCACCCTGGTTTAGTGTCTATTTTCCAACATGAAAGTGGATGTTCTTTTATCTGAGATGCCTCACTTTTTGTTTTCTAAATTTATCTATCTTCTGGCCCGATTCCGATCCTTCGTTGCCGACATATTGAAGAATATGGTAGTGTAGGATAGTCCAGAAAGAGCTCAAGTTCTTTTCTTCTGGATAATTTTCGGCCTGTTTTGTATGCTTTTGAGAATAAACCTGCAAGACTATGATTCGAACACCACAACATAAACAACACGTCTTCGATATTTACGTGTTTAACAGCTTGATTCTTGATTGTAATTAATACTCCCGCCGTCCCATTTTAGATGAAGGTTTTAGGTCTTTTGTAAGTCCCATATTACTTGAAGGTTTCCCTATTTTCCCCTATACTTTCCTGATTTGTCCCTGTTTTGGAATCATATACAAATATAAAATATTGTGCAAGTTCAATTTCCCAAAATGAAATTCTTAAATATTGTGCAAGTTCAATTACTTGAAGGTTTCCCTATACTTTCCTGATTTGTTCCTGCTTTGGTTTAAGTCTCAGTCATTCACAACATTACTCATTAACTTTGTACTTCAACCACCTTTCACCTCAAGTCTGCACCCTGCTGCTTGACCTTTCATCCCCTTTAGTAACACCCCTGCTTTTACTTATTCTCCTTCTTTTCCTCCTTCTCCTTCTTTTCCTCCTTCTCCCCTGCTTTGTTAGTAACCTCGTCAACCCCCACCTGCCCCATTGAATTGCTGATGTCTGGGATGCAGAATATAACCTTACTTCTCTGAGCTGTGTTCTGAATTTCTCTGCTCCCTATGGACTCTGTACATGGGTCTTATTCAATGCAAGAAAATTACTTTTACCCAGTCAATACAAGAGTTACTCTACTCTGGTGGTTATTTTGGATCTGGTTGTTCAAATTAGTCACAATGTTAGCAATCTCCTGGTGTAATAAACTCAAGAAATTTTTCTCAAACATTTCCACAAACTGTTTCCAATTTACTTCTTCATTCTCATCAATGGATCAAACTGAAAATCATAGGAGATGCTCAAATAACTAGATATCAATAGAGTTTTTAACCTGACATAGGAAGAAATTGAAGAAAGCATGGTTCACTCAAATATTCAGATTATCACTAAGATCAACTGTGCTTTCAAACTAAACAAAGAAAGAGCAATAGAAATAGTACAACAAATATGGCAGCTTGACTATGCACCTGAGAGTACACTAGTTTTCAGAGGCAAGGAAAATAACATATTTGTTTTCAAGTTGAGAACAAAGAGTGATATCTAATATGCACTCTCCAAAAACCTCTGGGGTATGGGTCCTTTTCTTCTGGTGGTCCAACAATACATTCATGGGGTAGCTCCTTCTTCAGTCAACATGAATATAATAACTTTATGGGCAAGGTTAATGGACCTACCTCCTGAACTTTCATGTGGAAAGTTACCCTTCAATATAGCCATCTCTATGGCTACATGCCTTATGGTGGAGAAACCCTCAAGGAGTCAACAAAACCTCTCCTGCCCAAGGTCTCTGGTGGAGATAAATGTCAATGAAAGACTCTGGGATCACATCCTTGTCAATGATGGAAATATTGAAATCCTCAAGGTTAAGCTATTTTTCGAGAAATTACCTAATCGATTCTGCAAGCACTGTCGAATTATCAACCACCCTAAGAAAAAAATGCTCCCCTCAGCAACAACACAAGCCTATCAAGGATACTCTTATGGAGGAGTTAGAAGAAAAGGAGGCATAGGAAGCCTTTATATAAGATGCAAAGCCTATCTAATGCAACTTTCAAAGCTACTAGGAACCATATGCTAGGAGGCACCAGCATCTGCCAGGAAGGAGGAAGCAACTACTCTCAGGAGGATAGTCAGAGTGGTACTCAGACAGCTAAAGAGGATAAAATCCAACTCCAAGAAACTCAGGAAAACACAATAAAAGTTCCGGGCTTCAAACTAGGAGTGGGAGTGGGCTTCAAACTGGGAATAGGAGCTACAAGTTTGAAGCCACAAGACAGCAACAACTTCTATTGGCACCTCAAACCTATCATTCGCTAATACGAAAAAAGGGAGAAACTGCAACACCCATTCTGGATAACACCACTAAGGATGGAGATGCAATGCTACTCAGGAGAACTAATGCAAAGTTAGTGGCAGATGCTAAAAAGAAGGCATATAGGAGGAGGAAACACGCAGCAGTGAAACTATCCACAAAACTGTTAAAATAAAATTATGAAAAATCCCTGATGAAGGCTTTACTATATCTTACAGCAAGAAAGCAAAGAAAGGAGAAGAAAAAGACTACCAGAATGGACTTTTTCCTCAGCACAAACATTCAGTTGCCACAACAACTCTACAAGAACAAAGGGGAAGAACAAATCTATGCACAAAAGGACCCACCTCAGCCATACCTTCATAGTGTTCCTCACCACAATGATACAAAACAAATTTCAGTAGGGGAGACCACAAGACAGCCACAAAAACCACCAGCAAAACCATTCCCTTTATCTAAACCAAAATACCTACCAACTTCACCCCCTAAGCAATTGCCTCACACTATTTTTAGTACCAATTTGGAGTCTAGCAGAGAGCAAACTCAGATGAATGCCCTGAAAAGCTGCAACAAGGCACAAGAAGAGAAATGGGTGAACATTTTGGAATCAATTCCACAGGAACCAACTGCTAGCTCATTCAATAAGGGAAAAAATTATGGGAAGAATCAGGTAACTCTCTCGTCTCAATCTTACCTAATTTCACAATTCAACCCTATATTTTTTTAATTTCAATTATGTCGTCCAATATTGTTTCATGGAATTGCCAAGGCCTAAACAAAAATACCATTCTACATCTCCAAAACCTAATCAAAAACCAAAACCCATATATCCTATTTTTCCAAGAAACTAAACACAATTCAGCATACATAAAACCAATAATCAAAAAATTGCAATACATGGATATGATAGTTGTTGAACCAACATGAGTGATTGGTACTGCAGGAGGATTAGTGCTAGCTTGGTCCCATAAAATCTCGATTCAGTGACTCAATAGCTCTGATAATCAAATTGATGTAGTGATTACTGATAGAACTAGAAAATATGAGTGGTTAATGTCTGCCATCTATGGTTGTCCTTATAAAATAAAATAAAAAACAATAGTTGGAACTACTTTAGAGGATTAGCCGAGACCATAGATCTCCCATGGATGATTATAGGGGATATGAACTTTGTGCTCTCTGGGGATGAGAAAAGATGCGGAAAAGAAATAAACCCGGAAGAAAAAAAATTCTTCAGTAAACTAGTTGATACTGCAGGTCTGTTGGATTTGGGTTTTGTGGGCTATGAATTAACCTGGTCCAACAAGAGAGTGGGTAAGGATTTTATAGAAGCCAGACTTGATCGGGTTTGATCTTTTTCCAAGAGCCATAGTTTACCATCTCCCCGATAGGGTCTGACCACAGCCCTATTCTTCTAAGAACCTCCCCATGTTGGAAGGATGGTGCCAAACCCTTTAAGTTCTTTAGCATCTATTTACAAGACCCCACTTGTTTCAAAGTAATTGAAGAAGCATGGGCCTTGGAAACAGAAGGCTCACAGGCTTTCAAATTTGTGGCTAGGCTCAAGAATGTTAAAAAGTTGATAAAAATCTGGAATAGGGAATATTTCGGAAATATTCAAAATAACATTAAAAACATAAATCAAACTCTTATTCATGCCAAAAATGTTTTGAAACTCACGGATAACAACCCTAGAATACAACTCATCCAAGAAGATTTGGAAAGATGGAACACCTTTGAAGAGGCCTTTTGGAAAATCAAAGCCACGGATAATCACCTCAAACTAGGAGACAAAAATACTGGATTTTTTCTCTCTACAGCTAAATACAGAGCTAAAAAGCTAATAATAGAGGCTATTCAGAAGGAAGAAAAAGAATGGTGCCACAGTCCCGAAGATATTGAAGATACTTTCTTTGAACATTTTAGCAATATGGCCAAAACAACTAAACCAGTTATCCAAAAGAAATTTTTGAGTCTGATCCCTAAAAGGCTAAATGAAAATGACAACATCAAATTGTTAAGAACCCTAACGGAATTGGAAATTAAATTAATTATTTTCGATATGCATCCGGATAAATCTCCGGGCCCAAACGGTTTCCCAGCGGGCTTTTATCAAAAAAATTGGTACCTCATAAAGGATGATGCTACCAAATTGATCCAAAATTTCTTCCAGTCGAAACATCTATTGAAAGAAATGAATGCCACTTTCATAACCCTAATTCCCAAAAAACAAGCACTCCAGTAGATTTCCGTCCATTCTCCCCATGCAATATTATCTACAAAATTATCTCCAAATTTCTTGCAAACAGAATAAAGCCTTTTCTCGATAAATTTATCCCCCACCTATCAATCGGCTTTTGTCCCTGGTAGGTAAGTAACGGATAATATAGTCATTGCTCATGCGGTAATACACATAATGAGAACCAAAAAGATGAAAAAGGGATATATGGGCCTCATAATTGATATGTCTAAGGCCTTCGACAGAGTAGAATGGACCTTTCCATAATCCGATATGAAGAAATTAGGCTTTTGTGATGAGTGGATTGGAATGATAATGCAATGTATTGGTATTTCTTCCAGTGCGGTCCTAATAAATGGCTCCCCCTTGAAATTCTTCTTACCAAGTACAGGAATTCGACAAGGAGATCCCATGTACCCATATCTATTCATCATATGCATGGAAAGTCTTTCTAGGGTACTCATAGAAGCCGAGAAAAACAATTGGATAAAAGGAGTAAATTTATTGACAGTTCCCCCAGGTTCGAGTCATAATACCGTGCTTGGACTTGATTGGTTCGCGTCTAAACAATGGAATGATCAGAGGGTCGTTCTTTCGCTTGGACAACTCTCTGATGGGCTCCCCATTCCTTTTTACAATCCTCAAATACCACTTTTATATAAGCTATTGGTAAATATTAAATTTTCTCGCTGAATCTTTCAGTTAAATGGCGACAGTGTTAGACTCATGGTGGAGTATTCTCGCCGCGCTACTGTTTAGGAATCCTCATATCTTCAATATGTAAAGGTTCCGCTTAAGAGAGAAGAATATACAGTGGAGAACTTTTTTAAGCATTATGTTGTCGCCCTTGTCGCTAATGAACGCCATCGCTGGGGTGTTCGCTTGATAAAGGCAGATGGTTTCGCAGAGCATGAAAAGATCTTGCGCAATGTTGATTTTCACAACAAAGCTAATGATTCTGCTCACTTATCAAAGGATAATCACTGGATGGAGTTTCATCTTATTATGGAGGGCCTGTATATTACTGGTAGAGGTGCTGATGGATCGATCCTTCCCCTTACTAACAATCTTACTACTTATAAACCTTGGATCTTTCATTGGCCCGAGGAAAAGAAAGAGGTATACTTATTTTAATTCTGCCTTTTAATTCATTCTTCTCCTCCTTTCGCTTCATTATTTTATTCATCGCCGCCTTTAACTCCAGATGTTGAAGAACAATAAGAAGAAGAAGGATTTCTTAGAGGCGTCACCTTCGCGCTCCAAGGAAATAAGAAATACTTTTATTTGTTTTAACAATATTGTTTCCTTTGTTTCTTATCTAACATGGAGCGTGCAGGTCGAGGCTGAGGACGATGCTGGTTCCAATAATGAACTTCTCCCATCTGAAGATAGTCATCTTGCTTCAAAGGCGAAAGGTAAAAATAAACAGGTATCTCCAAAGCCTGTTTTTGGGGATGCTTCAAATAAAAGAAAGAGATCTTCACCCACTCCTTTGAATTCTTGCTCTCATGATGATGGTTGCTTTTCTCCCTTAAATTCTGCCTCTGCAGCTTCTACGGCGATCCTCTCTGATCTTTTTAGCAACTCCTTGTCAACTATTAACAATCCTGTATTGAGTCGAGCATGTGATGCGGTTATTAAGCTTTGTGAAGCTCCTTCATCAATTCATGAATCTCTTCATGGAGTTACCTCTGCTTTGCCCCCGTATTTTCAACTTGCCATTGAGTCTTTGGTAAGTTTCCTATTCTTGTGTTAATCAGTATCTAGAATTTTGATTAAATTCCCGTTGTTCATAATGTCTCCTTATTTATGTTAATAAAGAACTCGCGTATGTCTCATGTTGTTATCAATGACTTACGCGAAAAGATCTGCAGTCTTGAAAATATGATTCTCAAAATCGAAGGCGATCTTTCTTCTTACGAGGATGACGTTGTAGAACTCCGTGAGACAAACAAGAAACTTATTGTTATGTATTTCACTCCTTCCCCAATCTAAGCATTAATGCGTTATTTTTATCCTTTCTTTAATGATATGTATTTGCAGAGATTTATAACTTAACCGATCAAGAAATCAGTTATCATGTGGAAGACTCTATCCTCTTAGAGCATCTTAATGCCGCCTTAAATAACCCTTCGGTTTATGAATTAGATGTTCTTAGTTTGGAGGAGATCAAATCGGGATATGAAACCCCTAAATTCGAGCATAGGTCCATGTTATCTGTTAATAACAAACTTAAATCCCATTTTCTTAAATCCAAGGAAAAGATTAAATACTTGGAGTCAAAAAGGAGTGCTCTAATAACCGATAAAGGTAATGAGATTCTCAAAGGTGCTCAAGATTTAAAGGAGTTTCAAGAAGAAATACTCCGAGTTCAAACATAAAGGGATCAAGCCATAAGTAAAATTGACACCTTGACTGCTCGCGAAAATATGATACGCTCTCATCTTCTCATAGAGAGTAATGTTGAATTTTAATGGTATGTAAAGGGTTATTGATGATGCTAAAGCAGGCTTGGCTACCAATGTTATCTTAGAAAATGATCATGATGAAGTGGTTAAAGCTATTATTTCTGAAAAAGAAGGTTGCTCAAAAAATTTCTTTAAATAATTCGCTCATCAATCTCATGATTCTTTTTTTTTTTGTATTTTGCTCTTATGTGGCACTAATCTTTTCTGTCTTCTTTTGTAGCTGTTGAAAAAGATTATCTTCAAAAAATTAATGATCTAAAGGTGAGGCTTTCTGCTAGAGATTCCAAGTATCGCAGGCTGCAGGAAAAGCTGATGATTGATGTCTCTAATACTAAGAAGAATGTGCCTCGTCTTCGAAATGGGCATGTTAAGATGAATGATGATGATATCTCAGACTGAGTACAACCTTTACTTCGTAGAATTCTACTTTCCTACTATTCCTCCCAATGATAAAGAAATAAAAATCTCTGACAGCGAAGAGGAGTATGAAAAATACGAGGAAACTGATGGAGAAGAGAGTGACTCGTAGACTGACAAGGACTTGGGGTGAATCCGGGAGTGATGAAAATACTCTTAGGAGAAGAAAACCGCTCTTGTTAGAGATTTTGTCGCCTTTCATCTTTTTTATTGTTTGTAAAGTTTTATCTTCTTCCTTTATGTACATACTCCTACTTGTATATACTCCTTTTTGTTGGATAATTTTCTGGATGTTCCCAAGCTTGAAGGGATTTTTTTATTTTCCTATGGGTGTCATTTCTTTTTTAATTTATGTATTCTTTCATGCACTTGATTTTTAATGAAAACAAAACACTATCTCTTCAAAATTAATCAATTGCAACTAGTAATAAGGTATGCATAATTCTATCTTGTAAAGGAAAATAACATTCTGCTTTTATATTTATATTCCGATATTTGCCTCTGTTCTTTTTCTTTATAGTTATGGATTATGCAGACGCGTATTAACATTTAATATGATACTTAACGATTTTATATGCATAAAATATTTAATAGGCGTGATTTTCTCCTTAACAGCATTGATTGATCAGATTCATACCTCCATTGTATGTTTACATTCTCTTGCCTTTATTAAATTTCTTTTTGCACCCTTTTTTATTGATAAGCTCACCATTAATTTCTTCCTCAGCTTCTTATTTTATTTTCGTATGCGTATGTTTTTCTTTTTTCTCTTTTATCTTTTTCTTTTATACGGTATATATTCTCCTCCCTTTTTATATTAGGCGTTGTCTTATTCTTCCGTGCCCTGCAAAATAATGTTATTTGTAGTTTTATATGTCTTTTGTGTTTCGTTTGAGGTCTTATTATGCCTTATCCAACCCTTGTTGATAAGTCTTATGTTTGCCCCAAGGTATTATTTATGGTAGGGAGGGAAATCGCAAGCAGTCATTACTCTTTCAAATAATGACCTATTGATCCCACCTTATCATCTTTCCATATTATTGCCTCTGCAGGATATATTGCGCGTCAATACGATAGGCCTATACTCTTCCTTGAGTCATAGACCCATGATATTGACGTCTTTGACATAATTCATATCCCTAATGGAGGGTGCCGTCCATATCTTCCCCCTGATTTCCCATTCAAGGAAGCTTACCCCTACTGGGTTAGGGTGGGATCTTCCCCTCCATATATACCAACAATTAGTTGTTTTCTTGGCCTCTTTCGGGATCACACCCTAAGTGGGGTGTCTTTAGGACCGAGTTTATCAAAGTCAGGACTTGCCAAGAATGGTTGGGAACGCTCCAGAGGCCCCAGGCACCCTTGACTCAACCGTGTACTGTGGAACCCTGATCGAATTTCTACACTCCTTAGGAGAGAGCTTAGTACTTTAGGCTTTTAACCCAGGAGTCTCTGTTGGATAGGCTTTTGTTTCGCCCCAATTCTCCATGACTCGGGCTCCATGGTCGGTATAGCTTTCACCTGAGTCATGCATTACTAGGTGTTCCCCAATTATGACGCGTATTAGGTCTTATTGTTGCCTCTTGCATTTATGCGAACTAGGGTGCACACCACAATTGGATGCCTAGCCTCCCTAATTAGATGTTTTTAACTTTTATTGCCTCCTATTAAGCTTATTGTAAGGTCTTATTGTGTCCTTTTTCTTTTACTTGTATTATATATGAATTATTTGATTATATTGAAGAAGAATCTTTTCATTTTCATTCATTACTTTTGATCCATACAATGCAGATCTTTTCTTTTCTTATTTATTTTTCTTCACATCAACTATGTATTGGAAATACATCCTTCCTCAACACAATTCTCCTGCTCACAAAATACGCTTTTTAAAGATATTATGATTGTCGCGCCGCCTAAGGGTAATACTTCTTCAAATACATTTGGTTCCAAGGTTGATCAATCTTTTGTTCCACATTTGTTCCTTCAAATTCCATGAATTCATACATTCCATTTCCGAGAGATTTCTTTATGATATATGGTCCAACCCACGCGATAGTACTACTTTTGTTTTTTCCTTTCATGTGGGGTGGTATTTCCCGCATTACCAATTCCCCTGGTTGGAATTCTCCTTCTTTGACGCGCTTTACATAATCATGGTCTAATGCTGATGTTGTCGCCTTTGTACAGCTTTGTTTCATTTTTTCACCCTTACTGACAACATCCACCATCAATTTTCCTTTATTTTGCTCTCCTTTGCCTCTTCTTTCCAGTTTCTTCTCTTATTCGCACGCTCTTAGCTTTTCTCGATATCTATTTCATTGCAAATTTTCTCCTCTGTAGTATCACCTCTTATCATTCCTATTCCTTAGGGTAGCAGAAATTTGATGCATTGATGGAAGGTCGATGTGAATCCCAATATTCCATGTAGCCAAGGTTGACCTATCAAAGCATTATATGGAGATTCAACATCGACTACACATAAAACCACCTCTGTAGTTATGTTCTTAAGCGAAATCCGCATGGTGATTTCTTCTTTAGGTTTGTTTGCCATTAAACCCATAAATCTTGAAAGTTGAAGAAATTAGGTCTGAATCTTTACCGCCCATTGTTTTGTACGCGTGGTAAAATAGGATATATATAGAGCTACCAGAATCTATTAGAATTCTTTTTATCGCCCACGCGTCTACATCATCATCTTCTTCTCCTCCATTCTTCAACTTTGGTATGATTTCTAGCTTAACAACCAATAGGTTCTCCGCCTCTTGGGACTTCTTCTATAGTAAATGATATAGGATGTTTCTGCCAATCTTGTAGTGGTGATATTTTTGCTAAGTTGCATATCTCTCTTTCTTCATTATCACGTGCATAAACTCGGCTTAGCACGTTATCATGGAAATCCTTTATACACTTCTGAATGAGTGAATAATTGAATTGCAGTACAAATTCTTCGCGCTTGTGCCCACTTCAATCAGATAGGTATTCATTCCATTCTCCATTCCTGGTGCTGGTCATTCTGGTGGTGGAGGTAAATTTTGCGGTGGTACGGCTAAGAAGTGCTTTAGTTTTCCTTGATCAATCATCCTCAGTATAAATCTTCGCACATTTCTGCAATTACTAGTGTTGTGATCGTGGAAGTGATGATAATCACAAAATTCTCGACTCCTTTTTCCTGACAGCCGCTCTACCCCAAGATTTTGTGGTGTTGGTATTTCTTCCATTAAAATCACTGCCTCCCATATTTTATCTATTGTAGTGTTTAAGTATGGCATTTTTACTTCTTCGTATACTCTATAGTTGCCTCCACCTGGTCCTTGATTATAGTATGTTTTTTGTCCTCCATATCCTTTTCCTTGGTTATCCATCCATGCAATTTTATTATTTCCCGACTGATTGTTATATTGCATTTCTCTATATTCTCTATCGAACATTTCTTGATCTCCGCTATTCATTGCCACTTGCTTCTCTGCTATTGTTGTTTTCTCTTGACTTTCCGAGGATGTGCTTGCAACCACGTTTATTGTAACCTTAAATAAATAAATTCGGGCACTACTAAAAAATTCTCTATGAATGTCAGAATCACCAGAGTGCCACTTCCATCACGCATTTTGTGGGTGCAAAATATCGCACACCTAATAATAAGGCGAATATATCATTTAATATCAGGCGAATATAATGCGTTCACCATATTTCTGATGACGGATCGGATGACGTCACTAAGTCACACCAAAAGTGTGAAGATCAACGCAGTTATTAAAAGGAAAGCGCGACAACTATAATTAAGGGCGATAATGACGCCCTCCCAGATCCGAAAATAAGGTCTTTATTAGTTGTCCTCCACTATGTAACCCTTATAAAAGGGACTAGTAGCCATTGTAGGAAAGAGAGAGATCTTTGGAGAGTTGAGGGAAGAATTTTAGGAGAGAGAAAGTTATCTTGCTTCCAGAGTTAGGGTTCTTAGATATCATCTTGTATTTGCTTTATCTTGAATGAAATGATTTAGAGTTCTTATCATAATGTCTTAGATTCATCTTGTGTATTGTAAGGGGTGTTAGTTGTAGGATTTCCTGCAACTACATTTTGGCGATAGAAACAGCTTGGATGATGAACTCTAAATCATTTCATTCAAGATAAAGCAAATACAAGATGATATCTAAGAACCCTAACTCTGGGAGCAATATAACTTTCTCTCTGGACAGCTAATAAAACCCTTATTTTCGGATCTGGGAGGGCGTCATTATCTCCCTTAATTATAATTGCCGCGCTTTCCTTTTAATCGCGGCGCTGATCTTCACACTTTTGGTGTGACTTAGTGACGTCATCTGATCCGTCATTAGAAATATGATGAACGCATTATATTCGCCTGATATTAAATGATATCTTCGCCTTATTATTTGGTGTGCGATATTTTGCACCCACAAAATGCGTGATGGAAGCGCCACACTAGTCATCCTGACATTCATAGAATTTTTAGTAGTGCCCGAATTTATTTATTTTAGGTTCCGCTAACTGCAATTCTTTTTCTATTGTAATGCCAATTGATTGACTTCCTATGATACACTTATGTCAGCTAACAGAACCATACATGAATGTGCCTTTAATTAGCTTCATAAAATAGCACAAAGCCTGAGCCTATATATCATACTAAAGCAGAGGGAGTAGAATTAGCCACATAGCACAAAGATCGTTGTCATCGGTTCAAATTTTTACTTCATATATTCCTTTATCTCCAAGAAAAAACAAAAAATTCGTTCAAAAGTCATACTACAAATCAATTTGTGTTTTCCTTGAAGAATAAATTATTATTTTTTCGATAGTTCTAAGAGTAAAATTAACCTAAGTGCGACATGACCATGCTCCAGACCATCACGATGGGAAGTAAGTAAGAAAGTTTAAAAAACCTCTCTATAAATACCACCCTCGTTCTTGCGTTCTACTTCTTTGTTTCATCTTTGTTTTGCTATGCTCTGATCTATACCTAGAAGAAAAAAAATGTCATCCAGCATAAGAAAAATGATTTCGTCTTCCGAATTCACTTGGAAGTAATAGCAGAGAGTATGAGAGTGTGTGAGTTATGTGTGTGTCATGAGCACGTGTGAATGTCGAGAGAAGAGAGGAGATGAGTATATAAACCAGTCTGTCCTGTAATTGAATTTATCTTCTTCTATTAATCAAATCTTTGATTCAAATCGTCTCCAATACGATGTAGACATTCTATTGAATGTTATCATGGTATCAGACTCAGAAATCATAAATTTCTGATGGTATCGATCCAATTTTCCGCTGTAGCAACCTTAATATTCTTTAATTCAATTTCATCTGCTACTGTTCTTCATCAAGCTCTACTTAATCTTCATCACAAATCTGCAGTTGTTCTTCATCTTACAAAGAATTAAAATCTCAGATCTAGATTTTCTTACATCAATATCTTCCAAATTCATCTTCAGCAGAAGTTTTTCATCATAATTAGGTTGTTTTATGCAATCTGATTTTTTAATCAAGATTGTTGTTCTTTATTCCTGATGCCGTGAGAGTCTGAGCGTGTTCTAGCTCGCTACACCAAGGTCTAGTTAGGGCGAAAACTTAAAGTCGCTCCACTGATTGGATTCAGCAGAAGATTGAGAAGTTTGGTCTCAATTCTTATTTCAAGGCATCCATCAACAAGGTGTTGAAGAATCTTGGGTTTCTAATGATGATTCTGCGTTGAATTTCGTATTGGAGTTGTGCAGATTAAAAAGGTTCGAGTTCTCTTTACCTTATGCTTGCTGCTTAGAGAGTTTAATTTGAAGTTTTCATGGAGCTTGTGTGGAATTGTAATTACTGATGGTTCATAGTGTGAAGTTGAATTTGATCCTGATGCTGGTATTGAAACGTCGTCAAGAGGATTAAGCATGTTTTTGAAGCTAAAATTCAGTTTCAGGGTTTGAGCTCTTGGTATTTCAATCTCCTGTTTGTTGTTTTGGGTTGAAATTTCTTATCTCATCAACTGAAATTTGAGTCTCTGCTGGTAATCTCAAACTTTATCTTTAGATTACTTTAGTTTTAACATCATGTGTTCAGCTTCTACATCACTAGCTCAACAACATACAATTATGTGTTCAAAAGCTGCTTTCATCATAACTAGGTTTGTGGTAACTAGTTCTTTCATCAAGTCCTACTTGTGCTGATACCTGGTGCTTTTAAATCTGAGCATGCCTATCTCTACTACACATTGTCTAGATTAGAGAAAAGCTTAATGTTGTTCCATTTGAAAGTGAGGAAAATCTCCTCTTGAATCGCAGATGTGCATTGATGAGTGTATGGAGTGAGCGTTTGCTGCACTATAAGTGCTTAGCTTGCTTATGATCAGTTCATCCCATTGGTGCTAGTTTTGGCATAGTCCTCGTCATGTGTGAAATCACGAGTGATTTGGCTTGCGAGTTGAATGATGAAACTGAAGATGCTGTTATGGGATTGAAATTGTGGAGTTATATAGGTACAAGCTGATATTCTCTCTGATGAGTCTACATTCAATTCAGATGTAGCCTGTTTTAGTTATCTTTTTCATTGTTTTTCATTCTCTTTCGTGTATAATAATGGTATAACTATGAGTACTTTTCATTCTCAGTACTTCCAATAATTTGATGGACATCATTTCAAACTCTTACTCTTATTACTTCTCATGCCACGGATGTATGCAAGCTAATGGTGGTCATTGCAAGATGTGGTGCTGGAATTGTGTTTGTGTGAGAGTGCAGCTTATATGCTAATGATGAATATGTTTTGGATTGTGAATCTGTTTTGGATTAGCTTTCAGCTTATTTCTGGTAGGAATACAGTTTCAGGCAGAATTGTGCATGCTTTCTTCACAGAAAACTTGTGTGCAGCTTCTCTCTACAGCATACAAGGCTCTCTGTTCTTAGGTTTTTAATCCCATGTTGCTGTCCAGTATTATTCTGCTAATTATTGCAAGATTCCAGTGGTGCAGGGTTACTACACAGGTTAAAGCCTTCCAGGGGTGCAGTTCTTATGATTTTATGGTTTGTTTTGTTGCTGCTATATTGCGTATGGGACACCAGCCACTAGTCAGTCGGACTTGGTGAGACAACAACTCTCTCTCCCTTTTTATTCAACAACCAGTGCAGGGTATATTTTGAGTAAGTTGCAGAACAAATTTTCATAATCTTACTTCCTGCTACAAGTATATCTACTGCCATACTTCTACATCTCCAGGTGGTTCTATTTGGTTGGTTGTTCATATTGGTTTGTTTCTATTACTACACCAACTGTGAGTACTTCACCTACTGCATTCATTGACAACCTACTGTAACCATTATAACTGACCACCTACTGCAGCATATCACCAACTATTCATGATAATTCCTCTTTCTCTCAACAACTATACTTTGGTACCCAGTCCTCCCACTACAGATACTTGTCACCTTGTGCAGTGTTATATACTTCTCAACATTGAGCAGTTTTATTTACTAGCTTGCTGATTCTTCTTTGCTTTATCTACACCAACCACTGATACACCAACTACCTTTGCTGCTACTGCTGCAAGACCAATTGCTACTCCTACTTCTGGTGCAGGTACTTCAGTCTACAAACATATTCACTCGTCTACTATGATAGAGAACTTTTACTAGTTTGTATGAGAGTGTGTGAGTTATGTGTGCAATCTCAAGTTGCCTTTACAGACCACTTGAGATTGAGGGAGGGTAATAGCAGAGAGTATGAGAGTGTGTGAGTTATGTGTGTGTCATGAGCACGTGTGAATGTCGAGAGAAGAGAGGAGATGAGTATATAAACCAGTCTGTCCTGTAATTGAATTTATCTTCTTCTATTAATCAAATCTTTGATTCAAATCGTCTCCAATACGATGTAGACATTCTATTGAATGTTATCAGGAAGATTCAAAACTTTTCACGGTTGAACTTGAACTCTAAACAAGGACATACATCACAAGTTTTCTCGGTGGGTAGCTCCAAATGGTATGTCATCTCTAATTAATCAATTGCTCTGCTCTTCTTTTCTTTTTTTCATTTTTTTTTTGTTAATTTTTTTAATTAATCCTTGAGGTTTTTTTACTTATTACAGGAGATTATGGATAGGAAGCGACCGGATGTTTGATCAAATATCATTGTACCTTGTCCCTGAAGACATGACTAGAACTCCATATATTGAGTCCACTTTTGTCATTACTAGTCAAACTAATCCCAAAAACAACTTAATAAGAGGTATTGTGTACTTATCCTTTTTGGTCTTCCATATTGGGAATTCAATTTTTAAGAAGCCTTGATTTTGTATTCCCTACTTACTCTAGTTTTGGGGGTTGGGAATCAGGATTTAGAGTTATTCTCTACCACAAAATCTAAGAAGCCTTGATTTTGTCTTTATTATTGTTTTGTTTAAATAAGGGTACAAATTCTTTTAATTATCCATTAACATTATTGTCTTGGATTATGCAGTTGACAAATACCAACTGAAGAGAAGTGATAGAAGATGGGGTTTTAAATCAGTCATGCGACTTAGTGAGCTCTATAACCCTGCTAAAGGATTTCTTCTGAACGATACTTTTATCATTAAAGTCGAGGTTTCTTGTGAAGAGGGAGAAGCCTAGCTATATACAAAAATCAAATAATCTATGATATTTGCTGCTCTATTGCTACTACTTACGGCATATAGCTAATTGCAGTTTTATTTCTCTATTCTAATACCTCGTTATGGAGTTTGTATGTCGAATAAAAAGTGATCAAAAATTTACTTGTGAACGATCATAATCTGTCTGGTGAATTTGCTTGTAACTCAGAATCAACTTCTGATTTACTTAAATTTTTCACTCTTTACTTTTAAGAACAGGGAGAAAGACAAATTACTATAAGTGGCCAATTGTACAACTACAACATTTGTTTTTTGTTGAATAATGTCTTGAATACTTTTGCTTTCCACTTTCGGTGGAGTAAAGTAAACTACTCTTTATGTGAGCTGTTCAAGTTCCTCAAGTGGAGTTGTCGGTCAAGTTCCACTTTCAGCTGATAGAACTTTACCACTTTACCACTTTCGGCTGCTTTAGGTAGTGCTGTCCGTGGGAGAGCTTTCGGCTAGTGATGCTTTTCGGATGAGCTGGTGGAACTAGTATGTCGACACTCTTCATTAGTCCCTCTCATTTCTTTCCTATATAAAGCCATTAATTCTCATTGTAATAGCATCCCAAAAATCAGTGAGTGATAGAGAGTTCTAGAGAGAGAGTAAGGAAGCCTAAAGTTAGGCTTGTTCTTAAGAGAGAGTAAGGGAGTGAATCATACTCTTGTAACCTTGTTCATATCATAGTGCAACGTTATCGTCGTCTTCCAAAGTGGATGTAGATCATCTTGATCGAACCACTATAAATCCTTGTGTTGTGTGTGTGCCTATTTTACATTTGTTTTCATTTCTATTTCAATTCTCTATTGATTGCGCTTAGAAGAGCCATTGGTCATAACAAATTGGTATCAGAGCTCCGGGTAAAAACGGTCTACGATGGCGGCAAAGTATGAGATTGAGAAATTTGATGGAAGGAATGATTTCAATTTATGGAGGCTAAAGATGAGGGCTGTTTTGGTGCAACAAGGTTTGGTGAAAACTTTGAAGGGGAAAACGGCTCTAGCAACAACATCGACGGAGGAAGCAAAGGAAGAACTCATGGAGAAAGCACATGGATTAATTCTATTGTGTTTGAGCAACGAGGTCTTGAGAGAAGTGGCGGCGGAAACGACACCGGACGGGCTATGGAACAAATTGGAGAAAAGGTATATGACTAAATCCGTAACTAATCGTTTATATCTTAAGAAGAAATTACATACTCTTAGAATGCATGAAGGAACGTCTATTATAAATCATATTGATGATTATAATAAAATTCTCTTGGATTTGTTAAATATTGAGGTCAAAATTGAAGATGAAGACCAAGCTTTGGGTTTACTTTGTTCCTTACCACCATCTTATGAAAATTTTGTTGATACCGTAATGTATGGAAAAAATACAATTTCCATGGAAGACGTTAAAGCGGCTTTGAACTCTAAGGAGTTAAAGAAGACGGGTATCGACTGTAAAGATAATTCGGGAGATGGGTTGTTCATTAGAGGAAGAGGAAATCAAAAGGGCGGATTTGATAGGAGTAGATCAAAGTCAAGGTCTAAATCAAAATCCGGTAAATTCTATTGCTATCATTGTAAGGAAAAGGGGCATTTCAAGAAGGATTGTCCAAAATTGAAGAATGTTGAGAAGAATACCAACCAAGGCACCGCAGCAAATGTTGAAGAAGAAAGTGATGATGGAGCGGTTCTCACGGTTCATACCTAAAGCTTGGAGAACGGGTGGATTCTTGATTCGGGGTGTACTTTTCACATGTGTCCTCATAAAGAGTGGTTTACTACTTATCAAGCTAGAGAAGGTGGTAAAGTTCTTATGGGAAACAATGTCACTTGTAAAGTGGTGGGTGTAGGTACAATTCAAATTAAGATGTATGACGGTATGGTGAGGACTTTAACTAAGGTTAGGCATGTTCCGGACCTGAGAAGAAATCTTATTTCTTTGGGTACGCTTGATTCAAATGGCTGCAAGTATCAAGGTGAAGGTGGAGTTATTCGTGTCTCAAAAGGAAGTCTTACAATTATGAAGGGCGAGAGAATTAATGGTCTTTATACGCTGCAAGGTACTACCGTGACGGGTGATGCAGCTGTATGTCCTTCAAGTTCTGATGATGATACTACCAAGTTGTGGCATATGCGGCTAGGGCATATCACTAGTGGAAAATAGAAGTTCCGCGACCGCCAGGACATGTCTTATATCCGAGTTAAACGACCTGTTTTAACTGTCTCTGAAGGGGTCGCTGATAAAGCGTCTTTTTTTTGTATGACCATAAGACGTGGGTCTCTGAATAACGACCGATTTGAACCGTATCTAGACGCTGACACATTATATTGGTCGTAGATTTAAATTATAATATAAAAAAAAATGGATTCAGATTTGCTGAAATGCCTGAATGGCTAAATCTGAAATAATCTGACAGCATCAAAGTCAAAGTCAAAGTCAAAGTCAAAGTCAAAGTCCATTTGAACTCAGATTTAACTCAAATGTAACTCACACTGAAATTCAAATTTAACTCAAATTGACATTCATTCATGGTTTATAAAATTACAAAAAAAGAGGATGAAATTCTACCCCTGTTAATACAACTAGACGGTATCAATCAAGAAGATAAAATGAAGAGCACCAATAACATATTGCAGGTGGCTTTATCCTTCAAACTATCATGGTGGAAGACACTCTGGAAACTTCAAATGGATGGCATAACTCTACATGACAGGGGGAAGGATCCAAAATACTAAAACATGTACATGTGGAGAAACCTGATTTCCACCAGTAGAATCATAAGGTGTTGAGAAAGTTCATTCACGTGTATCCCCATATCTCGTGCCCCTGGAAAGATAACCAATTATCGAAAGTAAAAGAGCCAACTAGAATAACATAAAAAAGTGAAAGAAAGCAGCGCTCAAAATAGCGATGAAGTAATAACATAAACGTTCCAAGCCATTACTTACATGTAGACAACCTGAATGCTTAAGTGCAAAAAATGTTTGAAGGAATGTATGAGCATTTCTTAGTCACACAAAACATTCAACTCAATCGGGTATTGAGAGCCACCGCCGCTGACTGCAAAAGTACAAGTATGCTTATAAATCAATCAAAACAATTGAAAAAACAAGATATACAGAGCGTCAAGGGTTTTGAATTGGACAAAGAAGACTTATTCAGGATTACGATAAAACAGGGCGAGCTGCATCAACGATGAATCAGGATTGGGAAAAAATGCCTCGAAACTGCAAGAAATTAACAACATAGAAAATATGAATAACAACAAAATAATAGCACGTAGATCATCTCCACACATATTCTGTTTTCTCGGATTTCATCTTTTCATCTAAACTATTAACAATCAGTTTGAACTATAAAGCAAGACATACTGATCCACAAAAAATGTATATACAACACAAGCTAAGAAATAAAACTAAGGAAACACTTGCAAACACACAGAAATGAAATCAAACTAATGGAAGTTGGAAATGCAAGAAAGTAGACCTGATGACTGGGAGGACTTGATATTCCAGTTTCAGACTCCATTACCAATACTGCTGAAATTTACCTACTACCAAGAAAATCAGATATGAGTGTTCTTTTTGTATTAAACTAATCAAATGGACATCCGCAAATAACTCCGAGGAATTTATTACTCCATCCATTTCTATAAGAGAATTATCATTTTTTCATTTTTATCTATTTTCATGCTGAAATGATAAAATGATAGTCCCATTTTTCCAGAAACGGAAGTTAAACTAGATTACAGTCATTATTGATCTACCATTTTTTAATTTTTGCTTAGAAAATTTGGCAAGGTTGTTAATGCGATTACCGTATTCTATGGCCATGGAATGGGATTGCCTTTCGTAATGATCTACCATATTTCGTCCAAACTGAGAAGGGAGACTGATAGATATAGGCGTGATAGCAACAATACAGTCGCACCATGAACTGCAGTTGTTTCTTACTCTGACTGACGCATTTGCACCTCAATGCCCAGAATTTAAAATTAATGGACCCATTCATGTCAGTGCTTTAAAATTAATGGACCCATACAGTACAAATACGTAAATAAGTTTAATAAAAAGACTTGCTCATGGGATGTAAAAGAAAGTTACTTACTTAGTAACATCATGTCATGTTTTATATGCACCTGGTTCAGTTACAGATGTGCAGGGTCTTCCATCCTCAAAACCAAGAACCTGCATCAAGTAGAAAAGCAAATTAACTATTAAACTCCGCCTCTGCAGGTTCATGCATTCATTCAAATCCTAACATTCATCTAAGCATCTCAATAACATTACCACTTCCCTGTATAGCAGCACAAGTCCTATCTCCTAACTAATCTATAACTGTCCCAGTTGCACTCATTCAACTCCAGCTACATCACTTGCACAATTTAGCCGCGGTAGCACCCATTTCAGTTAATATTTCCCATTAGCGTATTATACTCCTCATCTGAGCTGAACCCATCAGTTCCTAGCAATTTGTTGCAGCAACAGGTTCAATCTCTTTCGCTTCCTAGACTCGTCTCGAACCTAGCCTTGACAGACAATCTCAGCACAGCCACTTCAATCTTCAACTTATAGACCCATCTTCTGCACTTCCCTGTAATCTCAGTGGAGACTTGGCCTTTTTGAAACCAACACCATCTTCTTAATCTTGCCAGAACTCGATAACCCCCAGCACCTAATCTTGCAACCACTGCAATTCACACCTGAAATTCCATCTCAACCATTCAACAGAACCCATGTATAACAACTCCAAATCCTCAATGTTTGAGACCATTACCACCATTACTCAATCTCAGATCACAGCTCACTACTCTTCCTTGCAGCTCAATAACAACTACAGATCCCATGGAAGCACACAAACCCAGAACTGCAATCTGAATCCATTTCAGTTAACCTTCACAGTTCAATCCATCCAACCAACAATTAGCAATAAATCAAAGCAAACAGAATACATTGACGTAAACCAGAGGATCCATCCATATCAATTGAGACAAAATCAGTCAGCAACTAAATCAGTTAATAACTGAATCTAACAAACCCCAAATTCATATAAAACATTCACATCAAAATCAGTTAGAATTAAACATATCCACCAATTACCTAGACCCGAATATGAAATCAAGTTGAAAGAAAAGAAAGAAAAAAATTAAAACCCAAATTCTGTACCTGATGAAGTTTGTAAAATCAAACCTAATAACAGCACCAAATTGAGAAATCAACCTGAAATCAACCAATAATCGAAATATGGTTAAAACCCAATGAAGAGAATCAACCAAATCAACAAAAAAAAATAAAAAAAAAATTAAAACTCAATTTTCGTACCTGATGAACCCTAATAACCACACCAAATTGAGAAATCAACCTGAAATCGAAAAATGGTTAAAACCCAATAAATAGAATCTACCAGATCAAAAAATAATGTTAGAAGAAAAGAAAATAAGAGAACTTGAATTCAAACCCTAACTTTACCTGATGTTGTTTGAAAAATCAAACCCTACACAAAATAACGAGATGTGAAGCTTTATCGAGTTTCCATTAGGTTTCTATTAGGTTTTCAAGTGAAAAAATTCATGGTGAAATCTGGTTCATGGTGGTGATGAACGAAGAGGGTGGTGTTCTTCTGCGGATATGGTTTGAGAGAAGTGAAGTGAGAGAAAGATATCGAGATATATATAGGCTCGGTAATACAGAACAATCTTGACCGTGCAAAATGAAACGACCAGATCTGAGGCGGAGGTCGAGGGTCGTCAAACCGGTAGCTCTTTGATGGGGAAATACTAACTAACTTTTCTAGTTCAGAGATGGCTGATTAGCCTCTCGGAATTTTTTCGTGTTTTTACCAAACCAGAGACTGCTATCTTTGGTCAACGGTCTAACTACAGTCAACAAGGGTCTCTAATAAGGGTGGCTAAGTACCAATTTTCCACTAGTGTATGAGCGAGAGGGGGCTGGCTGTTTTGAGCAAGCAGGGATTGCTTTGTGGTCATAAAACAGGCAAGCTTGATTTCTGTGAACATTGTGTCTTTGGAAAGCAGTGTAGAGTCAAGTTTAGTACAGCTATTCATAACACCAAAGGTATCTTTGGATTATATTCATTCTGATCTTTGGGGTCCTTCTCGGTCGATTCACATGGTGGTGGTAGATATATCTCGACGTTCATTGATGATTTCTCAAGGAAAGTATGGGTATTCATACTTAAACACAAAGATGAAACTTTTGTCAAGTTCAAGCAATGGAAGACTATGGTTGAGAAGCAAACTAGGAAGACAAGTCAAGTGCTTGAGGACGGACAATGGTTTGGAATTTTGTGGGGGTGAGTTCAACGAGTTCTGCAAGGAGCAAGGGATTGTGAGACACCGCACGATCAGAAAAACACCACAACAAAATGGTGTTGCAGAAAGGATGAACGGAGAACCATAATGGAGAAGGCACGGTGCATGCTCTCCAATGCCAGGTTACCAAAGCAGTTTTGGGCAGAAGACAAGAAACACATCGGCTTATTTAGTGAACAGATCTCCATCGATTGCCATTGAGTGCAAGACTCCAAATGAAGTTTGGACAGGTTCGCATGCTAACTATGAAGACTTGAAGATATTCGGATGTCCAGCCTATGCTCATGTGAATGAGGGAAGCTAGAGCCTAGAGCAAAGAAGTGTATATTTCTTGGGTATGCAAAGGGCGTGAAAGGCTACGAGGTTATGGTGTCCAGCAGAAAGATCAAACAAGTTTCTTATCAAGAGAGATGTGAAGTTTGATGAGCAATCAATGTTGAAGCCAAAGAATGAAGAACTAGATGAAAGTGCTGAAGAGGGTGTTAGCGATAAGGTGGAGCTTGGTGACAAGGTGGAACTTGAGGTCCAAGTTCAAGGAAGCAATAAGACTATTGTTTCTGATGATGATGATGATCAAGATGTTGTGCAAGAACCTGCCCAGGAAGAAGAAGCACAAGGTCATCAGTACAATCTTGCAAGAGACAGAGAGAGGAGGGAAATTAAAAAACCTCAGAGATACGGCCATGATGATTTGGTTGCTTTTGCATTTGCAGTAGGTGAAAGCATAGATAGGGATGATCCAACAACCTATGAAGAAGCAATTGGTGGTGAAGAATCAGCAGAATGGGGCGCATCTGCAATTGAAGAAATTGAGTCTCTCGACAAGAACGGCACTTGGGAGATAGTTGCAAGACCAAAAGGGCAGAAGATTATTGGAAGCAAATGGGTCTTCAAGAAGAAACAAGGCACTTCAGATGGTGAAGGAACAAGGTACAAGGCAAGGCTTGTGGCAAAGGGGTTTACGCAAAGAGAAGGCATTGACTACAATGAGGTATTCTCTCCTGTTGTTAAACATAGTTCTATTAGAACATTGCTTGCTATAGTTTCTTTGAAAGATCTAGAGTTGGAACAACTAGATGTTAAGACAGCTTTCCTTCACGGTGATTTGGAAGAGCGTATTTATATGCAACAACCAAAGGGGTTTGAAGTTCCTGGCAAGGAAGATCATGTATGTTTGTTGAAGAAATATTTGTATGGTTTGAAGCAATCTCCAAGGCAATGGTATAAACGTTTTGATACGTTTATGGTGGCAAATGGCTATGACAGGAGTAAGTATGATAGTTGTGTATATCACAGGAAACTCCAAGATGGTTCATTTGTGTATTTACTCTTGTATGTTGATGATATGTTGATTGCTTGCAAAGACATGTCAGAGATACAGAATCTGAAGGAGCAGTTGAGTAGCGAGTTTGAGATGAAGGATTTGGGCGCAGGAAAGAAGATACTGGGCATGGAGATTCATAGAAACCGAGCTGAAGGCAAGTTGAATTTGTCCCAAAAGGCTTACATCGAGAAGGTGTTGGAGCGGTTTGGTATGAAAGATGCAAAACCAGTAAGTACTCCTTTGGCAGCTCATTTTAAACTTTCTAGAAAGCAATCACCTCAAACTGCAGATGAGGCAGAGTATATGTCTCGAGTTCCATATGCAAGCGCAGTTGGTAGCATCATGTATGCTATGGTTTGTACAAGGCCGGATATCGCACAAGCTGTGAGTGTGGTAAGTAGATACATGGGAAGTCCCGGGAAGGCTCATTGGCAAGCTGTAAAGTGGATTTTGAAGTATCTAAGGGGAAGTACAAATGTTGGTTTAGTGTTTGATAAATACTATGGTGATTCGACGAATGTCGTGGGTTATGTTGATTCTGATTATGCAGGTGATCTTGATAGAAGAAGGTCATTGACAGGTTATACTTTCACATTGTGTGGTAGTACTATCAGTTGGAGGTCGGTTTTGCAAAGCACGGTTGCATTGTCTACAACTGAGGCAGAGTACATGGCAGCCGCGGAAGTAGTGAAGGAAGGTATATGGTTGATGGGTTTGGTTGGTGATTTGGGTTTCAAGCAAGAGAATGCAACTTTGTTCTGTGATAGTCAAAGTGCCATTCACTTGACCAAGAACCAGATGTATCATGAGAGAACGAAGCACATCGATGTCAGGTATCATTTTATCAAGGATGCAGTTGAGGAAGGTAGGATAGCGATGCTAAAGGTTCCTACAGCAGATAACCCTGCAGACATGTTGACGAAGCCAGTTCCAAGTATCAAGTTCAAGCACTGCTTGGACTTGGTTGGTGTCAACAGGTGTTGAGACCCCTTGTGGGGCTGAGCGAAGACGATGATGATGAGCGATAATGGTATTCAAGTCAAGGTGGAGATTTGTTGAATAATGTCTTGAATACTTTTTCTTTCCACTTTCGGTGGAGTAAAGTAAACTACTCTTTATGTGAGCTGTTCAAGTTCCTCAAGTGGAGTTGTCGGTCAAGTTCCACTTTCGGCTGATAGAACTTTACCACTTTACCACTTTCGGCTGCTTTGGGTAGTGCTGTCCGTGGGAGAGCTTTCGGCTGGTGATGCTTTTCGGATGATCTGGTGGAACTAGTATGTCGACACTCTTCATTAGTCCCTCTCATTTCTTTCCTATATAAAGCCATTAATTCTCATTGTAATAGCATCCCAAAAATCAGTGAGTGATAGAGAGTTCTAGAGAGAGAGTAAGGAAGCCTAAAGTTAGGCTTGTTCTTAAGAGAGAGTAAGGGAGTGAATCATACTCTTGTAACCTTGTTCATATCATAGTGCAACGTTATAAATCGTCTTCCAAAGTGGATGTAGATCATCTTGATCGAACCACTATAAATCCTTGTGTTGTGTGTGTGCCTATTTTACATTTGTTTTCATTTCTATTTCAATTCTCTATTGATTGTGCTTAGAAGAGCCATTGGTCATAACATTTTTCTTTATCAAAACCCTCTTTAGAGTAGGAAAATGCTACTCTGTGACCTCAATAACGCCCTACTCTGCGCCCTTTATGATATGGCTAGCTTAGTTGTACAAAGTATAAACCTTCGTTTTCTTTTTAGCAAATTCGGATTGACAACTCATAAACGTTACAAAAATATGTCAAAGATAAAATCAAAACCAGACATATCCATCTTACAAAAACAAATGGTTTTTGAACCATCTGACGGTTCTGGATGGGTGTTTGGAAGCAATCCACGGACACCATTTGCTCTCAAAGCTATCAAAGTTGAAAGATAAATCATGGCTGAAATTCAATCCATGTTTTACTCCCGATCCAACCGTTCAGATTGGTTCTTCCATTATTATCCTCTTCATCCGTTACATATTATCAAAAGAAACCGAAACCGATGTTTTCGATTGACTTGATCTTTTCTTCCGAAATAGCATTAGCAACAACATTATTTTCGCCATTGAATCAAAACTCAATAATCAAATTGTTTGTTCATACGTTACGAAATGAATCAGAACTCAATAATCAAATCGTTTGTTCATACGTTACCAAAATAAAAGATACCCATTAACACTACCATTATTTCTGTTGTCCAATACCTTGAAATGTTCGACTACATAAACCGGACCAGAAGAAGTTATTTTGCGAAGCTTCTCAGCGCGTTTGAAAAATATAGTACTTTGTCAAGTTTCTATGATTGATTACTCAGATTTTGGTGTAGTTGGTTTTATTTAGTACTTTTCAAGAAACTGTTCTGAATGGTTTTTTGGGTTGCAGATTTTTTTTTGGTGCACAGATAGTTCGAGACAAACCACCATCCATCTTAGGTAAATATCGATTATATTCGACTTGATTTGAATCAGTATGTGATGCACTAAGTTAAGATTTGAATCCGATTGGATTTGTTGTTGTAGTTCTGTTTTGGTGGAGGCCATATTAATAAAACAGCTACCATCCATCTCAGGTAAAGAAATGGTTATGCGTCATTGTTTAACACAAAGTTATATGTCATTACATAGACATTGGTGATTGGGTCAAGAAATGGGTTTTGTAAAATTTCTGCGAGGTTGATGAATTTTATACTGTTCCTGTAGGTGCGGAACAAGATGAACATTAGTGAAGAAATTGAACGTACAACTCCACAGAAAATTTTCTTTAAGGTTTTGTACTTTACATCTCATTCATCGCTTTCGTTAATCTAAAAGTGGAGCATGCTTAAACCAAATGTAGTATAAAATTCCTCAAAATGGCACTGCACTTAGAAGCAGGCAATAACAAGCATGTCGTAAGGACTTGGCATAATTGTAAGCATTAATTTTTGAATTTTTATGTTCTATATAGTAAAATTAGATGTCATGAGAGTACAACTGCCCACGTCTATGATCAGAAGATTAGTCTTGCCAGGTGCGCAGAAGCAAGAGTTATGTCGTATAATCTTTGAAGTCAATGATTCGATGTAATGCTTTAATTTCATAAATTTATATACTGCTTTGGACAACTTAAGTAATTTTTGTTGTTTGTTTTCTGAAGAAGGGAGCCAACGACATACGTTTTTGTCATCTCTTTTAACTAGACATTTTCTTTATATGCTGTTGTTGACTTGATATCCAATAAGAACACTGAACTGTAATGTAAATTTGCATTCAAATTTTCATTGTTTGTTGTGTGATTTCTGAGCATCAAGTATGGTAACTGGTAAGGGAATAATAAATGAGTAACTTACAAATTTTGACATGCTTTCTTCTCTTTGGTAATTTAAAGTTAAATTACCGTAGGGAAATCAATTACATCTATCTTTTGGAGTTAATAGACTCTGAAATGTAATTATACTCTTACCAGGGATACAAAGGGAGGAATATGAGAAGTGATCCAATATTATGCAACACACAACAACCAGGACAGTTTAAGAAGCAGCAATAGAAGAAAACTGGAAGGCATACTCTATTTGAATATTGTTTTCTGTAGTGAAATTTCTAGCCAAATTTCCGAATGTAAACACCCATCCAAAATTTCTTGAGGCTCCATTTAGTATCACAACAAGTCCTAATAGATATCGAGTGTACCCATATAACTAAGTAGCACGTAATTTCATAATTATAGAATCATTTACATAAACCATATATAATTGCACAACCAGAGCTATCAAACTAGAACAAGGTAGACTTCATGAAAATATAAGGAGATTAAATTTTGTTCTTTAACACATTAGTTTATTTCTGATTCTATAATGTTTCATTATCTATTTACTTGAATATGTACTTAAATGAGATTAATGGATAGTTTGGAATTTCTTTTTTGGTCTAATCGATGATATTTTATACATTAATGGATAATCTTTGGCTTTAAATTTTAGGAAAGTATGTTTTTGAAGTTGTTGGGGTTTCCGTTGAGTCCATTATCCGGGCTTATGGAAGATGCTGCGTAGAAATGGCTATTGGTCTTTCTGATGGAGGAGTAAGTACTTTTGCTGTTGTTAGGGTGATCCAATGTTCTAGGAATGTGTTCATTTTTTTTGAAAGTAGGAAAGGAATGAGTAACTGCTGAAAGTAGGAAAGGAATGATTTTTTTTTTAAATGTTTCTTTTCCGCCTTTTTTAATTGTGCTTATAGAATGGAATTAAACATATCAATCAACTCGGGGTGCTAATCAGTTAATTCTGAACTAAAAGTTGTTTATGGGTATCTTATGAATGTTGCAGACATTGTGACGAAGAGAACCAGTCCGGGACTAAATCAACTAACCTGGAAGCAGTTGAATCTCCAGACCCCTTGGCACCAGCTACATCGAATTCAGGGGTTAAAGGATCAGAACCAACCATACCCCATTGAGCACAAGCATCAATATGTTCAGCAGTATCAGGGTCGGAGCTACCCATATCATAACGCGCTACCAATTGGAACACCTACTAATACATGCACTGATTTTTCATTTTCAGGGTGTGCACAATCTAACATTTTCTACCGCTAATAACCAATTTTTTATGTACTTCGATTTGTGAAGCATGTTGTTTGTTCATGTAGTTCCGTGTTAGTGCATGAGTTTTGGGCCTTTTGGCATCTCTAAGTCTAATTTAAAATGGGACTGATTTAAGAGGATTTTTATGCACAATTATCCGTACTGACTTCCTATGTTAGAACCTAATTTCCTTTGTGATTAATTCTCCTTTGCATCCTTATTTCCCTTTTGCTGAAAGAAAAAGAAGTTGTGATGCACTATGCTCACCAAGTAACGCAGCAAGGTTTCGGGTGAAGCTAAGGACATGAAGATGCAACTATAATTCTTCTATTTGGTTTGCCAGTAGTAAGATTAAGTAACATTGGCCGTGACACTTAAGGGTTTTTGGCAGCTTGAAACTAACAAAACTGATACAGCAAAATGAAGTCGGGCAGCTCCAATACATCTTATGTGGGTTGTCATGCAATCTTAGATTTCCTCAAGATGGACAGTGTTGAGAGTAAAGGGACATCGATTAACAGTTGATTCCTTATTGCATATTACCAAGAGGTAGTTGGTGGTGACTGATACAGCTGGAATTAAATTGTTCGACCTGAACTTCTCACAGAGATCGGCATTTTTTTTATCGTAGTTAGTAAATTGCAACGTAAGCATGTATTATACCAATTATAGACACAGTCAAACGAACTGGAAGTAAGGTAAAATATCTTCAAAGATTACACATGAATATTCATGTGAAATCCTGTTAAAAAAAATACTTTCGTGAAATCAAGATTATTTCAGTAATAAAATCTATGAGTTGCAATCTATAGAGCCAGTATTACCAAAATATATATATGTCTTGAGTTTTGATGCATGGACCCCGTATGTCAACAAAAAGGTTATATATGCACAACAAGCAAATTGGGAGACCATTGTTAACGACAACAAACAAAACCCCGGGCTGTTACGGCACGGGTCATATTCTAGTATATTTCACAAAATCAAACACAAAACCGGTAAAACTAGTACAAACATACTACAAGGGATGATATGCGAGGATGCTGAAGTGAGCCTCAAACTTCCGGGTACCGTCTTCATTCCTTGATCATTCACACTAACAATTTACAACCAAATTCACCTTCCGTTTGTCAGTTATCACTGCATTACGGATGGGAATTTTATATCTAGTTCTAGAAGCTAAATCGACCGAAAACACAGTACTACTCCCATTTCCAACTGCCATCCTAGCTTCCTTCCAAGGAACTCCAAACGTTTGAATCGTCTCAAGACGGTGATCTACCTTAGCTTGGTAAAATCCCGGAAGAGATACATTTCCGATGGGTAAACGCTCTAGATTGCTACCGCTAGCACCATTCTGTGGTAGTAATAAATACTGATGTTAAGAAAATCATAGTAAATTCCACTCCCCTGGCCATTTTCGTTCTTAAATCTGAGATCAAATGAAATCGTTGTATTGGTGGCGCGCGGGTTCCAATATTAGAGAATGCTTTATCGAGTGCAGGAACATAAAATTTCTCTATAGAACATTTTGGGGAATGAATTTGACTTGAAAAAAGCCAAACCAACAAAGACAACACACCAAGAACAACTATGGTTACAACTACACATGTTAACCAACCTTTCTTCGCCATTTATGTATGTGTTTTTAGTATCTTGATTGCAATGTTTTGTTCTGTTTCAGTACATAATCTTGATATATTCCAATATATATACACATATAGATATACATGTCAAATGAAAGTCGTCTTTTTTTTATTAAGCTCGAACTAAACGCGTAATGGTAATGGGGGTTGGTTGGTACCTATATTCTACCTGGTCATTCTAACTTTCTACCAAGGTATATTTTTAAGTATTTTTTTTTCCCTAACCAGTGCTCATTTTATTTACTCATTTCGTTTGGATTCCAAGAGTCGTCCAAAGTCACCCCTTACTTGAATAAAACACAAAACTCACTTTTCACATTGAAATACCTCCTTCATTTAACGTATCACCACTCGCATCCAACTTGTCAACGTCCAAATACTTCTTTATCTCCATTCTCCACAGCCATAGGCACCATTGGTTGAGCGTTCATGGTTCATCTAGCTATGCTCCTTATTCAGAAAGAGGTTCTTTTTAGGAATCCATCGAAATTTTTATTTAGTCCTTTTTTAGGTTCTCTTTGGGAGAAAATTGAAGGGACAAGAATATCAAGTATTAACTACCCCACACACATACACGTACTCATCCTCGATTACATGTTTTCAACTTAACTCTGCCCTTTTATGGTGTCAACTTCTCCCACTAATTCTAACTTTCTCTCTATAATACGTTCTTATATTTTTTGTTCACATTTAAGAAACATCCAGCAAATTTCTTGTTTTACGGGTAAAGCATATCTCGGTACTGTTGATCATCTCTAGAACAAAATTGCTTTTAAGAATAAAATTAACCTAAGTGTGACTGACCTGTCCATCACCATTACAAGTAGTCGAAAAAGCTTCCCAATAAATACCACCCCCATTCAACTTCCTCTGTTTCAACGTAACACTTCCATATCTTAGATATATATTTTTATTTTATTTTTTATTTTTTATTTTTTTGCTCTGATCCATACCAATTAAAATGTCATCCAGTATAGGAAAAATTACTTCATTTTCAAAATTCACTTGGAAAATTCGAAACTTATCAAAGTTGAATACTCCAGAAGGACATTAGTCACATGTTACGTCGGTGGGTAGCTATAAATGGTACGTATATATGTCATCTAACTACGTACGTACTCTTCTTCTTCAATTTTCTCTTCTGCTTTTTGATCAATGCTTGAGGTTGGTTTGTATGTATCCACAAGGAAAGAGCCGGGTCTATGAGCAGGTATATCAATGATCCTTGCTGGTGAGTTGTGAAAACTCAACTCGAATGCTGCTTACGAAGTACACTTTGGTGATTACCAGTCAAACCAATCCCAGAAACAATGTGATAAAAAGTACTCCCTCTAGTGTGCGAAGGCCGACGGATGGTAGTCTCACATTTCTAATATATTCAATATAAATATTAAGTATATGTAGAAAGGCCATTTCACTCGTTGTTAATTTATTCTGTGTTGGATGTACACATTTTAACATGGTGTCAGTACTTACGGATATATTAAAGTTCTTGAGATGTATAAATCGTACCCTTGAATGACTTGATAACTTCGTTTTTCTATATATTTTACCATTTTTTTCTTTTTCTTTTTGACGAAAAAGTCACCTTAGTCTTACTAATTTAAGTGAGTCCACACCTTGCCAATCATAATGGAAAGTGTCACAGTTAGAGGACCACAGCTTCTCATTTTTCCTACATACCTTACTGTTGAGTTGAGCCATTGTCTTATTAGAGGTATCCATCCCTCACTGGTTGTCAGCTCCAGGGAAAGATTACTTGACCCCGAGAATAACAAGACTTTGGAGCCGAGAAGGTCCCTTCGTTATTAGAACCATATAAAATTACAAACATCTAGAAGTTTCCCATGTCATACTCAGACATGCAACTTGACCTGACCTGGCTGGCTGGCGATTGATTACCATTTGAAGTAGTTGAATAAGCTTTATACATACTTGTAGAAAATCTGATATCAAAGACTTAATGAACAAAAACGTAACTCAAAACACTTCTTTCAATTGATGTAATTAATCTCATGGCTTAACAGCCTATTTATAGTTTAACAAACTTGACTCCCAAACAAAGACACTCTTTCCTAATAACACTCACACTCTAATAAAGAAAACTCTAGAAACTGAAAACTTCTAAGTATAGCAAACTCTTAATACTAGAGCAACGTGTTTCTCAAGTTATCTCCAGTTTCCAAACTCAGTTACATTCACAATAACGCGTGACAACTCTTACTAGTTGCTTCCATAAACAACATCAATTTCCACTAGTTGCTTCCACTCAGACAGCAGCAACTCCTCCTAGTTGCTTCCAATATATCACATCAACTTCTCCAAGTTGCTTCCATAAACTATATCTTGGTTTAATCTTCAACATCCTCCCTTAAACCAAGATATTCTTTGCTGATCATTTCAAGTTTTCCACGCAAGTAGATGAAAGTATTAGACTTCAAAGACTTGGTGAAGATATCAGCCACTTGATTCTTACTTTCAAAAAATTCCACATCAATCTCCTTATTGGTGACAAGCTCTCTTATGCAATGATATTTGATATCAATGTGTTTACTTCTTCCATGAAACACATGGTTCTTTGTTAATGAGATTGAAGACTTATTATCACATATTATTGTTGTAGGTGTAACCTGCTCATTGAAAAGAGACTTCAGCACCATCCTTAGCCATACAGCTTGTGTAGCACAATTTCCAGCAGCTATGTATTTTTCCTATGTTGTAGACAAGGCAACAACTTGTTGTTTCTTTGATGACCAAGAAAAGAATCCAGTTCCTAAATGGAATGCATAACCTGATGTACTCTTTCTTCCTTTTGTGTCTCCATCCCAATCACTATCTGTATAACCAACTAATTTAGGATCTCCTGAAACTGTGTAAAGAATTCCCAAGCTAATTGCTCCTTTGACATACTTCAAAATCCTTTTTGTAGCTTATAAATGTGACTGTCTTGGTAACTCCATAAACCTACTGACTAAACCAATAGCATACATGATGTCTGGTCCTATAGTAGTTAAGTATCTTAGACATCCAACAAGACTCTTAAAATCTGTTGAGTTCACAAGTTCCCCTGATTCATCTTTTGTCAGTTTTAACCTCTCTTCTGTTGGTGTCAAAATTGGATTGCAGTTATCCATCTTGAAACGCTTAAGTATTCTATCTGCATATCTCTGCTGATTAATAAAGATACCTCTTTCTGTTTGTTGTACTTCAATGCCAAGAAAATATGACATTAATCCAAGATCTGTCATCTCAAATTCTTTCACCATAACCACCCTGAATTCCTTTATCATCTCTGAGTTATTTCCAGTAAAAATAAGATCATCCACATATAAACAAACTATAATATGATTGCCAAGTAAATCATCTTTCAAATACAGTGTATGCTCTTGTGGAAATCTTGTAAAACCTTTCTCAATGAAGTATGAATCTATTCTTGTATACCAAGCACGTGGTGCTTGTTTTAAACCATACAAAGCTTTGTTTAGCTTATACACTTGATTCTCCTTCCCCTCCATAATATAACCTGCTGGTTGCTCAACATATACTTCTTCTTCTAGTATACCATTCAAAAATGCACTTTTCACATCCATCTGAAAAATCTTCCACTGCTTCTTAGCAGCTAAAGTAATGATCATCTGAACTGTATCAAGTCTTGCAATTGGTGCAAAGACTTCAGAATAATCTATTCCTTGTTTTTGTTTATATCCTTTAGCAACTAGTCTTGCTTTCAATTTATCAACTTCACCATCTGATTTGTACTTTATCTTGTAAACCCAATTGACTCATACTGCTTTCTTTCCTTCTGGAAGTTCTGTAAGCTCCCATGTATTGTTCTTTTCTATTGAGTTTATCTCAGCTTCCATTGCTTGTACCCATCCATTATCTTTAGAAGCCTCTTCATAAACAATAGGATCACTATCTCCATATAAAAGCAAAATTAATCTCTTCTTCATCAGTATCATCATCCCTTGTTATCACATAATCTTTCATTCTTGCTGGTATGACATATTTTCTTCTTGGCCTTGCAGTCTCTTGTTGTGGTATCACATCAGTTCTTACTTCTTCAGTTCTTCTTTCTTCTTGTTGTTCAGTAACTCCATCTTGAGTATTTACTTGTTCTTCAACTGCTATTGTAACTGTCTTAAGAGTTTCATTTGTTGATTTGGTAACATCCCAATTCCACTGAGAATCTTCATCAAAGATAACATCTCTGCTTATTATTATTTTACATGTTACAGGATTGAAAAGTTTATATCCTTTAGTTACTGAACTGTAACCAACAAGAATACACTTTTTACTCTTACCATCTAGCTTCTTCCTAAGTTCTTTAGGTATATGTGCATAAGTAATGCACCCAAAAACTCTCAGATGTTTTACACTTGGTCTTGCACCTTTCCAAGTTTCTTCTGGTGTTTTATTATTCAAACTATTTGTTGGACATCTATTAAGTAAATATACTGATGTATCAACTGCATAACTCCAGAAATTCATTGGCAAATATTTTGTTCTTCTTATAGTTTTTGACATATCCATTATTGTTCTACTCTTTCTTTCTGCAACAGCATTTTGTTGAGGTGTATATCTAGCTATAAACTGATGTAGAATGCCATGTTCTTCCATAAAACTATCAACAACTGTATATTCTGTACCTATATCAATTCTTAGTATCTTGATATTCTTTCCAATCTGCTTCTCAGCATATGCTTTAAAGCTTCTAAAAGCATGAAAAGCATCACTTTTCTGTCTAAGTAGATACACCCAAGCTTTTCTACTAAAATCATCAATGAAAGTTATGAAATAGTTATTACCTCCATGTGATGTAACTTCAATAGGACCATACAGATCAATGTGTACAATCTCCAACAGTTGTTCTGCTCTTCTAGCTTTGTTCACTAGGAATGGATCTCTGTGTTGCTTACCAAAAATAAAATTCTCACACCTTGATTCTGGAAGCTCTATAACAGGTATACCTGACACCATCTCCTTCTTAGATAAAGCTTGTAGATTGTTGTAGTTTACATGACCCATTCTCTTATTCCATAACCAACTCTGGATGCTTTCCCAACTGTCCAAAGGAACCACATATGCTGGATGATGCTATGAAGATTAAAAAAGAAGAAGAAGAAAATATTGCAACACTCTGCAAAAAACTTCAAACTTAAAGCCAAATTGAAGAAGGCGATATTGCACTGCAAGCATTGTGGATATGGAGATCACGAATACAAACATTTTCCACAGAGAATCAGTGCGTGCTCAAAGCCGGATTGCAAGACGTTTATGCATTTGCGGACGTCTTCTGAAGAAGACACATATATAAGGCCTTTCTGGGAATGTCCCAGGTGTATTTTGGTGGTGTGGGCTGATTAAAGTTGTTGGACAAATCGATTCACTAAAACCATCAATATCAAGTAATTTAAATTTTTCCCCATCAATTTCATAAATAAAAACATACTGCATTGAACAACCACACCATACATGAGAATAAAAGAAATACATCAGATTAAAACAACTATTACATAGGCGGCGTCAGTTCTAGGCGGGTGGTGGAATTCCTAGGGCGATGTAAGGATTGTATTTGATGAGCACCCTAAGAATGTTGAAACAAGCATGGAATTCGAACTGACGACCGCGGTGAGATGCTAGTCACATCGCTAGAGTTCTGGGTTCCACTTCATGTTCGTCTTCACCGTTGAGCTTATTTTTGTGATTCTCCATTAGTTCAGCGATGAACTCCGATACATTACAACTAATTACACTAAAACGATGCGCCAATCCCTGACAATCACGCCTATTAATGTTCATCGTTTCAGCAACGAACATTTCAAAAACTTTCTTCCAGAACGTCGATTATGATACAATCCTACTGGTAGCAACATCAGCGGCAACATCTTCTGCTGAAAAACGTAGGCTCTGCAAATAGATAAATCCTCTTCTTTAGTGAATCTAACAGAACGAACACTGGGAGGCATTTTTGTAGATGATTTGAGAGGGAAGAATGTGTAGAATGTGTGAATTTAGAGTTCAAATGAGGAGTATTTATAGATTTCAGGAAATGTAGCCGTTGGATCAAAGGGTTCTGCAGCCGTTCGGATTGAGTTGTTGGCGCCATAGTGAATGACGCTAGAGTTATTGATACGGACTCCAGCGCTATATATGAAGAAACGCGCTGGAAATAATAACGCAGGCGTTAATTCTTCGAATGCCAGTGTAGGTAGAAATGACGCCCGTCTTTAACACGGACGCGCGCTGGATGTTACGACTCAATGTTCAAACCAACATATTTGATGATTTGAACATCCATTTTTCATGTTTGTTCATGCCATATTGGGAGCAAAATGAACAAATTCCGAGTTTGTCCATCCCATAGGAACTGTTCTAACTATACATGATGGAAAAAAAATATTCAAAATAAATCAAAAGTCGACAGGGTATGTTTTTTTCGACCTTGCCGACTAAAATATAGTCGGCAGGGTATACGGTTGAATACCGTGCCGACTTTTCATCTCTGAAATTAACAGTACATGGTCGTCAAGGTATCCATCTATGTACCTTGCCGACTATATTTTAGCTGGCATGTTATGAAATTAATTCCTTGCCGACTATAATTTAGTCGGCAGGTTATGAAATTAATACATTGCCGACTAGTCATGCATTTGTAACACCTTTCTTTGTATGTCAAAAATCTAATAGTCGGCAGGGTATTCTTTTGTCGACCTTGCCGACTTTTTATACTTTCAATGCTGAAAATGTTGATTCCTTCTATAATTTTGAGTATAAAATCGCCCAGCAGCTCTACAATTTCATATTCATAAGTGTTTGGGTAGTATGATTTCATTTCCGTTACAAGTAGAATTCTCAAAAAAACAAAAACAAAAACAAAAACAAACTCAAAAAATCTACGCATATCCATGAGCTCAATCTTATCTTATCTTATCTTATACTAATACTAGTACAACCGTTGCCACGGTGGAAGGGCCGACCGAAAAAGAATCTGAAGATGGAGTTTAAATTTGATATTGTTGTTTGTGCTCGTTGCGTAGATTTTTTTACAACTTTTCCAACGAGATAAAATTTGTAAAATTTTAAGGCACGTATTTTTATATATGTTATATTAAAGTTGGCTTTCCAATTATACCCCTGAAAAAGTAGGATATACAAAGAGTTATAGTAATTGGACTAAAAGAGAGGGATAATCTTGTCTAGTGAAAAATGTGACGGGAATCTACAAGGAATATTCTTTCTCAATCTTTTTATGAAATTGAACATTTACGTTACCCTTCATTTAACAAAAAAGTGGTCATAAAAGGGACTCCCTCCCTACGGGCCCTTCGGTCGGTCGGCCCAATAAAGAAAAGAGGTAATTGTTTGGTGAAGCTTTTTTTTAATTACCAATCTAACCTTTGATTATAAAATCTAAAAATCTAAAAGACAAGCTGGATAAGTTAAAAATAAACGAATGTAAACGAATGCAAAGGGTTAATCTGTCATTCGCGTCTTAATGTTGCTAGGATACGCTAGGTTCGAATCCTGCTGTGAACAATTTTCTCGACATTTTCCGGCGTTATTAGGTAGTTCATTACCTTTCGTTGTTTTCTCTCCTCTAGAAACCTCTTCCCTCTTCTTTCTCGGTTTCATTCTTCTAGATTGAAATCTCCTCCCTCTTCTTTGGTCTTGATTTTTACCATCTTCATCAATTCGACACACTAATATGAATTGGTTGAATAAAATCAAACCCAAAATTTTGAGAGAGTTTGAAAAAATGGGGTGAACTGATTGAATTCAGTCAATTTTGGAAACTTACTTCTTGATTACAGAAAAGTTTGAAATCTCAATTAGGGGTTAGGACTTCTCTTTTCAGTTAAGGTTTCCCAAGCTTTTCTAAATCAAAATCAAAATCAACCGAGCAATGAAGTACAAATTATAGTCTAATCCATTAGCCTACTCTCTGATTTATAATGGGAAACTACATCAACTAATTGAGGTTACCGGTACGTTTTATTTCCCCTTACTTATGAAATTACTGATTTCGCCAATTGTTTAAGTGATTAGGTTGGGTAACAACTACTTCCACATTTCGACTCTATGTTACTTCCACAGTTGTGTTATTTTCTAATTTTTTTATTCATCCCTCTAAATTGTAACACACAAATTAAGATATGGTAGCAGCGGAAATATAGTTTTTACATAAGGAGGTTTAACATTAGTGGTAGTATGAAAACATTAAGTTTTTGAACGTAAGTTGTTTGTGTAAACGCCTAAGAGAATCACTGTTTAATTTTAGTTTAGTTTCTCATGAAGTCATTGAAAATCATTGTTAAGTTTTGTGATAGATTTTTTTCACTGTTTAGCTTGAATTATTCATTAATATTTGTCTAGATGTTTCTCAAATTTTGGGTTTTTGATTATTGCTTATAGAAATGCTTTGAATACAATCCCATGATGTATTAAAAATATATTAATAGGTTCAAAACGAGTTACCATTGATATGGAATCTGATTACTTTTGTGCTAAAGGAATCACTTTCGCGGTAATGTTCTTCACGCATTTCGCTTCGATGAGTGGGTTGTAACTTAAATAGTTGTGGAGAGTTAAAAAAGTGGTTAAATAAGGTTATAGTGTGGTTGCATAATAAAGTGGTTAGAGCTTAGAGGACAAGGAATGCAAGAGGTCACTATGGGAAAAATATACATCTACAACTGGGGTTTTACAACACTTGTCTAAACATTGTAGAAAGTCCTATGTTTTACCACTGGTTTCAATGGAAGAGTTGTCGTATATCATCACTACCAACACTTAGGACCAAGGGGTTGCGCTAAGAAAACAAACGACAACTCTTTAAGAAAAAGTGTTGTGACGACATTTATCTATAACAAGTCTGTTTTATAAGTGTAGCGACTTAGCCTATCACAACTCTCACAAGTGTTGTTGAAGAACACAAAAATATGATAATGAAAAATATGTTAGAGGAGAGATTCGAACATGAACCTACTGCATGAAAGTCTAGCTCATCAACCATCCTTTCAGTTCACCAGTTTTGGTTTTTTTCATTTTTTTTAAATAGAAACCTATAACAACACTTATAAGTGTTGTTGAAGTAAAAATATATAATGTTGGAAAAAATGAGGTTGGGGGGATTCGATCCTGAGCCTCAGGCATGGAAATCTACACCACTAACCATCCTACACTATCACAGGTTCTGTCAAGTTTGTGGTTCTTTAATACACTAACTTTATGACAACCCTTCATAAGTGTTGTAAAACAAAATGTAATGCTCAAAAAATAATGCTCAGGTGACTGAGCCGCAAACAGCGCGAAGCCTTCCCTGAAAATTACTTATTTCCGATAAGGGTAGTCTGGTCATTTTCACAGTGTTCATAATTTTTATTGCACTTTTTTCCATCAAGGGTAATATGGTCATTTTCACATTCTGAAATATTTACTTTACCTATTTCCGATAAGGGTAGTCTTGTCATTTTTCACAGTCTCCATAATATTTATTGCTCTTATTTTCATTAAGGGTAATATGGTCATTTTCACATTTTATAATATTTACTTTACGTATTTCCAATAAGAGTAGTCTGGTCATTTTCACAGTCTCTATAATATTTATTGCACTTATTTCCATCAAGGGTAATATGGTCATTTTCAAAGTGTATTTTTTACATTACTTATTTCCGATAAGGGTAGTCTGGTCATTATTAAAGTTTCGATAATATTTATTGCACTTATTTTCACTAAGGGTAATATGGTCATTTTCATATTATGTAATATTTTCTTTACTTATTTCTGATAAGGGTAGTCTGGTCAGTTTCACAGTCTCCATAATATTATTGCACTTATTTCCATTAAGGGTAATATCGTCATTTTCACATTCTGTAATATTTACTTTACCTATTTTCTATAAGGGTAGTCTGGTCATTTTTCACAGTCTCCATTATATTTATATATTGCACTTATTTCCATTAAGGGTAATATGGTCATTTTCACATTTTATAATATTTACTTTACCTATTTCCAATAAGGGTATTCTGGTCATTTTCACAGTCTCCGAATGAATCTTACCTGTAAATGGATGGATTCATCGTTCTTACAAAGTTTCCGACTTATAGTAGTCCACTCACGGCCCGGTTTCGATCTCAGAGCCATGGTATACATACAATATGCCAGAATATGGTTTGTTTAATGTTTCAGGGAATATTCCGAAGGAATCTTAGCTGTAAATGGATAGATTCAAATCTGATAGATTTCATTTTCAGTTCATCCGAATGAAGTTCATAGTTTGTATGTCGTTATACCACATTTGAAGTTCGAATCAACCATAAGCTTCATATTTATCGATTTCGATGATGTATCATGCTTAGTTCGAAGTCAGAACCCTCCCAGAGTTTCTTGGTTCATAGTATGTATGTCGTTATACCATATATGAAGTTCGAATCAACCCTAAGCTTCATATTTAACGATTTCGATGATGTATCATGCTTAGTTTGAAGTCAGAACCCTCCCAGAGCCTATTGGTTCACAATTTGTATGTCGTTATACAAAATATGAAGTTCGAATCAACACTGAGCTTCATATTTATCAATTTCCGAAGGAATCTTTCTTGTAACTGGATGGATTTATCGTTCTTACCAAGTTTGCGACTTATAGTAGTCCATTCCCAGCCAGGTTTCGACCTCGGAGCCAGGGTATGCATACAATATTCCGATGGAATTTTACCTATAGATGGGTGGATTAATATTTATCGATTTCGAATATACATAATTTGAAGTTCGAGTTGATACTGATATTCATATTTATCGATTTCAATGATGTATCATGCTAAGTTTGAAGTCAGAACCCTCCCGGAGTTTCTTGGTTCATAGTATGTATGTCGTTATACCATATATGAAGTTCGAATTAACCCCTAAGCTTCATATTTATCGATTTCGATGATGTATCATGCTTAATTTGAAGTCAGAACCCTCCCGGAGCCTATTGGTTCACAGTTTGTATGTCGTTATACCAAATCTGAAGTTCGAATCAACACTGAGCTTCATATTTATCAATTTCCGAAGGAATCTTTCTTGTAACTGGATGGATTTATCGTTCTTACCAAGTTTGCGACTTATAGTAGTTCATTCCCATCCAGGTTTCGACCTCGGAGCCAGGGCATGCATACAATATTCCGATGGAAACTTACCTATAGATGGGTGGATTCATATTTATCGATTTCGAATATACATAATTTAAAGTTCGAATTGACACTGAGATTCATATTTATCGATTTCGATGATGTATCATGCTAAGTTTGAAGTCAGAACCCTCCCGGAGCTTCTTGGTTCATAGTTTGTTTGTCGTTATACCGAATTTGAAGTTCAAATCGACATTGAGCTTCATATTTATCGATTTCGATGATGTATCATGCTAAGTTTGAAGTCATAACCCTCTCGGAGCTTCTTGATTCATATTTTGTATGTCTTATACCACATTTGAAGTTCGGATCAACACAACACTTCATATTTATCGATTTCGATGAAGTCAGAACCCACCCAAAGCTTCTTGGTCCATCTCTAGTCTAGTAATCTTATAACCTGAGTCTACCAGTGTGAACTAAAGCTACTTCATGACCTGTATGACTAGTCAAAATTACTTCATGACCTATGTGACTAGTCGAAATTAAAACCCGAAGAAAAAATAGAAAGCACAAAGAAACACACCAATTATCGAATTCACTTCTTATTTTTCGGCTTCATTCTTATACATTTTTTGGATTTTTTTATATCAGAATGTCGATAACAATGTCCTAAATTTATTGATATTTTTTTTTGTATTTTTTTTTAAAGTCGAAGGTTGATAATAAACAGAATACATGAGTTCGTATTAGCACAAAGGAAAACACAAATGCTTCAATCCGTATGAGCATCACATATACAATCTCAACCGTTAGATTCTTTTCTGAATCCGTATGAGTGGATCAAACTAAATCTAGTCCGTCCATCATTTGAGAATCGAGAACACTAATTCTTTACTCGTTATCCTCCTCTCGCTCTCTTCTCTCATCTTGCGCCTCCCATACTCTTTCTCTGATTTTCTACTCCCTAACTCACAAAAAACCTAACTACCGCCTCAAAATCCTTTCTCGTTGTAGATTGGTTAAATCTTTAACAAGTAGTCCGATGAAATTGCAATGGTTCTTTGAAACTCATTTTCTCTTTTTCTTTTTCTTATTCTCTCTTCTTATTTCTTCTTTTTCGTTCTTTTTCTCTGGTGTTCTTCTGTTGAAAACCGAGAACTAGGGTTTTCTCTGTGAATCATTAATTGAGTTAGAAATTGAGAAATTAAAGATGGGTTTGGTGAACACAGTATGATGAGGAAGAATTAGCTATTGATGTGTGAATTTTAATGGAAGATTAAGATGATAGGGTTTATGATTCGGTAATTGATTAGAGATGGGTTTGAAAATTAGGTTGATGTTGTGAAGCTGGTGAGTAAGAGGAGGAACTGGATCTGTGGTGTCTGATTCGATAATTGATTAGAGTTAAAATGAATGAATAGATTCGGAGATGTGGGTTTGGATTGATGTTTGAATTTGATGGAGATTGCTTAAGTGTCTGTTAATGACTAGATCTCAAAGTTTATAAGGAAATTGAAGATTGAGTTAGTTCTGAAATCAGTAACAAGGTGAGCTCGATATTAAAGATGGGGAAGAATCAGAGGAGAAGAATTTGAGATTCTCATGAGTGAGGGTTTGAGAGTAAAATTGGGGGTTTCTCTCAATTTGATTGTCGATGTAGCCAAGAACAGAAAATCTAAGGTTTGTTAATGGTGGATATCAGTTAAGGCAACATCCAATATTAGAAAGGTAATATTTTGAATCCCTTTTCATTTACATCGAATTCTATAGGATTTTCTTGTCTTTATTACCTCCATGGCTCTGTGACCATTATTAGTTGATTTGTTGCAGAGAAATTTCAGGATTGGTGAACTGCTGAGTTTGAAGAAAAATGTAAAGAAACTGAAGTTGTTTTACCTGTAAATTGAGTTCTAACCGTTGGTTTCTGTTGCATTTTTGATACGTTATAACTGATTAGTTGATGTATATTATGTTAAATTTTGAAGATGATCGGACAGTGGTAAGGCTCCGAATCGATTGGATTTTTCCAACTACGTATCTACAGATTTCAGAAACGTGTAGTACTGCTTGTACTCTTTCCTTGACTTATCTACTTATTGGATTTTTCTAATATTTATTCACATATCCTACTTGTTATTGTTGTCCTGCTGTAGAAATTTCAAAATATTTGGACACCATTAGGTACCCTAAATCCCCTGCTTGTTATAGCTGTGTGTGCAGTAAACCATGTGAGAAACAGGTCCGAGGAATACCAGATTCTGAACTTTCTATCCGTTGGAACCTTATCAAAATTTAACATGATGTAGCATAGGTTCTTATGAGTGTCCATTTTGAATTTCATGAAGTTGCCCGAAGGTGTAAACTGATAATCACGGTGCTCTGGCTGATGAATTAATGAAATCAAATACACCCGATGCTGGTGGAGCTTCTTCATTAACTGGTAATTGTATTATTATTTTTCCGTAGAATGTAATTTATTTTAGAGCATTTTTTCTTAAAAACGTGGCCATCATACTACTTACTTTCACCAGATGGAGCTTTGGGATAATATCTTGTTTATTGTTCATCTTGGATTGGCTAATAGTTATCATTTATATTGTTGATAATATCCACTGTGTCTATGTTTCAAAGCATTTCCCCACTACAATATAGAATCAGTGGACGAAGTCGTTATAGGGTATTTAGTTTCCTCGTCTCATTTGTCATCTTAGTCTGAACACCATGGTTGAAGGAGAAGAAGATTCCTAAAAGAAGGTGGATCAACAAGGACAGACGTTTACATTTAGACGGTTTGAACATGTGTTGTGGCGGTTGGATGAATTTAGCTGTAGACTGTCAGATGGATTTTTAAAATTTCATGTGCTCTTTTAACCAATCTAATCATGGCATGTGAATCTGAGAGCTTTAACTTTGTTACTGAATTATAAACGTTGTTTAGGTTAACTATTGGATGGTCGTTGTGCTCAATATGGTACATGGGTCAATAGTTAGTTTAGATTCAGAATCCATAAACAAAGATAGTCTTGTTTGGCTTCCAAATGCATCATTGGTCATTTATCTGGACCTGAAACACAGAATCCTCCTTAAATTAAAGAGTCATGTCCTCTCCATATGTACTCCACTACTGTTTTAGTGGCTACATATCTAACTTCTATTTCCCCCCTTATTAATCTCCATCTATGTATTGCATGCTGGTATATGAGTTTGTAGGGGTAGTATTCATGGGGTGGACATTTTGGTTCCTGTCAGTTGTTCAAGTACAAACAATGGAGTTCCAAAATGTATTAGAACCACTGACAAGCAGGTGAGGTCTATCTTAGAAGTGCTACTTGGTATTTGTTTTTTTCAATTTCCTTTCACTTTTTGATTGTGTTTTCCTTTGTTTATAGGCAGGGAAGTTAATCGCTTCCAATTTCCCTTCACTCTTTGATTATATTTTCCTTTGTTCATAGGGCAAGGTACATGTGGTCCTGCTAAGTGATCAGCTGGAGAAATCAAGAGACGGAATTATCTGATGTCATGCCATGAGGGAGAAACTACATGTGTGAGGTGTGTCATTTTGATATGATTTTGCTGATTATTTTTTTGTTCATTTTCCTTATTTGCTTTCATTTATTTTTTATTAGGTGAAAATAAACTCATTTTTTATTGTGTTCTTTATTTTAAACTCTTAATCTTTGTAGGTGGAAAAGGTCAAATTTTCCTATGTGAATCGAATTTAACCGTGAAAGAAGATGTGGCTCGTGTTTCCTAAAGAGCGGCTTCAATTGCTGATTCTTGGATATATGATCAAATAAATCTGTTTGAGGATGAATTGGGAGAACCTTCAGAAGAATCGGGTGCAATTTTCAGGTGTATGTCTCATGTTGATCAGTAGATAGATATAACTAATTTGTTTACTTTGGATTGGAACGGAGATTTGTATACCGATTTAATGTGGCTAACCTCGGTCATGCCTTTCCTTTCTTAGGTACGGAGATTTGTATCTTGACTTAATGTGGCTATTAGTGGTATCCATGGTGATGGCAAGCTGGTGTGCAGGTGATGCTGCAATGGAATTGGAATGGGTCTTTGCAGTGAGGTTGTATTTACAGTTGAAGATGTGTATGTTGCTTATGAACGCAGTTGAATAGTGTTCTCATAGACATCTTAATCTTCATAATATTTTTGGAGTAAACTTTTTGTAACAAGCATCTATATTACTGCCATTTTTTGGATGTGTGTTTAATACTAGTATGGTAACTTGAATGAATGTAAATGTGTGACACTGGCAGGTTAATATGAAATTATGAATGTGAAATACTTTCGGCTATTCGGTTTCAGCTATAATTTTGTTTTCAAAAATGTTTTATGCACACAACTTCTAATAAGAGTTGTGTTCCATATGTCAACTACAGAAACCAGTGGTTGTCAAAGAATGTCTTTACGACATAACTAGGTGTTGTCCAACATAGTTCTACAACTCTAACAAGTGTAGTGCAAATCTTATTCATAATAGTAACAAGTGTTGTGTTACATATTTCTATGATACACATCCTAGGTTGTCTAAGATAGTCCTTCAACTTATACAAGTGTTGTGTTACATATTTCTATGATACACATCCTAGGTTGTCTAAGATAGACCTAAAACTTATACAAGTGTTGTGTTGCATATTTTTACGATACGCATCCTTTGTTGTGTAAAATAGTCCTACAACACAAGCAAGAGTTGTGTTAGGCTTTAAAAAAAATCGAAAGAGAATCACAACTTTGGCAAAATATTGTCGAACCATGAATCACAACACCATTTACAAGTCTTAGTCAAGTATTGTAGAAAAGCTTGGACTTTCTACAATACCCCCCTTCCATAACCCATGAAATGGAGTTGTCGTAGGGGTACTACAACTCTTAGATTGTGTTGTAAACGTTGTTTTTTCCCGTAGTGTACCTGCAATGAAAGTCAAAATGGACTAGGTTGCAGTAATGAGTTAGGAACTTATTTATGTAGCTTTACTGAATTTTTAGTCATACAATCTAAAAACGCTACATAGTTACATCATATGGATGCTAACAAATTATGAATGCTATGGATCTTAACAAATTATGAAAGCAAAATTGCGTGCTTTATAGTTTGATATTATTGGCGTCATGAAACAGTGTGTATAGAAGATAGTAGAATGAAGTGAAGAACATAGTTTTTTTTTTTTTTTCCATTTGGGTCCTCTTGCTTCAACAACACAAAAATATTATACGTTGTCGAGCTATTGCTTGGTACTAATTCTGTTGTACACATATCCCCGTTAGATGTTGGCGTAAACCAATTGATTCAATAATGTAATATCATCACACTATTGATAGTGTGAGTGTCAATAAATTAACGACACGGTATGACTATCAATGTTGTGAAGCCTTTGTGATGTAACTGATCTATCAATGAAAATATAGATCCCATGTAGTATCTATGTATATGTAATTAAGCTGAAGATGAGTCAAATTTAATTAGTGGCCATGTATTACATATGATATACAGGTTTGAACATTATGCACTTCCAAATTACTTGGAGACTATACCTTTAGTTTTTTAGAAAATACCGAAAATAGTTGCATTTCTTTCTTAAACCCGAGGAAGACAAAAAAAAGTTTACAAGGAAAAATGAGATTCCTTAACCATCAAGTATTGAAGTTGTTTAGCGTCGCTTCCTTTATTTCTGAGATAAAATGGTTATGTGGTGTCCAAGTATTTGGGACTGTTTTTTGGGAATTGATGTTTTTGTTCAACTTCATTATTATCCGTCTGCATTTCTAGATTATTTAGTGATACTGATATGTAGAAGTATGTCTTTTGACAGTATTTTAAATGGTGGTTCGGGTTCACCAGTCCTACAATCTTTGAAGAAGCTCAACCTTGAATAGAAAATTGAACATGAAGGTCAAATTTGTCGGTATCCAAGAATCTTCTAACAAGCTCGACTTTGTATTCATGCATAAATATTTTTGGCGACTCTTTCTTTCTCCGTTCTTCCAGGTGGTATTAGCATTGCACTTGGATTATGTCTTTTTAGCGATGAAAGAGCAGGGCCACTTAAACAGGAATGAATTGATGCCGCTGCTGGGTAATATGCACGGTTTGTTTTTGTTGATATCATAAGAAGTCGTGGATTTCGAGGGTTATATGCACGGTTCGTGCTGACTTTGGTTGAGATTATTCCTTATGCAGGCCTGCTGTTTGGCACTTATGACATCTTCAAGCCCTGGACCTTGCGGTGGAACAGGCTCAGATCATCCAACCAAGGTGCAAAACTTACAAGTGAAAGTCTCTATAGCTTCCAGCTTTTTGTTTATGGGTTAGATTCTGGTACATGTGGCAAAGCTGTTTGCTACCACCTTCATATGGTCATGAAGAGGTTCCAGATTATTGGGCTTCCTAGGAACCCAAAGTATGGAGATCGGTTGAGCACCATGCTTTACAAGGGTATTGTCCCTTCTGTTTTCAGATCTGCTTCAGTAGGTGTAATCACATTTGTAATTTACAAATACGCATTAGAATCCCACTTGACTTGAAATAGAGTTTGATTTTTTTTAATACTACAATTTATTTATTTGTTGTAAGTTGCTGTCAAAATATATCTTCTTCTTCTTGATTTTTACCAAGGCTCTTCTTCTTGATTTTATCCATGGCTTCGTGTCGTAAATATCTATTGAAATGTATCGTGTAGAAAAGTGCATATAATTCTTTTTGTTATGAAATATTTTTGAATGTTTTTTTGTTGTATATAATGGAATGGTAGGCGCATCGCGCGTGGGTGTTATACTAGTCTAAATAAAACTTAATTTCAAAATTTTAATCAACTAAATTAATTACCCTAATCATATTTATTAGTATTAATTAATAAACTAAATTAACTAACTAAATTAATTACCCTAATCATATTTATTAGTATTAATTAATCAAGGGTAGATTAGTCATTTTTATAAATATGTAGTTTAGGGGCTTTGTGTTTATTTCAAAATGACCTTATTTTGTCTCATTTGGTATACCCCAATTTGACTATGTGTTTACCCAATTTGGCCAGGTAATTAACACTAATCATCCAATGAAAGTTTTTTGGATAAGAGATGCCCTAAAAAAACTATTTCCAAACCTGTTTTTGTCTTATTCATGAGGCCCTAACATTTTCATGGATGCCCCAAATAAGGGTTCTACTAGTTTCGTTGCTTTATCTTTCCAACAGTTACAGAATCATTTTTCTCTCAGTCGTTCTTCTCTCGGCTTCTGACCTGCTGATCCTCTCTATTTCACACTGTAGAGATTCCCCACTATCTCTCCCCCCTCCACTTCATCACTACACCACCTTTTTCTTCTTTTGGTGCTGCTGCTGCTTCTTTTCTTTTTCTCGATCGATTTACCCATTACCAGTTCACCACCATAATACACCATTCGAATCCTTGAACCATCACCACAACACCAGTAAAAGATATCATTGAATAGGTATGCTATGTTCTCTGTTCTTCTTCGATTATGATGTTATGTGTTAGCATGATTCAAAATTGAAATTAGGAATTCTTTTCTTAATTTTCCCATTACAAATTACATGTTTTATGGAAATTAGGGTTAATCATGTTGCTTCAGTTGATGTACTAAATTACATTTGTGGGGGTTATTTTCGATAATCATGTCTTTAATTGCATGTTTAATTTGAATATATTGAATGGGAACTGAATTTGTTGGTGTCTTATGGTACATTTCAAAGGACAGCCTAGGAGAGGGGACTTACAGCCTACGGGAGGGGACTATGGTACATTTGAAAGGACATGTGAACCAGCAGAAGGCCTTTGAGTGAAACTAATTGGTTAGACTTTAAACTTTTATATTTTTGCAATCATGATTTGGATTTAAGGCTCTGATTTTTAATTGTTGGTTTGCAGGCTTTAGTTGATAAGGCCAATCAGAAATTTACAATGCAAAGAGGGCATCATTAGTTCAATCTATAATTGAGGTAATTTTACTGTTGGATTTTTATATAGTATCGAAACCAATTTGACGCCTACATTGTCCACATTTGAGTTAGTTTTATGGAATCAATTTGGCAGATGTAAGCACTGGATATTGTTATCACATGTACTTGTTCATTAGTTGGATTAGTATTGGGCATAGAGCTTCCTGCCTTTGGCCAAAACATGACATTCTATATGTACTGGATTGGAAGAGGCACCATATGATATTGTAAGAACTTGTTGTGTGTAGGAGGTGTAATGACTTGGGCTAGGCAGCAACATGTCCCAATTAAACTAGTGAGCTAAAATTGGATTAGAGAAGAATTTGTGCATTGCTTTGTTTTTTGTTTCTCGACTTTAGTGGTCCATCCACCCCACTCACCACCAAAACCCACCCACCAGCACTACCACCACTGACAACATCAAAATTGTGGTAAATTGGGGTGTTACTTTTTTGACTATGGGCGCGATTTTCTCCCTTTAAACCTACTAGCCCTTAATTTTAATGTTGGCGGCGGCTAGTTATAGCAAGTGACCTACATTAGTAATGCTGGTGGGTGTTGGTGGTGAGTGGGGGTTACCATGTACCAGAAGGAGAATAGATGATTGTTTTGTGTAGCAATTGTGTTTTGAACCAATGCTTGAGAGTCTCAAACCGATGTAGGTCACTTGCTGTTCTTGTTTTAGTAATTGAAAATATTGATCATAAAGGGTGAGATCTTTTTGTTGTTTTTCTGTAATGGCCTAATGGGTTATAGTTTTGACTGATTTTGGTTTCATCTAACAGGTACCGGAGGTTGTATTTTGATTCTGTGGTTATAAGCATTTAAATACATTGAAGAGGACTAATGGGAACTGAGTCGGTTGTGCTCAAGAAGGCACCACTACCTACTCCTAAAGCTATTATACAGCAAACATTTGGTACCAAGGTGGTTTACAAGACAGAAGAAGTGAAAGAATCTGCAAAGAATGTTTGCCCAGGGTTAGCCATTCCGCAAGGTCCTTGTTTGTTTCGTTGCTGCTTGGAGCTTCCAGGTATAACGGTTATTTCAGAGGCCTGCAAAAGAAAGAAAGATGCTGAGCAGTCTGCTGCAAAGACGGCTATTGAAAAGGTATATTTTTTTTTTATTTGTTCCTTTGCTGTTTTAATTTGGACGTTATTTGTTGTTCCAACGATTGTTTTGTAATTCTTCTTATGTTTCTGCTATTATGCAGCTTGGTATCAAGACAGGGCCTAATGAACTGACTGTAGAAGAACTATGTGACGAATTAGTCACTCGTGTGTCTTATGTATTTTCAGATGAGGTTTGTGACGTTTCTCATTCTTTTTGGTGTAACAGTCAGTTTACTAAATGGGAACCATGTCGTTTAGCATAATTCTCATTCTGATTTTATCTGTTTTGTTTTTGAATTATGTGATAAAGTTTCTGCCATCGCCCCATCCGCTGACTGGCCACTTACGAGCTGCATTAACAAGAAGAGGTCATCTCCGGGGTTTGGTTCCTGCATCTATTCTTGCTGCATGTGATCAGAAGGTTAATAATTTATGCAAATCCATCAATCGCAAAGTGGAAACTGATCACTTGCTAAGTATCCCACTTATCATGAAGGCTGCTACATTATCTGGTTCCGTAGCCACTGATGAGGGAAAGCTCTGGATTCGGAAGCAGAACCAGTACTCTCCCGAGACTATTGAGGCTGTAACTAATGGGAATCCTTCAGCAGAAAACATTTGTGTTCAAGCCATACGCATACCTTGCTCACTTGAGAAGCCTGTACAGCCGCTGTCTCTTAATATTTCTTCCAAGGAATATTACGTTGATGTCATTGCAGAAAAATTAGGTGTTGCAGATGCTTCTCATGTTCTTCTCTCCAGGTGGGTTGAACAAATAAACTACAGCAGCATTTTGTGGTTGGTTTACATTTATCAAACTACTGGTGAACCCTAACTATTTGAGCATTCTTGACCCATCACCTGTAAACCCAGCTCGCGGTGTTTTTTTTTTTTTTCTTTTTTAAGGTTTAAAGTAGTCGGGTCTATATTTTGCGTGGTCTATATGTATAGGGCAGGGAGGATAGAATCTTGTTCTTGATCTTGTAACCGCGTTGTATTTCTATTAACCCAGATTTTCTTTTGCAGAACTATTGGAAAATCTTCATCGGAGATGAGAGTGTATTTTTCTCCTCTGGGACTTCCACTGAAATCTGATTCGACACTGGAAGATCTTTCATACGAAGCAGAAACTCTCAATTTAAGGGCATCCTATTTATCTGGACAAAATATTCATGGAGAAGCAATCTTGGCAACTTTTGGATACACATGGAAATGTATAGATCTTTTTCATGAAGACGTAACACTAGGTACCTATTACAGGTATGTATTCCTCTGCTTGCCACTATTTTCCCATCAATTTTAATAGTCTCGTATAATTGCATTTAGGATCTCTTGTAATTGCACTTAGGATGAAGAAAGGTGGGAATATCTTGTACATGGCGTTCATCATTTTCATCCATCTTCTTTAAACTTTCTTGTATGATTTTATTTATTATTTTGTTTCTTCGGAAAAAAGGATGTGGATTTTAGCTAAATGACTAAATGTATCAAACTTAATATTTATTTCCTAAAACGTTTCCTGCTTTTCGTCATTGCTTATTCTTGATGAAACTGTTTATCCCTATCCAGGATGCTTGTTGGTAGGCTACCTGATGGGGGTTACAAGCTATCTAGAGATGCAGTAATTGTAGCAGACTTACCCACAGCATTCACTACACGTACAAACTGGAGAGGTTCCTACCCTAGGGATCTTCTATCTACATTTTGCCATCTGCATTGGCTACCTGAACCTGAATTCTCTACAATTTGTGTTAATGATGCTACTCAATCTCCCACGAAAAAACAAAAAATTGAAGAGACTGCAAATGAAGGTGCTGTAGAGGCTAACAGCAAGGAGGTGATAATGGGTTCTGGAGCCACCTTCAAGTGTGATGTGAAGATAGTATCCGCAAGCCATGATGTGATTATGGAGTGCTCGCCTGGAGATTGTTACAAAGGGCAGGGTGATGCAGTACAGAGCACTTCTTTAAAAGTCCTTTTGTGGCTGAACAAGTATTTTAAACAACTCGGCGTTCCTATAGAGAAGTGGTCACCATCTGAAAATAGTGCACTTGGGGTCCGTGTTTATCCAAAGAACTTTTTGAAGGAATTTGCTCTCTGTGCATCCATCCATACTGTTCAGCATGCTAGCGTTCTTTCGAAGGATTCAGTGGGTCGCCCGAATCGTGTGGAGGAGCTTGTTGAGATGAATAGGCATTATAACATCGTTTCCCCGCCAAAAATAGAAGGTCTTGATTCTGGAGTGTCTCCATCAAATGGGTCCCTGGTTTGCATTAGCTATGATATCTCATTGGTTAGAGAAGGAGAAGAAGACATGAAAGAAACTCTTGAAAGTTCTGAAGAATTTGAGTTTGACGTTGGAAGCGGTTTTGTGGTTCCTCAAATTGAAACATGTGTTACACAAATGTCCGCTGGTCAATCTGCTTTTTTCATGACTGAGTTGCCACATCAGCTCTTGGTTCTGAGTTCAGCTGGTGGTTGTGCAAAATCTTTAACATCGTCATCATTAAGTGAGTTTCTTTTTTTTTCATGTCTCTATTTTTATTAATGACAAATCTTATCTCTCTTTTCAGAAGACTGACAAATCTTATCTCCCTGACAAATCTTATCTCTCTTTTCAGAAGACTGTGCCTTGAAATACTCTATCCATTTGTTGTGGGTGCAAGAGCCGTTGGAGGATTGTATGGAGCACACATTGTTTAGTCCACCTCTTTCAAAGCAACGGGTTGAATACGCAGCTAACATCAATGAGTCCTGTGCTGCAACATTGCTACGTTTTTCATACCGTTCATATTTTGTAATACTATCCCAATCTCATACCTCCTAATGAAGTTTTTTGCTTTTATTTTACATTTAAAAGTTGTCAGTTGTGGCACATAATGACTTAATGTTGCTTTGCTTATTTTTTCTTTTTCAAACTTTTCCAGGGTTCATGTTATTTGGAGAGGGGTACCCTGCTCATGGGTACAAGAGGATGTGATGGTCGTGTGCTATCCTGCGAAAGCCGGTCCACGTTTGAAGATGAAGTCGTTACAGTTCCAATGGATGGAGAAATGGGTGTGGCTGGCTGGGAAGAGGAAAAATACAGCAGGAAATGGTCAATTCATGAACATTATGTCGCCCTTACAGCTGGTTCCGCTTTGGGAACCGTTATTCTTGATGATCTAGAGAAGGAAGTAAATCGACGAATAAGCGCCAATGGTGTTGTGAATCACGCCGTGCTGGAATCAATTCTTTGTACAGAGTATTTAAGGAAGAAGTCCGAATACAGGGAAGTTGATGGTGTAGACAAAATAATGAAAGATTTAGCTTTCCTTGTTGCTGCACTTGACAATAACAAAGAGTTAAAGATGAAGTTCTATGGCTTCTCAGTAGAAAAGAATGCTTTCTCTGGTAAAGAATGTGATCCTCATTATTCTGCTGGATCTGGGTACTATGAAGCAGACAAAACGGTGGAGGGAACCGGTTACTTCAAAGCGATAAAAATGATAAAGGGCAAATTGATTCCTACATTTACTGCAGCGAAAATAGTATTAGCTCACAAAGACGCAATGCTTGCATCAAACAAGGTTAATATTACCGTTGGAGGAGTGCAAAAAATTATCATGGTGCAGGCTGTTAATGGGAAGCTGTTTGTGAGACATTTTAATCATGATATTGGTACACGTTACCGGGTTCGCAAGTAAGTTACAATTTAATTTACATCCAGTATTTTTAACATTTGCTACTTGGCCTTATTTGGCTTTAATCCTTTAAGTAGGTTCGGAAATGGTTATAAAGAAGAGGTTGTCATTTCTGAGCTTCAGCCCCCAGTTAGACATGAGATTATTGCAGCTCTGGCAGAGAAAGGAGTCACCAAACTTTCCCCAGTTCAGGTACTCGATGTTTTCAATTATGATTTGCTTGTAGTTCTTCTAAATTGCTGACATTGGATTCATTGCATTTGTGATTAGTAGTTTAAATTTTAGTGATACTCAGTATCTCATTGGTTATTCTCATTGTCAAGCGAACTGTACTGTTGCCTGCAAGACTAGGATATGATATTATATGTAAAGCACGAACCGGCACTGTGAAGACCCTTGCACTTTGGATTCCCATCATGGAGAAATTCTTAAAGTTCAAGGACGAACATGGGAAAGGGTACGTGTGTTTTGTCGCGCACTTTACTTTGAATGCCGTAAAGTTTTCATTATTTCTGTTGTGACAAAAATATTTTTGTCATTGTGCTTGAGTAGAGTAAAAGGATATCCTTTGGCTGTGGTTTTGGCACCAACCAAAGAATCCGCGCGCCAAGTAGTGGAGGAATTTCGTGCATCAGATGTTAATGCATTATGTGCTCATGGTGTTGGGTTTCCAAGTACCTTTGGCGATAAAATTGATGTTGATATTGTTGTTGCTGTTCCTTCAAGTATTCTTGATATGTGCGGCAGAGGCAACTTGAACTTGTCTGCAGTTCAAGTTGTTGTTGTTGTTGACGCCGATGATATGCTCAACAGAAGACTTCTTAATGATGTTGAAGATGTTTTGAGGAGGCTACAGAAAGAACGCCAGAATATGATGTTCTCAGCCACAATCCCTCCGGCAATAAAAGCACTTATTGTGAAGTATTTCGTCAATCCAGTTACAGTTGATTTGGTGAGTGTTGAATGGATTCCAAGTTTCACTTTTCTCTTGATTATATCAATAATTTTCAGTTAACCCAAAAGATATATTGTAGGTTGCTTTATACTCGATCGAAGCAGAATTCCTTAGCAAACCATCAAACGTTCATTATCTAATTAGAGTACATGCTAAAGGAGGTAAAACCATTATCTTCACTGCTACTGAAAGGGAGGCCATTGATTATGAGGTGCGTATGGAAAGTGAGTCAACACCGAAAGAAGCTAAGCTAACGCGGTGCAAGGCACTGAAGTTTAATCAATTTCTAAAGAAAAGGACAGTTGCGGACTTCAATGATGGGAAATTCAGCATTTTAGTTGCTACTGATGCTGATGCTGATGTACTTGGTCTTACTAACGTTGATCTGGTAAGCATATTTATTACTAAGGCTATTGTCTTTTTGTAGTGTGTCCATTACCCATTAAATAAACAATGTATGTACTTGAATCAGATGATTTGTGTAGATTTTATTATGCATCTAAAGCATTTAAGTTATTCAGGTAATACACTATGGAGTACCAACTTCAAAGATCTTCGTTACTAGATGTGGTAGAACAGGAGTTGGTGGAAAAGAAGGAACTGCGATCGTAGTCCATTCAAGAAAAGAGATTGGAAAACTGCAGGAAATAGAGACAGATGTGGGGTGCAAGTTTATTGAGGTTAGTTACTATCACTTTTGCTTTCTTATGTGGGTACATTCAATAGATTATCCACCTTCATGATTTTTTTTTTCTTTTTTCATCTTCAGCTCCCTAAGATAGCTCCTGAGACATTAGGAAGCACGCATCTTGAATCAGGAGGTGGCGGTGCATCAGGCGGTGGTGGTGGTGGATCAGGAGGTGGCGGTGGACCATCTGGTGGGTATGGTGGTGGCTCTGACAGTGGACCATCTGGTGGGTCTGGTGGTCGTAAATCCTATGCTTCGGCATTAAAAATGCAAAAATGGTTCATGTAATGGTTTTGAATGTTTGAGAAATTCTCTCTTGCAACTTAGATAATCTTAATTTAGAGTTCTTCAGAATTTTTGTGAGGTATAAACTAGTCCACGCTACAGAATTGCACCCATTATATTTCGAAGTACAATTCATTAATTCCACGCACAAAAATCTTCCGTAGAAGACCACAAGACTATTCTTTCTACAGGTCCTGGATTAACATTCATGTGGCCTCCATAAACACTCCATTTGGATGATAAGCTTCACAGTTCAACTTGAAAAACCTGCCCCATTTCTTGTTGGGATTTTTGATATTCCACCGCAATTTTATCAGGATGCCTTTGTTTACCATCTTCATTCTAGCAGTTTCATCAGGATGCCTTTGTTTACCATCTTCATTCTAGCAATCCCAAGGCCGCCTTCAGATTTTGGACAACTAATCGATGCCAACAGTTCTTTGCGTCATCAGTCCAAATAAAATTTCTTATTGCTTGCGCACACTCGGCAATCACATTTAAAGGCCATTTGTAAACTGCCGACACCAATCTTGGATGCCAAAAAAAAAAAATAACTAACACCAATCTTGCCTCAAACGGCAGTAAAAGCCCCTTCCAACCAGCAAGTTTGTCGATTACTTTTTCGACTACCGGCATGACATGCATGTAACGGACATCACCAGGCATTAATTGCAGAGCCAAAAAAAAAAAAAACTAACACCAATCTTGCCTCAAACGGCAGTAAAAGCCCCTTCCAACCAGCAAGTTTGTCGATTACTTTTTCGACTACCGGCATGACATGCATGTAACGGACATCACCAGGCATTAATTGCAGACCCAAATACCGATCTAGAAAAGAAGCTGGCTGAATGTTCAGCAACCTGTTGATGATGAGTTCCTTTTACTAGCCGAAGTGCCACCTCCGAAATAAAACTTGCTCTTAGCCAAGTTTACAGTTTAGCCCGATGAATTCTTGTTGGAAGTTAAACCAAGATATGGTGATTTGGGTCATGGATCAACATATGAGTTGACGCAGTCAAGTTGGATCAACAGGAACTGTTGACACACTGTGCGATATTTGGAAGGTCGAGTTAACTAGAAGAGCAAGTTGTGTCGGTTGCTTGTTTTAGAGTTTTACTATATTTAGAATTTCTTTGTGTTTCTAGAAATGTTCTTTATTTAGAGTTTGATTTTATTAGGAAAGTACTTTGAGTGATTATCAAGTTTGTGAGACTATAAGTAGGTTGTTAAGCCATGAGAGAATGTACACCAAACTGATTATCAATTTAATCGTTTATTTGCTTTCGTTTGTTTACTCCTCTCTTTTGCTCGATCCAACATTTGGTATCAGAGAAATGTGAGAGGAAGGGAGAGGAGAAGGAGAGAAAGATTGAAGCTGTGTTTTGTTCGAGAAAGAGTTGGAGAAGTTTTTTCAATCGTTTTTTTGTTTTTTTGTTTTAGGGTTTAAGAGAAAGACGTTGTTTGGTGATGCAATAAAATAGTTTGGAAGAAGAAGGGAATTGTTTGAAGACTTGTCAAAGCCGTTTTGCTGTTTGTTAGAAGAAGAAAGATGCTGACATGAAAGCAAAGTCTGTCCTTGTTACTGTGTTGATGAGTTTTCATTAGGGTTCGAGAAGTTGTGATAAACAAGTTGGAGCAGTTTAGGGTTTGATTCCTGAAGGCGTTAAAAAAAAAATTGCGCAAAGTTTTTTAGCTGAGAAGAAGGCGTATCTTGTTGTCTCATGTTGCTGCCAAAGGTTAGCGGCGACAAATATTTTTAAAGGGTGAGAATTCATGGTGGATCTAGGGCAAGTTTATTTGCCGTTGTTTGAAAACACAAGTTCTGGTGTGATTTGGAAGAATTGGTTTCGGTGGATGATTAAGGTGAAGAAGACGTTGTGAATGTTGATAGTACTGCTGATTAAGGGACGTGCTACTGTCACTATTGGATATTTGATGGTTCGTTGCTGTGTTAAACTCGAGTAAGCAATATCAGGAAAGAGTATGGCAGTGTTTTATGACGCTGTTAGTTAAGGCATGCAGGAGTGATAGGTTTGAGTGAGATTCTGCTATTAGTTTGTGTTGCTGAGACGGTTGTTCATGGGTCGGGTGGAGGAAGAATTAGTGTTTTTTAATTGTCTAGACAATTTATCACAGTGGTTGAGATGAACAAGGGTTGTTTGGGGAAATTGGTTTGAATCCAGAAAGTGGAGTTGTTATCGGGTTAGGAAACAACAAAGACTCGCATAAAAAAAAATGTGAAAAAGTTTGTAACAGTATATGTGTTACAAAGAGAAAACACAGTTACAGAATTGTTACAGAAGAGATGTCACAAAATAGTTACAGAAGCGTACCAGGGAATAGTGTCACAGCTGATAACAGTAACAAAAGTGTTATAACAGTGAGGAAGTGTGACCGTTTTGTGGCAGAGGCGTTGCAGAAAGTAGTTTTTGTGTATGTTGATGATTGTTGAGGTATTTTGAGCAAAGGTTGCTGTGGAAGAGCATTGGTGGAAGGTGAATAAGCTTTGGGTGAGTGGTTGATTCAAAGGGTTAAGTGATGGATTCAAAATATACGTAACAGAAGATCAAAGTAGGTATTGCAGTCAAGAAGGATTGGTACAGTTTGATTAGGGTGGTCGAATTCGGAAACTTCAAATGACAAGGAATGTTGGGTGGATATGTTTGAGATTAAGGGAGGATGGTATCTTGTTAAGCTCAAACATGGTGATTGAAGAGTTTCTAGCAGAAGAAACTTGGAAATCTTACAAAGTGTGGAACACTTTGTGTTAGTTATTGCTTGTGGCAGAAGCGTAACAAGAGAAAGTTTGTGAGAGAATATTGATGAACAAAGAAGTGTGAAGGTTTCGCAACAATAGCGTGACTGGAACAAGAGAAGAATAAACAATATTAAGGTTATGAAGAAAAGAGAAATAATCACCAAGGGTGATGTGTGAGAAGACAACAAGATTGTAGGAGAGTAAAGTCTATAAGTTGAAGTGAAGCAATCCCATTATGGGGATTTGGCTAAAGAGTTGTGTGAAGCAATCCCAGTGGAGATTTGGCTAGAGTTGTGTGAAGAAATTCCAGTGGGGATTTGTCTAGAGAAGTAAAAAAAATCCAGTGTGGAATTTGAAGAGTTGAGTGGAAATCCTGCAAGTGAAGTAGGTAAAAAAAGAGATGAAGATGAGCTACAATGCTCAGTGAAGAAAGAAGAAGATTGTTATGAATGGAGTTCCGCTACGAGTAAGAATAATGTGAAAGAAGTTTGTGATTGTTGCTATGGTATGATAGCAAATGAAGAAGATTGGTTTGTTAACCGAGTTAGCTGCGGTTTGTGAATTGAGTTTGGTAATGATGACGAAATTCTTGTATGAGAAAAGGCAAGAGCGTGTTAACGTTTATCAATGGAAGAAGACGAATAGAAAATGATAAAAGGCAAGGACGTGCAAACGTTTATCAATGGAAGAAGAGGGTTACGGAATTATCGTAGAATGATATCTTGGTTTAAGGGAGGATGTTGGAAGTTAAACCAAGATATGGTGATTTGGGTCATGGATCAACATATGATGTTGATCCAGTCCGAATGGATCAACTGCTGCAGTTGACGCAGTCAAGTTGGATCAACTGGAACTGTTGACACACTGTGCGATATTTGGAAGTTCGAGTTAACTAGAAGAGAAAGTTGTGTCGGTTGCTTGTTTTAGAGTTTTACTATATTTAGAGTTTCTTTGTGTTTCTAGAAGTGTTCTTTATTTAGAGTTTGATTTTATTAGGAAAGTACTTTGAGTGATTTTCAAGTTTGTGAAACTATAAGTAGGCTGTTAAGCCATGTGAGAATGTACACCAAACTGATTATCAATGTAATCGTTTATTTGCTTTCGTTTGTTCTCTCCTCTCTTTTGCTCGATCCAATATTTGGTATCAGAGAAAGGTGAGAGGAAGGAAGAGGAGAAGGAGAGAAAGATTGAAGCTGCATTTTGTTCGAGAAAGAGTTGGAGAAGTTTTTTCAATCGTTTTTTTTTTTGTTTTTTGGTTTTAGGGTTTAAGAGAAAGACGTTGTTTGGTTCTGCAATAAAATAGTTTGGAAGAAGAAGAAGGGAATTGTTTGAAGACTTGTCAAAGACGTTTTGTTGTTTGTTAGAAGAAGAAAGATGCTGACATGAAAGCAAAGTCTGTCCATGTTGCTGTGTTGGTGAGTTTTCATTAGGGTTCGAGAAGTTGTGATAAACATGTTGGAGCAGTTTAGGGTTTGATTCCTGAAGGCGTTAAAAAAAAAGTTGCGCAAAGTTTTTTAGCTGAGAAGAAGGCGTATCTTGTTGTCTCATGTTGCTGCCAAAGGTTAGCGGCGACAAATATTTTTAAAGGGTGAGAATTCGTGGTGGATCTAGGGCAAGTTTATTTGCCGTTGTTTGAAAACACAAGTTCTGGTGTGATTTGGAAGAATTGGTTTCGGTGGATGATTGAGGTGAATAAGACGCTGTGAATGTTGATAGTACTGCTGATTAAGGGACGTGATGCTGTCACTATTGGATCTTTGATGGCTCGTTGATGTGTTAAACTCGAGTAATCAATATCTGGAAAGAGTATGGCAGTTTTTTATGATGCTATTAGTTAAGGCATGCAGGAGTCATAGATTTGAGTGAGATTCTGCTATTAGTTTGTGTTGCTGAGACGGTTGTTCGTGGGCCGGGTAGAGGAAAAATTAGTGTTTTTTAATTGTCTCGACAATTCGGCACAATGGTTGAGATGAATAAGGGTTGTTTGGAGAAGTTGGTTTGAATCCAGAAACTGGAGTTGTTATCGGGTTAGGAAACAACAAAGACTCGTGCAAAAAAAAAGTGTGAGAATGTTTGTAACAATATATGTGTTACAAAGAGAAAACACAGTTACAGAAGAGATGTCATAGAATAGTTACAGAAGCGTAACAGAGAAAAGTGTCACAGTTGATAACAGTAACAAAAGTGTTATAACAGTGAGGAAGTGTGACAGTTTTCTAGCAGAGGCGTTGCAGAAAGTAGTTTTTGTGTATGTTGATGATTGTTGAGGTATTTTGAGCAAAGGTTGTTGTGGAAGAGCATTGGTGGAAGGTGAATAAGCTTTGGATGAGTGGTTGATTCAAAGGGTTAAGTTACAGGTTCAAAATATACGTAATAGAAGATCAAAGTTGGTATTACAGTCAAGAAGGATTGGTACAGTTTGATTAGGGTGGTCGAATTCAAAAACTTAGAATGACAAGGAATGTTGGGTGGATATGTTTGAGCTTAAGGGAGGATGGTATCTTGTTAAGCTCAAACATGGTGATTGAAGAGTTTGTGGCAGAAGAAACTTGGAAATCTTACATAGTATAGAAGACTTTGTGCTAGTTATTGCTTGTGGCAGAAGCGTAACAAGAGAAAGATTGTGAGAGAATCTTGATAAACAAAGAAGTGTGAAGATTTCGCAACAATAACGTGACTGGAACAAGAGAAGAATAAACAATATTAAGGTTATGGAGAAAAGAGAAGTAATCACCAAGGGTGATGTGTGAGAAGACAACACGATTGTAGGAGAGTAAAGTCTATAAGTTGAAGAGAAGAAATCCCAGTGTGGGGATTTGGCTAAAGAGTTGTGTGAAGCAATCCCAGTGGGGATTTGGCTAGAGTTGTGTGAGGAAATCCCAGTGGGGATTTGGCTAGAGAAGTGAAAAAAAATCCAGTGTGGAATTTGAAGAGTTGAGTGGAAATCCTGCAAGTGAAGTAGGTAAAAAACAAGAGATGAAGATGAGCTACAATTGTTGGAGTTATTGGAAGACTTTACTTATATTTGCATTACGGTTACAGTTGTCACTGATTAGTTAGGCTTGGACTTTACTTTATGACATTTATCCATTACGGATGATGTGGGTCGCCTGTTTTCATGCCTATATTTCTTTTTGACACGATGCCTATACTTGGTTGTAACTTGCAAAAAAAAAGAATGAACTGAAAATTCAATTTCAACAAGCCATAAATTACTCTTAACACCTCCTTCCCCGTCACTTGTTGAGAACTGAGTATGAGTTTTCTTGTTTTCTTCTGTCTTTTTCAATCTCAAAATAAATAAATAATAACCCTTCTTGTTTTTTCATTAGAGATTTTTTATTTTTTTAAATTAATGTAATTATAGATGAAAATAGTGATAATTATGACTTTCCCTCAGCCCGACTAGGTACTATAGATGAAAACTAGGATTTTCACACTGATTGTTAAACGTGATAATTGTGATTATCAATAAGTGAAAACTAGGATTTTTAGTTAAAAATTATAATTTTCACCAATCACATTGCATTAATAAGGTTTAAAATTAAAGTTTTCACCAAAAATTGGAATTTTCACCAAATACAATTACTTGTGAAAACATAATGTTTCACCAAACTGCGCCTTCTGAAAACTGGAATTTTCCTAAAACTCCATGGTGATAATTTCCTAAACTCCATGGTAATAAAAAAATATATGGAGAAAAACAAAAAAAAAAACGTGATAAAACGAGGTATTTAGGAAAGTTTGTAGGGGAGATGATCATTTAGGGAGAGATATATATATCAGGAGGGGATTATGCTAAAAAAAGTCAAAAGAGTTATTTATGGAGCTTTTTTAGGGATCATAATTTATTACAACTGTTTTTATATTAAAAATCACTAATTAAAAGGTCATTTGTGTAATCAACTCCTACTTATAAAAATATGGGCTATTTATAAATAAAATTTTAATGGTGGGTTTGGTATATATATATAAAAAAAAAGAAATGGTCTACAGAAAAAGTTTCTCTAAGAGAAACCGTACCTTCGGAAGACTTCAAGAATAAATTTCCGGCTAACAGTTTGAAAAGCCCGCGTAATGTCGAGCTTAAGTCCTACATTTCCAAATTTCCTTTTAACATTTATCTCATTCACCACCTCCGAAGCCAGACAGACATTTTCATGGATGTTACTACCCTTCGTGAATGCAACTTGCTCTTCGAAAACCAAATTGTCTAAAACACTACCAAGCCTAGTAGCCAAGATCTTGGTAATTATTTTAAGAAAGAAATCGTTGGAAAATGATTACTAAAAAATGATTTTTAAGGGTTTTAATAAAATTATAATTTATTGTTTTATTTTGTGAATGAAAAACTTATTAGTCCCACCTTGTGGAGTTTCCACGTTTTAGTTGTTTTAAGAGACTATATAAATATTTTAGTCCAACATCGGTTTTTTTTTTTTTAAGTTGTATTTGTCAATTATATAAAAAAATTCACAACTTTTGTAAAATCTATGAGAAAGGTCTATTTTTTAGAGATACCCCGAAGGGAAAATATTTTGTTGTGATTTCTTTAATGTTCGCGATTTTTCCTTAAGGGTTTTTTTCGGAGTTGCCAAGCTCAAGTTGAGCATCTACTACATATGCTAGTAGTAGGTGTAGTAGGGTGTTTTATCCTGGAGATATCCGTCCTGTGAGTGCTATAGCATCACTCTTGAGTGTAGCCGGGCGCTAATGTCTTAAGGGCAACGTGTTGAACACGTGACTCACTCTGTTTTCAAACCTTTGCCTTGTTGCTGTTGCGAAGATATGGGGAGCTCGTCCGTTTCTTCAAATCTATCACTTCATTATAAAGGAGCTAAGTATCAATAACTTTTGCTTATTTTATTTTTCCTTGTTTTTGATTATTTCACCCAACAATCTTAAGACATTAGAAGTTTGTAATAATCATGGATGTTAATTGTGGAGTAAAAACTAAAAAGGAATTTTTGGTTAGGTATAGATTTTAAATTTATCTCTCAACCAAGAAGGAATTTCGATAAACCCTTTTGACATAACATAGTAGACATCATGATAGTTACCCACGTAAAATTTCAGAATTTTTGGAGCTGTAATTTTTTTTTTTGATATTTTACAAAACAGAGAAACGTTCCTGAAAAATTCTGACGACCAGAAATTTGATGTTAACTAAAATAGTTTTTATGGGGTAACCATGAGTTTTTTTTATATGGTGATTTAAACGAAGTTTATAGATCTAGATGTTATCTTCAAAAGTTATATTTTATTTTCCGATTCAGAACTAAGGTTTGTGAGATGTGGTGTATTAGGGGATTGTGAAATTACCGTGTCCGTGGTCAGAGTATAAATGAAGATTGTGACATGAAATTGAAAAGGAACATGGCTACTAGGCGCATGTGGATTAACCCAAGTCTTCCAAAGCTGACAAAGGAGAGAACATCAAACACAACTCTAAGCGTAGTGTTCATAAGAAAGGTATGTTTCGTAAAAACTGAACCCGACATTACTTTAATTAAGGGTGATTGTTATGTTTATAAAATTCCTGGCCATACGGCAGTAAAGTGTAGACAACATAAAACCTTAATAAGTAGAAAGTTAATGCTAATTTAGTTGAAACAAATTAGAACGATTTCACTGGCATGATGTCGGAAGTTATTTTAATAACCAATGTGAGAGACTGGCGGGTGGACTCTGGAGCCACTAAGTATGTTTGTTGAAACCGAGACCTGTTCACCTCTTATCAGAGGATAAGGGATGTCGAGAAACTCAATATGAGTAACTCATATGCGACAGAGGTTGCATAAAAGGGAAAGTTCGAGCATAAGCTCATATCTGTAATATTCTCACACTGAATGAAGTTTTCATGTTCCAAGCATATGCAAGAATCTTGTATCATGTTCTCTTGAAGATGGTAAAAGATTGAATATCTTAATTAAATATGGAAATTGTAAGTCAATGGAGTTTTGCCCCATGCCTACGCCTCAGCTTTCAGACAAAGTGGTAAAAAATTCAGAAATTTATTCTTATGACCCTGGAAATTATGGGTCTTACTCTTTTGGCCCCAGGGTTATTTAATAAAATTTGTAAATTATTCTAGTAGCCCTGGAATATTATAACCGGTGTGCATATTGTATGCACATAAAATCAGTGTGCATATTGTCTGCACACTATAAAATATAAAGAACATTTAAAAAATTATTTACAAAAATCAGTGTGCATATTTCCTTCACACTATGAAATATGAATAAAATTTAAAAAATTGTTTACAAAAACCAGTGTACATATTTTCCGCACATAAAATCAGTGTGCATATTGTTTGCACATTATAAAATATGAAGAAAATTTAAAAAAATACTTAAAGAATAAAAAAAATTATATGAAATAAAAAATTTGATAGTTGTATTTATGGTCGTTGTGTAGATTTTTCAAAAAGCTTTCCAAATATATAAAATTTGTCGAATTCTTACGTATGATTCGTGAGACATGTTATGTTTAAGTTGGCATGACGATTATACCCTTAAAGGATATAGTTTATCATTTGATAATATCATCAAACATCTTTATCCAAATGACCCTCCTTCTTTTTGAATGCGCAATTGGGGGATATCCAATCTAATCGGGGGATATCCAATCTAATTGGGGGATATAGATTACTTCCCCCAACCCATAGTGTCCGCTAAGGGGTGACTTTTGGGTATGAAAATACTAAAATACCCTTTGTTTAAGTAAAAAAAACATTATTAAAAGACTATACTACCCTTTTTCCTAAAATTTAAAATCTAAAAACCAAATCAATTATCCCCCATTTACACCATCAATTCCGGCACTCATTAGTTTTAGTTTTTGAATATTTTTTTCCTTCCATCTTCTTCTTCATCGTTCTTCGTTGATGATGATTCAAAAAATTCTTCGTCGATTAACCTACCCCAATCATAACCATTCCTCCAAGAAAGAAATCAGATGCCCAATCGAAGTCAAAATCGATTGCTTAACAAAAATTAGAACAAAGACTTGCTTTGATTGATCAAGAGCAAGAAGAAGAAGAACAAGAGGCTTCAGACGATCAACTTCTCGTAAACATGTCTTTCATGAGAAGGTAAGTGATTTTGAAGTGTTTTATAAGTGTTTGAATCGGTTTATAGCAGCGGGTTTGGGTTAGAATCGTCAGAATCGCGAACCCCAACTCAAACAGTTGAGTTTAAGAGAGTACCGACATTGATTTTAGTATGAATGCAGTGCCGGTACTAGTTTACGACATTCAATCTATAATGAATACAATGCCGGTATTTAATTACGATAATGATTTTAGTATGAATGCTATGCCGGTATTGAGTTACTTTTAATCACTGCAAAAATGAATGTTCGTCCGGCATTGATTTTAGGTTGACTTCAATGCCGGTAGTATGTCACGACATTGATTTGAATTTATTCGTGTATGTCGGCAGTCCACTTTAAGTACACAGGAAAACCCTTGGAATTTGTTATCAATACAGGCATATAATTTAGGTTGAATATGATGCCGGTACAAAAGTTGTATTTTACCCAGGTGGTCTGGGGGGTAGCCCCTCCCGGCTATGAGAAAATTGAATTTCATCCCGTTTTGAATTTTTTTCTGGTTTTCAGTCCACTGCCGGCACAGTCATTTAATTTAATTATCGAACATGCATGTACTGCTACCGGCATTGTATGTTGCTTGAATATCTATGCCGGAACATGATGTAAAGTATCCAGAAACTTTAAAAAAAAATTCACTTGAGTACCGACATTGATAGATTTCTATCGAGCATGCCGATACTGCTTCCTGTATGTTTTTTATGCAGTACCGGCATAGTTTTTTGGTTGAATACAATACCGGTTTTGGTTTCAAAATTGGGGATATCGGGCTACCGGCATAGTCGTAGTATGAATACTATGTCGGTATAAAGGGTTCCAGCATTGTATTCATACAACTACTATGCCGGCACATAGCTTTTTCAGCTGAAAAAATGGTGGGTTCAAAGAAAAAAAATCAAATTTTCAACCTATTAGCAGCTTTAGCTATGTGTTGGGGATGCTTGTATGCTGAACAAGTTTACTTTCTTGTGTAGGTTCTTCAAAAATCTCTCCATGCTCGTAAAAATCATAATTCAAGGGTGTTGGTTCCAGAAAAGCTTGCAATTGTGAGTTGTTGTCATTAGCTGAAGATTAAAGATATGATCCTTGTTATAGTTGAGCTAAAGATTCAGCAGCAGCAATTCTCTCTTCACAATCATCCTCCATTTTCACCAACAAAAGTTTCCTCCCAATTTTTTTTTTCCTTCCTCCTACTCTCACCTCACTCACCCAAATTCAAATAAAAACACACACTTAATCTTATAACAAATACTTAACATTTTTACTAATTATAATTAAACACTAATTAGGATTAGTGAGGGGTAGATTAGGAATTAACAGAATATTTAGATAAGGGGTGACCCTGAATTGCTATTTGGACCCCATTTTTGTCCTGTAGCTATATCCCCCAATTAGATTGTATATGTCACAATTGTGCCTTCTTCTTTTTTGAGGGTCATTTCGATAAAATGGGTTAATTTTTTTAAAATTGAGTTTTAAGCCAAAGGCCATTTGAGCAAGAGAGAGTGAGGGGAGGGTCAGACACTCCACCAAAAAAAATATGGATAGAACCCTTCCGGGTACTCATAAATTTTGATTTGGGTCTGGTCATGGGTACCCGGGAGGAACCGGATCCGTTGAAATGTAAAGTCGTTCAGGATTTGGACCAAGGTCCAAGGCCCATAAAGAGATTCCTTATCTCTTAGGTTTTTCTAGAAGTGTCCAACCGCAGAACTTATCATTTTGTACATGGAGAGGGATTTAGCTACAGGAAACCCCTCTTTGCTCTAGGCGGACTAAGGAATTAAGAACGGTGAGTTTCGAACCTCTCTAAACTCAGTTTGATTTAAACTGGAATTGTTTCGATCTGTATGTTTAACTTTATTGGTTAGGTTATTGTTTTAATCCAACTGTTTGTTCATCTGTATGAGATTTTGTAGTTCCATGTTCGAGGTGAAAAAACCATGCTGATTTTTTGGCGAAATCAAATTTCAGGATGTTTATTGTTGGGATTTAGGTTTCTTATGGGTTTTGATCCAACATGAGATTTTTGTAGCTGATTGTTTGAGTTGAATTGGATCTAATGTGTTATTTATGTTGGCTAACAACTATGGTTCACGACTGGCTTTGGCTTTCGTTGCTAACAACTCAAACTGCTTGCTAATCTGGAAATTCATCAGCCTCTTATAGTTAACTCAACTTGATTAAGAGTGAAATTCAGTCAATCTCTTGCTTCAGACCTTAAACAATCGTGTAACAGATGTGAGATACGATAGACATCATCTTTAGAACTGCTAGTTCAGTGAGTCTAACAATCGGTACTTATTATTGTAAACCAAGCCATGCCCTTATTACACCAAAATGTTTCTCACGTTTATCTTTGTTTCATTATCTGTCAAAAAGAAAACTCTGAAACTCGGTTTTGTGCAGGTTATTATTGGTTATACAAACAAGTAGGCAATTTTTTGAGCTACCGTGATGGGTGAGAAGACATGGATAGACAGACTCATAGAAAAGAAAAGACTTGAACTTGCTGAACTTGCAAAACATCCAAAATCTAAAATCAAGCCACCATCAAAAGGTGCATGGATAGACGCGTACTTCGCAAATTTAAGCGTCTCTTTTGCACATTATCCTTCCCGAAAACCGCTTATATGTTCGAGATCTGAAATCAAGAAACAAGATTTAGAGGTTTCATGTAAGATGTTTCTCCAAGAAGTAGCATTTCATGCAGATGACTGGACGGATGTTCACAGAAGGTACGATGACAGGAGGTCATTCTTTATGTTTCTTTACATATTAGAAACGTGTGGCCTAGACAAGTACGCCTCCAATGAGGTATGCAACTAAGTTCAACTCTTGTTTATACCTCGCATCTCTGCCTTTATTTCAACCTCAAGTCTCGTGATTTTGTCATATTCTAATATTGGTACAGGGTAAGGACATCAATATTGGTTACCAGCCAAATAGGTGGTTGGATCTTGAGGCGTCCCCAGATGATGTGGTTATTGCAGATAATAAATACTATGATGGGAGCTTGTGGTTGATGAAACTTCTAAAAAGAATTCGTTCAGAATCTGGCGATGATTTCAGGCGTGAGCAGGTAATTGATATTTACTGCTCGAAATGGCATCTTGGCTTTATTTTGGTATATAGGATAGGATTTGACATATTTTTTTATGATGTGGCATGTCTGTTCCTCTTTATAGGCTCGGTTGTTGGAGTCTTTCCTTGATGACCTCATCAAGATACAGCAGGAGCAGCGGATTGTTGCGTATAGTTTCTCTGTGCATCTGGAACAATTGAGAAACTTTGATGCAGTTGCATTATCTTCCAATGCTGCCACGTGTCCTGTTGTCCTTTCCAAGCAGACCAAGGACTCCTTTATCTGGCAACAAAAGGTAAGTCTTTATTCTGCTAAATCAATAAGTTTCTCCGCTAATTCAGATTTACTTACCCTTGTTTTGATATTTCAGCACCTATTCGATAGTCTCTGTACCATGTCACGTGAATCGGCTTGGTTGCTGAAGAAACTCAAGGATTCCATTTTTTCTAGTCGCTCATCTATCGAGGAATCCAACAAGATTCTTGACATCATCTTGGATTTTATTCCACAGTTCAAGGAAACAAAGGTATTGTACATATATTTCCTGTTTGTTCTCATTGAGACCATTGAATGTTATAAATTTGTAGCCGTTTTTTTCTTCTAAACTACTGAGTTTCTGTTCTAGGAATCGTTGGATTCGTATCTTCATGATCAATATGGTCACTATTCTGCTAATCCGTTTCCATTAGTTAGGGATACTAAGAAAATATTAAATGCCTTTGGAGGCCGCATAAAAAATCTCCAGGAGCAAGGCGTTAAAAAAAATTCTGTCGCGGAAACGCTGCTTAGATGTTTTGTAGATGTAGTCAATATGTCCCACAAGGGAGGCAATCCGTACGGGAACACCGTTGGGCGTGCGTTTTCTGAGGCTGCCAAGGAAACATCAGAGCTGATAAATGAAGCAGTAGAGAAACTAAATTCAGTCAGGCGTTCTGATCTTACCGGCGGAGGCTCTCCACTTGGATGTATCGCTCTGTGGAGAATTATATTTGAATCATCTCTAATTAATCTTCGGTTGGATTGCATATGTGAAAATTACAGCGAAACAGTCAAACTCGGGGTACGTACGCATTCTTTTCTCACCAGCTTATACCTTAATCACGATTCCATTAACATTACCTTCATCTAAGTTGAGTGTATTACAGGTTAAACCGTTGGACACTGCCACAAACAATCAACTGGATCAAATTAGGCTATCGATTAATCAACTATTGAAAGTTGGGGAAAGCGTTTTAGGTGAATTTGTAGACATGCATAAAGCGGTATATGCTCTATCTTTTAACTTTGTTCACTAGAATCAAACACTTTTTAATATGTTTTTAGTACCATAAGTCATCAGGCTACTGGAAAATTTTCAAGAGTAAGATTAGCTACTGAAAAGCTTGAATAAAAGCGAGACTGCATTCTGTGAAAGGGGAAATTTTTACATCATTATTAAATTTCTATATCATTATTCAACTGATCCGTCAAATTAGTAGGGTGAACAGTCCTTGTTTATGGATGTCTTGTTGTTGTGTCCACTGGTTTTGTGTTTGCTATTTGGCCTTGCACTTGCAGATTATGCTCACATGTGGTTCTGGTTGAGCATGAAAATCTGTAGTCGTATTTTAGAATCTTGGAATTGTTGATGAATGTCATTTTGCATTCTTGTTTGATTACGGACATTTTTATTCTTGTGGAGGAACTCTGAAATGTCTTCTTGCTGTAAGTTTTTAATCCCTATGGATTTGTAACTAGATTGTAAAAAGAGTATAAGCTTCCTCCCTTGGTTAGGTCATAGCTGTTATTATTGTCATGTCCTTCTAAGTACTGCTGTGGTCTTGCGTTTGATACCTGTTTTGTTATCTCCAACTGAAAAGTGCGCACTTTTGAATGGCAGTTGGCAGAAGTTACTTATACCTTAGGAGATGCTTTTGCAACTGGTGGTGCTGGCATGAGGGGTTGGCGTGAATGGCAGGTGTCAGAACCTCCTTATACCCCAGGAGCAGGCAAGCAGGATGACCAAGTAATGAATTTCAATCTCGATGATTTCCCTTGGGATAAGCACAATGTTCCTGACTACTATTTTAGGACTGGTCCAACCCGTATAGACGAAGTCTTTGATGCTTAGTATCTTTTGCTGACAGGACGTGATAAATGAGTAGTGTATATTTAGCTGTTTTCCCTCTTAAAAAATATACTGTAGTATCTTTTGCGGAACAAGACATAAGATAAATGTTGTTCGTTTGTGCTGCGGTGCTCGTAATTATCTTTTCCAAACATAAATTTTCTTCAAAAATGATGTTCCTATAAGAAAATCTTGAAGTTTAAACTTAAGGCCCCCGATTCATTTTTTTGAAGCATTGACTAAGTCAACCACTTGAAAATCTTAAGTTTAAACTTAAGGCCCCGATTCATTTTCTAAAACTAAAATCAGAAAACTCTCTCCATTAACGACAAAAAAAAAAAAAAAAAACCACTTATGTTTTGGTTTTTTGCTTGAGTTTTGATTGTGAAATTTAGTTCTCGAACCGATTTTTTGTAGTAGAAGAATTATGGTCGTTACTCTGTATGATGTTATACCCTAACGACCCTAATTTTGCATGTATACTATATGAAAAATCGTTAATCTGTATGATGTTCTAGTGAACAACCCTAATTCTCGCTACTACAATTTTTTGCCCTAGATTTGGGTCGTTACCTCATGAATCGAATCTATTGACGACCCTAATTCTGCTAAGAACAATCTCTCTGTCTTAAAAATTGGTAGTGTCGTCAATGTATATAAGCGAGTTGTCATTGAACTCTTTTGGTTTAGAATAAAGTCGTTACCCATATATAGTAACAGATGACGACCCTAGTTGCAAACAAAAATACTCACTGTCCAAAATATTGATAGGGTCGTCAATCTGTATCACACTACCCTAACGATATTTCATAATCTAGGGCCAAAAATTGTAGTAGCAGAATTAGGGTCGTTACTCGTATCTTTGTTATACCCCTAACGACCCTAATTCTGCATGTATACTCTATGAAAATTCGTTATTGGTAGTGTCAGTAAAGTGACGACATAGGAGAGTCGTTTGGGTATACACCCCCGACTATGACGACCCTTACACTGAGTTGTTCCCTGGTGTGGATGATTCGACCACTTGGAGCAACGAACATACAAATTTAATCTTACCATTATCACAATCATGTTTGTTATTTGAATCTTCACCAACATCATTTCCTACACTATAATCATTCATTTCAAATAACCCAAATTTCCCCCCAAAAACACTACTTCTCCTTCCCCACAACACAAAAACACATTTTTTCTTTAATCCAAAAATTTACCCAAAATCTGATTTTAATCTAACCTTACTACTTAACATCTTAATTAACTAATTAAATTTAATTAACACTAATAACTTAGGGGTACTTTTGCCATTTCAAAAGAAATTAGGATAAGGGATAACCCAAAAGTGTTATTTCACGTCCCTTTTTGTCCTGTAGTGCAGGAACCATAATTGTTTTTTGGGGCCCCCAATTAAACCAGGTTATCTATATACCCCTGGTATGAGACCCATGAAAAAAATACCTTTCTAACTTAAATTATACCCCTAAGCTTAATTCATTACTAAAATACCCTCTTTTATAATAGTGTATATGCAGAACCACAACCACTAACTACTATTAAAAAAAAAAAAAAAAGACACCACCTTTGCAGATCACCACCACCACTGTCCACCACCGCCAACAAGCACCACCACGAACAAGCACCACAACTATCCACTTCCGCTGATACCCACCTCCGACGACCACGACCACCATCGACGACCACCACCGCCAACCACCATCACTGTACACCACCGTCAACCACCACCACTATCCACCAACAATGCCAACCACCGCCGCCGCTAACCAACACCACCACTATCCACCACCACCGCCGCCAACCACCACTAACCACTGCCTCCACCAACCACCACCACATGCTTCCGTCGCCAACCACCACCACCCGCTGCCGCCGTTGCCAACCACCACCGTCGTCAACCATCACCAGCAACCACCGCTTCCACCACCACCATGTGGAGTCAACTTGCTGAAGTTGTGTCCATATCGGAGGCAACTAGCTCAAGTTTTCATCAAAACTGAAGGCAACTAGCACAAAGTTGTCTCCAAAAATAAAAATTATACATAAATGGGTGAACCTAGTGTGAGTCGAACACACATCTTCTGACACATAGTCAGTTATGCTACCATTGCACCACAATCTTGGATTTGATGATAATTTCCTTGAAGAAAAATGTTCTCCCCATGACCAATATATATAAAAACCTTAATAATATGTTTTGTCATTACATCCAAAGTAAAGGGAGATAATCTCCTAAAGGTAAATAAGGTAACATGATAATATAAAGTCTATTACACCCCCTTAGTCTGAGCGGGAGAGGAACAAATGCTGAGACTATAACGAAAACGAACAAATAACTGATGAGGAAGCCCCTTGGTGAAGATGTCAGCATACTGGTTCTCAGAGGGGACGTGTAAGACTTGAATGGCACCAATACGAACTCGTTCACGAACAAAATGTATATCAATCTCCACATGTTTGGTGAGTTGTTGTTGAAAAGGATCTCCAGACATATATATCGCACTTACATTATCACATAAAACAATGGTAGCACGTCGTAGAGGTAGATGGATCTCTAAAAGAAGGTTGCGAAGCCATGTTGTCTCAGCAACCACATTTGCTACTCCCCGGTATTCCGCTTCAGCACTGGATCGAGAGACTGTTGCTTGTCTCTTGGAGGACCAGGAGATGATATTGTCACCCAGAAAGATACAAAAGCCAGATGTCGATCGTCGAGAGTCAGGACAACCGGCCCAGTCAGCATCAGAGTATGCTGTTAATCCAGAAATAGTGGAAACCGAGAGAAACAGTCCGTGGTTGATAGTGCCCTGGAGATAGCGAAGGATTCACTTGAGGGCATGCACGTGAGTCTCACGGGGGTCATGCATAAATAGACATACCTGCTGAACTGCGTATGCAATGTCTGGCCGAGTAAAAGTGAGGTATTGAAGAACACCTGTTGGGCTTCTGTATAGAGTAGGATCCAAAAATGCTGGGCCAGGGGTGGCACTGAGCTTGGAATCTGTGTCGACCGGAGTAGCCACTGGATTACATTTTGTCATGGAGGCACGCACGATGATGTCCTGTGCATATAATGACTTAGACAAAAATAATCCTGAGGATGAACGAGTAATTGTGATACCCAGAAAATGATGTAGTGGACCAAGGTCAGACATAACAAACTCTCTTTTCATCAAATCAATGAAGCGACATAGGAGAGCATCAGTAGAAGCAGTCAAAATAATGTCATCAACATATAAAAGTAAGTATGCCGTTTCAGATCCTGATTGATAAACAAAAAGTGAGGGATCACATACGCTACCGCGGAAACCACAACTTGTGATAAACTTGGAAAATCTATGAAACCATGCACGGGGAGCCTGCTTGAGGCTATATAGAGATCTACGTAATCTGGTTGATCAGGGTCAACAAATCCTGGAGGCTGATGCATATAGACTGTCTTGGTTAGATCACCATGAAGAAAAGCATTCTTGACATCTAGTTGATGTATGGGCCAAGATCGTGATGTAGCAATAGTGAGAACCGTACGGATAGTAGCAGGTTTAATAACTGGACTAAACGTTTCAAAACAGTCAACTCCAACTTGTTGAGATTTACCATTGGCAACAAGACGAGCCTTGTATCGATGTAAGGATCCATCAGCATTATATTTATGATGAAATAGCCACATGTAACGAATAACATGAGCATCACGTGGTCGTGGTACAAGTTCCCAAGTATTAGTTTTTAACATAGCATTGTACTCGTCTTTCATGGTAGCATTCCAGTTTATGTCTCTAAGAGCATACAGGTGAGAACGAGAAAGAGGAGAGATATGACGAAGGGTTTGGACATGAAGATTAAGACGATTTATAGGGAGGAAAATACCATGAGAGGCACGAGTGGTGGGTCTAGAAGGAGTTGTAGGTATGGGAGGAATCGAAGGTGTTGTGTCTGAGGGTGACACTGTAGTTGGAATGCTAGTTGGATTGGAGGGAGGGGGATGATTTTCTGTAGAAGGGTGAGTGTAAGAAGGAGGTGGCAGGGTGTTATGCTTGGAATTAGTGGGAGTGGGAATGGATACATGGTACGGCGAAGTGAGTGTATGGTGGTCTGTAGTGGGAGTAAAAGAAGGTGAAAGGTGGTATGTAGTGGGATTGGAGGGAGTGGGAAGGTTGTATGGAGGAGGGAGAGTAGAAGCAGGAGGTGGCGTGGTGATTTGATGGGAAGGAGTGAATGTGAGAGTGGGGACATGGACAGAAGTAGCTGTTGGCTGCAAAGAATTTGGGTGCAGTGATGTAGGGAGATTAGGAGAAAATGGGGAAGGTAAAGAGGCGGAACGTGGATAGTTTGTTGTGGGGAAGCTATAGATATTTTTAAGACGTCTGTGAGGTGGTGTGTAGGGTTGTGGAGTAGGATTGGTAGTAGGCAAATTGTAGGAAATGTAGGGGGAATAAAGAGGAGAAGAAGTGGATTCATTTTGGGACGGTGTTGGAGGATCATTGAAGGGAAAAATATTCTCGTCAAAAGTTACATGACGAGAAATGATAATTTTGTTTGTGGTAAGATCAAGGCAGCGATATCCACGGTGGTTGGGAGGAAAGCCAAGGAAGACACATTTAGTGGAACGGGGGTAAGTTTGTGAGGAGTTTTAGAGGAGAGATTTGGATAGCATAGACAACCAAACGTACGGAGATGGTCATATGTTGGTTGGCGTTGATAGAGAATAGACACAGGAGAGGAAAAATTTAGGATTTTTGTGGGAAGAATATTATGAAGATAAACAGACATAAGGAGAGAATAGACCCAAAATTTTGGTGGAACGGAAGCGTGGGACATAAGAGTACGGGTGATATCATTGACACGGCGAATCATGCGTTTGGCCTTGCCATTTTGAGAGGAAGTTTGGGGGCAAGAGAAGCGAAAAACAAGACCATTAGTACGAGCAAAATTGTGAAAAAAATAATTATCAAATTCACGTCCCATGTCACATTGAAAACTTTTTATTTGACGCTCAAATTGAGTTTGAACAAGAGAACGAAATTCCAAAAACTTTTCATAGACTTGGGATTTAAATTTTAAAGGATAAACCCATAGATAGTTAGTGAAATCATCCATTAAGATAAGATAATAATGAAAACCGGTATCAACATGTAATGGAGAGGTCCATAAATCACTGTGAATGATATCAAATGGAGCAAAAGTATTGGAATTTGATTCATAAAAAGGTAATCGAACATGTTTACTAACTTGAAATGAATGGCAAAGTTTAGAATGTTGATTCTTATTACAATGAATAGAATTATTTTTACGAAGGACATCTAAGACAGCCTAGCCGGGGTGACCAAGGCGGCTATGCCAAATATCTGGCGAACAAACAACAAGGGAAATGGGGGGAAGGATGGGACGATTTTTGAGCTGGCACGGCAGAGTTGGTGATAAGGTAAAGATCCCCAGAACTATTGCACTGAAGGATAATCCTCCTCGAACCCATATCTTTCACAGAAAAACCAGATGGATCAAACTCAACAGACACACGATTATCAGTGGTGAACTTACGAACAAAAACTAAGTTTTTGATAATATCGGGAACAACAAGAGTATTTTTGAGTTCAATGGTGCGAGAAGGGAGGTTTATGAGCTTGGTACCACTAGCAGTAACTGGAATGCTATTGCCATTGCCAACTAAGATAGACCGTACAGTACTAGAACCGGTAACGTTATGTAAAGTACCTGAATCAGCAGTGAGATGCGAGGTAGCACCAGTATCCATGTAGAAAGCATCATCGGGTTGTCGTAGATGCATAAAACTATATGCCTCAGCAATGCCTGTGAGCTTCAGTTGTTCTGTCGCCATTGATTTTAATGGTTTAGAGAAAACAAGATCGTAGGGGGGGCTGATACCATCTTGGATTTGATGATAATTTCCTTGAAGAGAAATGTTCTCCCCAGGACCAATATATATATAAACCTTAATAATATCTTTTGTCATTATAGCCAAAGTAAAGGGAGATAATCTCCTAAAGGTAAATAAGGTAACAAGATAATATAAAGTATATTACACAGATTCCTTGCGATTACTCTAAGATGTACGCATACAGATAATTTACCACTAAAGGTATACCTTAAATGCAGGAACAAATAAATCCACAATTGCTATACAGCTGCAGCCCGACTCTTCTCTCACAACTCCACAAAATGAACATCAGTAATCTTGGTCATGCCTTCCGAAAGAGTCCCATACATACCTGTTAGATAAGGTGATGAAAGACCTAAGAACACAATCCAGTTGGTACTAATAGTCATATTAAATAGTCCCATACATACCTCGACACCCACTGAAATGAGACTTATTTAGTTTCAGCAAAAGTAGGTGGTCAACGATCTTCTTTATCAAATCTTGTCTAGGAGCCTGCACATTTCACAATAATTTCAGTACAAAAGAGTTTATTTGAACTGTAGACAGTACAAAACTCTAGAGATATTTTAAGAGAAAAAAGTTGATATTTAATTTTATAAAATAAGGCAAAGTTGATACTATAATGGATCAACGAACACATCTCAAAAAATTAAAATGGAACAAGTTCCTAAAATAAATAAATGGAGCCAACTATCTCAAGTTGCTTCCGAATCTGGAACCAACTAGCTCAAGTTGCTTCCGAATCTGGAACTAACTAGCTCAAGTTGCCTCCAAAAATAAAAGCAACTTTCTCAAGTTGTTCCCAAAATCTGGAGCCAGATTATTGTTTAAACCATGTACATATGTAAACTAACATCCACGAACATCACTAGTAATTGCATACCGCAGATATTGAATAGTCCACTACTTATTGGCTAGGTTCCATTTAGTACTGCTACTTTGGTAGAGGCATAAATTAATTAAGACCATTTTAATTTATTAACATTCAATGAAGTGGGTATGCGTGAAAAATTAATTAAGTAGAAAAGAAAAGACATTAATAAGACATTGAAGTTTATAAGCTTACCAAATCCATGAGATTAATAATGCCATTATTGACAGCACACCATAATATGAAGCTATCTTTTTGCACCTAAAAAACCACACCAACCGCAAACATTTAGTCCTCATAGCGCTGTTCACGGATTGTAACTGCTGGCTGCAGAAATCTCATAGTATTGCAGATTCCTCTTCCTACGGATAATAACAGCTTCACAATAGCAACCATATTAAACAACAAGCTAACTTGGTTTCTTTCACTTTTCTGTTCTTGAAAAATTGGGATATTTTCACACACTCTACAATAGCAACCATGTTAAACAACAACTTAATTAACAACAAAATCACCTGCATAAATATCTAAACTTGTGAAGCATGTCATAGACGCTGCTTCTATCCCATGTAAAGAAGGTTAAGTTTTTTCCACACTAGAATCAAATATAAAAACATTAGCATCATAGCTAATTATCTTACCCAAACTTGTGCATCTTGCTACAGTTGTTGCTTCTATAATGTAGTTATACATGAGCCTCAATTCCATGGTTGCACATGTCATCTGTGCACCAAAACCATGCTACTCCCCATTGCTCACTGCATAATCAACAAACTACTCCCAATTAATCACTGCAAAACCAACAAACTTCAGTTCATGTGAAATTCAACTGCAACACCAAATACCCACTGCAACACCTGCTCATTCTGATCTTCTATTAGCTCACTTTCACCTTGTTCTCTCTCGCAACTATTCACTCCCATTCCAAACATTCATTTACAGATCGATCCAAACTCGCTACAACACCTAACATTCATTTCATACCCTTTCTTCCTATTTCAACACAGTTCGTTCATAAGAACCCAAATTTGCATTACTCAATTCAACCAAAATTTAACTAAAATCAATTTAACCGACAATAAGAAATTTCAGGATGGATACCTTACATTGGAAACAAGCTGCACCACCATCATTTGTATACTCTTCTTCTTTCCTACCCGAAACGACAAACCATTATCTATATTCCATTTGACGAATCCTACCCGCCGAGTAGAAGTACTATAATACCACCAACTTAATTAAGATCCGTCCTTGGCTCTGGAATATGTTCAATCCTGGACTCTGGCATTTTTTCTCACTCACGAGACCCTTTCCTGACACAATACGTCAAGCATACTCTTTCACCCTAGATAGATAATCCGCGGTCGTCTCTAATACCATTTGTAAGGACCCGATCCTCCACCAATACTGTCCCCACTTAGTCACCACAGTTATCCAACAGTGTGGGATTTTCAACTGATAGTGATGCGGTCATCAATAAACATTTTTCTGGAAGGTATCCCATCCCTAGATTATTCTCGCCCGAGAACACATAAATACAATTATTTTTATCAACTCTGAATCCAACTATGTTGAAAATTCCACAATGTTATGAAAGGACAAGCCATTACCTATATTCAATTCGGTGAACTCATCCTATCGAATTGAATTATGTACATAATATATTTTGGAATTTTGAAAAACTAGAACTACATCGTATGTGCGCAAAATGGTTGCCATCGGAAATGACTTAACATTTTAAAATATAATATCTTAAGTGAATGAATTAGATTTTCATTATGTCATTGAAATAGGAAGAACATACAATACGATATATACTGTTTAGTCAATTCTGAGTTTTAATCTTTTCAGACTATTCTTAAATGGAAAAAAAGAAACAAGGATCCGAATCGGTTAATGTCTACACAATTATTCTTGAGACGAATGAGTTTAGGTGTTGCAATTTTGTTACAACTTACTTAGTTTAATGTTTTGGTTCCGCTTAGTTGTTGGAGTAGGTGGCGCGATAAACCACATATGTATAGCTAGGGATATTCCCTCATGGAATGAAGAGGAATACATGTGGATCTTAATAATAAGATTGGGCATCTCCATACATAACACCGAGGAATTTTAGTTAAAAACTAAATATCTCTTATCCCAAAGTGGTCAAGTGGGGTCCGGGGTTATGTGGTCGGGCCATGGGTAGTGTCGATAGTCCATGAAGATCCTAAAAATTGGTATCAGGGCCCATGGTTGGGGCTACTGTCCTAATGTAGAAGTGGTTGTGGATGTCACCCGGTTTATGGCGCAAGTGAAGTCATACTCAAGGTGTAGCAAGCAAGTCCCAAAGTTGAACTGGCGCTCAAGGTGGAGTTAGTGTTTCACCTATTAACTCAGGTAGAGCATGGTTTAAAATCGGAAAGGAAATACTCAAGGTTGTATTGGCGCTCAAGGTACACATTAACTCTCAAGTGGAGCAGGGTTCTAGGTGGGCAAGGAAATTAGCAAGGTAGAGTTAGTGTGCCTTCTCATTAACTCAAGGTGAAGTAGGATTATAGGGCATATAGTGACTATCATCATGATCAATGGGTAGCATATATATATTACTAGTGTGTGTATATAATATAATTTTTAAGCCTCTATTTATATAGATAGAAGACTTGGTGTCCAAGATATGTAAACCCTAAACTTAGACACTAAGGGCATCTTCGTAAATTAACTTGGTTTATAAGACTCCCCCTGATGACTACTGTGGCTAAGTCATTACAAATATACCAGGAAAACTCAAAAAAGAAAAACCTGAAATTGCATAAGCATGTAAAGACTCGAAACAATATTGGACACGTAAATGTTGCCTTATTAAAACCTTGACAAAGAAAACCCAGTGGGACAAAACCTTGAAGAAGGAAAAATAGTACAACGCGATAAAGTCCAGTGAATGCACCTTAACTTGATGATGACGCTCCCCCTGATAAATACTTCGATAAAATCTTGGCGTGCAAATCTTGAGTTGAGACTTTCCAATTTTGAAGAACGGATTTCTTGAATGCAGAAGAAGACCGTGCTTTCATGAAGATGTCATATAGTTGATGAAGTCTTTATTTGTGTTGCACAAGAAGTAATTCCTTCGATTAATACTTTTACAGAGCCTACATTCTTCTTCGACACATTGAGATCTTGTGTCATGGATTGCTAGCTCCCCGAGATGATTTACAGAAGTTGTTGATGTAGTTTCTTAACATAGAGCCAAGATGTAGATAAATTACCATAAATGAACAAAACTGAATTTGTGGTCATACCTTATGTGGATCGGAATGACATCCAAATTAGTAAGGGCTTGTTATGTTGATTTGGCCTAACAAAATGACCTAGTTAATGGTGTGAATCCACCAAATAACCGAAATTTGATACAACTCCCCCTTGGATTACCACCATGTTGAGTGAATTTTCCTTACTAAAATCTTTTCAGTAAAAACCCAATCGGAAAAAAAAATTTGACGAAAGAAAAAAGAGCACAAATATCAATATTATGAAAGAAAATTGAACGTCGACAGGATGTTTCCTCGTTAAAATATTGTCAGGAAAACCACGTGGGACAAAACCTGAAACGAAGGGAAAGGAGTACAACTTTTGACGTATTTATGGATGCTGAACCAACTATATGAATTGAAAATAAAACAAGCATCAAATAACTCTAGTCTATATCAAAGACGAGTTTATGCTAGCATAATTCTGACTGCAGATTTAAGAAAGAAAAGAAAATAGAATTGATGCTTCAAAAGCGTGGATTTTGGTGTTTTTAAGGACTCCTAAAGAGACCTTTATATAAAGTTGATATCATCAACTAATTAATCCGGATTCTTGGTTTCACAGCAAATTTCTAAAAACACATATATAAAAGATTGTTAAACCTGATATAATCGAGTCAGGTGGCTGCCAGAATATAATTTGAATCCTTTAAGGATTATAAATTCGAATATGTTCCCCGAGCATGTTTCTTGTGTGAATACAATTCAAAACTACCACGCCAAATGCATTATATAGGGAGAACATGTAATATTGAACTAATCCTGGGGTTTGAACATATAACCCGCAATTGCTCTTAAAACGATTTATTTCTCTTAATACGCAATATGACTAACACCAACCTGTGATTTTGAGGCTTGGAATTTTTATGGTGTCAACTGTATCTATGATCCTTATATTGTGTCAATCGAAAAACTAAAATAATCCAATCTAATTTGGAATGTATGCCAACCAATCACATATGTCGATATTTCACTGCATGGGGGTTCACAACCACCTACATTTATTTCATTAGCTACTTTAAATGAATATTCGGCAATAATATTAGCTTAGTACGATCCCACAGAATGCATATCTTGAAAAATTCAATCTATTTTGGTACCAGTGCCCTTAACGGGCAATAAAAGAGATATTGCCTTGAAGAATGTGGATCGTGTTTTGATATACTCTATTGGAGCATTATCTGTAGCATGTATGAAAAAGCTACATACTTGCTAGATGTGACCGGATTATCCTCTTCAAGAGGAAAAAGCTTAATAAAAGCAAAATAAAATATTTTTGCGTCTATTTGAGATGGCAGCCTTTTTCAATTATGATGGGAGAGAAATATAACTTTTAAAGATAATGAGAACCTACTTCTAGTGGTGCATAGTCTCCCCCTGATTATGGCGGAAATATTTTCATCGCATATACAAAAGAAAACTTCGTAAAGTATTATCCGATTAATTCGAGACATATACTCATAAGAATTTCTGGATTTGAATAACACCAGTTGGACTGTAAAAATGACTTCAAAGGCCATGGAAAATTTTCCTAAAAATAAAAATAAAATTTAACATTAAACATGGATTTTATTGGAAACAACCAAAAACATATAAAATATGCAAATAAAACTCCAAAAAATAAAAATTGTGACCTAGAAGGCCAACAAGATAATGATTCGGAATGAGATATTGGACACTTTATTTTTTTAAAGAATTTAAATTCAAGATCAACGTAATCACTACAAGGACTAGCAATAGGCTGATAAGCCGGGTGCGCACCCTTTGATCTTTAGTGTCCAGTTCCAACTACAAGTGGAACAACTTCAAATTTTGGAGAATAATACAAGGAAGAGAACTAAACATTGCTAAATATCCCTAAGGAATGCATCAATTTTCCGTCTCATTGATGTTTGCAATTGTGAATACATGATAACGACATCTCACCCTTCAAGTATTTACATAGAAACCAATTTTAATTGGCTTAGATGATTCTTTCTAAGAAAATAAAGAAATCATTATCGACTTTGGAAAAACAAAATCAGTGTGTGCTCGAAAAATTCACTCCCTTTTAGCAAAAGTTTTAGAAAATATGCCCATCTTATGGAAATGATGGTGAAAATTAGCACCAATTATACAATTTATCAAACTCTTATGACAAAATAAAAATATTATCTAGTTAGCGCATGGAAAACAAACTTCGAGGTTAGAGGATGGTTTCTTGAAAAAAAAAAAATCATATGTAAATCACATGATCCTTGTCTAAAATACAAAGACATAAATTGGATTGGTCGTAGGTTTTTCAACCTTGCATGTGATCAATTACCACGAAGGTAATTAGATTGCGATAACACCGATTTTTGGTGTTTACAGTTTTATTAGAGGAATAAAAACCGTTAACCATCCTTTAATGGATTTTTATTTATTTTTTTCTTTCTCTATACAAAGGATTAGAGAAGAAAGGTGATCAAACTTTATTGTAACACCATGTATTTTTATTTTTGAATTTCGGGATGAAATTCTTTTTAAGGAGTTAATAGTGTAAAACCCCGTAATTTTCTTAATATGATTTTCGCGCCTTAAACTCATCCATATTATTTTATTTGGATTTTAGTTAATATTTAATTTGTAAAAAAATAAATAAAAACTATATTTATTTTTGAACATATTTATGATTGCCAAAAAAAAGAAAATAATAATTATGAATTTTAATTACGTAGTGATTATGAGGTGTGACGTGTATATATTTTGCTAGAAATTTGCATTTATGGATTGTTAGTAATAATGTATGTCTTGGGTGCATATAGATAAATAATAGGGTGTATTTATCTAAGAAATATCTCTTATCAAAACTTGTGTGGTAGATAATAGTTGGTTAGAGTTTTGTTTACTAAAACCAAAACCGTGTTAAATAAAAGCATATGATTTATTATTCTTGGAAAAAGGCGTTGCTATTGAATCAAGGATTTCGAAAGCTATTTGAGGTAGGGAGTTTCTACCTAATATCAAAATCAAAACTTATTTTAGCATTAAAATTGTATTGGTTTCTTTTTATTTTCAAGCTAATAATCATGATGTTTGTTTTAAATTTATTAAGTTATTTGCTTTGTATAAGTTGATTTATTTGTGAGTTCTATATATTGATTATTAACCAGTATTGTTAAATTGTTCTAGATTTTTATTTTAGCATTTAATGTAGGTAGTAATGTTTTTCTCAAAATAGGAAATATATTAATGCATATTTATTGAGTTTTTGGTTTGTGAAAGTTGATTTGATGCATTGTATTACTAGTGAATGAAATTGAGTTTTGGTTTGTGAAAGTCACTTTGATGCATTACATTAGTGGATAGAAGTGAATTTATATTGGCGAAAGTGAGTTTAATGCATTAGTGAATGGGGTTTACGTCGGTTAGTTCTTTGGAATTCGGTTTGGTACATGTAGGATTAAATGCACTAATTTGAAATGAGTTCTAGAAAAAAATATGCATATATCTGCTGCTGAAATGTTAGGCCTTTATGGCATCCCACCACTGATGTCAACCCTATGAAGACTGAACAATAATGGTTTGTTTACCGGAATAACTCTGACAAATAGATTAAGAATTAATATATATGTTTGCTGCTGAAATGTCAGGCCTTTATGGCATCCCACCACTGGTGGCTACCCTGGGAAGACTGTTCGGCGAACAATATGGTTTGCTTACCGGAATAACTCTGACAATTAGATTAAGAATCTAGAATTTTAGATTGAAGATTTTGAGTAAGAAAATGTTGATTATTTGTGGCTGAGAATAGCATAAGTATTTTTGTGAGTACGAATATATTGATTATTTGTGGCTGAGACTAGCGTAAGTATCATTACGAATTTTTATGCATGATTTTAATTATCGTATATGTTGCATTTGTTTGTTTTCGTTGCACTCTATTATTTTTTGAAACTTCCTACTGGGTTGTGGTTTGCTCATCCCTTTTTCTTCCCTTTTCCATAGAGAATGAAGAAACACTAGCCGTAAAAGAAATTATTATTTATCATGGGGATTTGGGATTTGTGCATTTTGAATTAAACCAGGGTGTTTTTTTTTTAATATACTCTGATTTTGTAATCACTAGTTTTTCACCCGTGCAAAAGAAATACTGGGTCATGTTTTTAAATTAGGTTCATTAAAAATAAATTACACTAATGAAAATTCAAGAAGTTCGAACGCCTTAGAAACTCACAAAAATGTAGTAAACTGATAAAAAAAATTGTAATTTATTTTTCAAAAAATGGTCTTCTTTAACCCTTTAGAGTTCACTTTTATTTTTTATATACTTTTGCCTCTTTTGGTCCATTGAATTGTTATATTCGTTCACTGCGTCTGTAAAAACGTCATCGAGATCACGTTAGGTCATATTGTAAAAAAAAAAAATATTTTTTAACCTCTTAACTTTTTTTTTTTTAAATTCCTCGATTTTATTTATGCCATGTAATTTAGTTGTTAATTTATTAAGGTAAGTGGGAATCTAGCAAGATATATTTTACTGGTTAAATTCCTCATTTTTCATGTTTTACTTGTTATTATGGACCACTTTGAACATGTATAAATAATGAAGCCAATGGAAATATCCGTAAGAGCCATTTACTAACTAATCCATAATAAAGGTGTGTCGGTCCAGCCCATTTCGGCCCACAAAGTTACTTGTTTAGAATGTTGTTTGAGATGTGTCATAAATCAAGGCATGTTGTGATGTGTTGTGCCTTGTTAGAGGGTGTGTTGGGATGTGCCAAATAAATAATCATGATATGTCGTGTTGTGTTGTGATAACACACTTATACTTTTTCTAAATATAATATTTTTCAAATACTTCGATATTATACGTGTTGTATTGAAAAGTTACATAATTAAAATAAAGTTTCAAAAACTGGTTAGAATAAAAACTCTTTTGTAATTTATACATGAAATATGATACATCGTACCATATCTTGTAGTGCAGCTAGTGATGGATGTTATGAAATGCTTCCTTAGTGTGCTTTCCTTAGTGCTTATTTTGTGCTGCATGTTGTAGTGTTTCACTATGACGATTAGTCTGGCCCAACACAATACTCAAAACTACCATGTCGCATCATGTTATGTAGGTCACGTGTTGTGGTGTAACATAAACGTGTTGGAATGAACCAGTTTTACACCTCTGCATGATATACATATCCAATTTCTCTCATGCACGTGTACTCAATCATAATAATGTAACCTAATCTTCTCTAATGGAACGTTAAGGAATTCCTATAATTTAGGCCCCCGTAGGATCTTTTATGGCTTAATATCAAAATCGTCTCCAATGGGTATGCTAAAAGTGAATGTGAGGATAAATTTGATGGTGGTCATTTAGAAATCTTTCAAGTGATCCTATGATTTTAGAGGTCCTAGTCATCAATATCTAAAGTTTGAATCAAATACATAATTATATAATCAGTGGTTCCAAATGTTCTCAACCAATAAACTTTATACACCTGCACAACTAAATAAGTTGAGAAGTTCTATGGTTGAAGGAGAATATTTCTCACCTCCTTAAATTTAGGAAGTTTTGATTTACAACCACATTGCTGTTTTTGACTTGGTTTGTGAAGAATTATTTAATATTTATTTTTATCTGAATCAATTTGTCGCTTTTAGCATTTGTGCATGAGAAGATTTTGATATATATTTTTTTAAAATTAGATTTTGATTTGTTCCAAATAATCCGCCTATTAAAATAAGAGATTTTGATCTTTTTTGATTTTCTTTTTATTTCGACTTTTGGAACATCATAAGGAACAATAAAAACCAAGTTTCTCATGTAATCTTTGAGTTTTCCCGATCTCAAAGATAAATTAAAGTTTCTTTTCTTTAGATTAAAAATTAAAATATATGTTTTCTAGGAATGGAGCGAGTATATATGTACTGCGACAAAAAGAACGTAGTGCATTATATGCAATATACTCATCCTCACCATGAGTCATGCCTTAAAAGCATCCCTAAACCGTTTTTTCAAATTCTAAAATATACAATCTCTAATTATATCAACCGACTGGATACTGAGTTTTAGGACAATAAAAAATCAAATTTATGTCATTCCCTTGTCCTCGTCTAATTGAAGCACAAACGTACATTCACTAATGTCATCATCATGATTTTCTTCAACCAGAGATTTTTGTATATCTCTTGCCTTGGTGAGGATCTTCCAGGAAGGCTATTAAACAACGATGATAAACGATTACAAATGAAATTAGATAATAATATGTGCGACACTTACTTCCTTAATACCCCCTTTTCCTTTCCATATGCATGCACAGTTCCAGTTGTCGTAAATTTTTGAAAAAGAAGATAAATCCGTAAGTTTCTCTTGGATAAACAAACTCTTTCGTCATCGTCATCACTTGGAACACGGGAAGAAAATTAATACAAGCTGGAAAAATTCCAATGTATAACCTCAGCAAGTGCCGACAACACTCTCGTTTGGACTGTCACAAATAGACATTTTGATTAGGATTAAGTGAAGCCACCGAGAACTTCTCAGCACAAAAGTCCTTTCACTTGGTGAAGCCGAACCCTTGAAATTTGACATAAATAATATGATCAATGGTAAAGAAAATATTTAATTAAAATATTGTACGGCTTGCAAAAAATGAGTTGTTTGAATGTTGTTTGTACCCAAAATTACTTTTGGGAACGAAACACAATGAATAAGTGATTTTGGTGTGTTTTTAGGGTTGGAGGCGAATTGAAGAACAAACCAAAGTGACACAAGTTTTTACGTGGTTCGGCGTGGTTGCCTACGTCCACGGGTGAATCCCCTTGGGGAGTAATTTTCCATTGATAATTTGTATTACCTCATAAGTATTTTCCCCTATTGGCTACCTCCCAAATCGTTTCTGCTCCTCCCTATTTATACAATTCAATATCTAATTTCAATATAAACATAAATTGCATTAACTTCTCATTCATGCCTCCATCTTCAATTCTGTATGAAACAGTTGGAATTAATTCTGCATGTATGTAACTGTTGTAATCAGTACTGCATGGCTGAAACTGATGGATTTCAATGGCTAAAACTGCTGGAACTTAATGGCTGAAACTGCTGGAATTCAATGGCTGAAATTGATGTAATTAATTTTGCATGCCTCTATCTTCAATTCTGCATGAAACTGTTTGCATGCTTCTTTGAATTATTTCTGCATACTAGCAGACTGGATTGATAGTTGATAGGCACAATGGCTGGCAGTATGGATGGAGGCTGGCTGGCAGCATGGGTGTAGACTGGTTGGCAATGCGGGAGATTTTTTGGCTGGGAATGGTTAGCAGCATTGCTAGCTACAAGACTGAAAATTGGCTAGGGGTGCGTCTGTCTTCGATAGTTGACCGATGGTTGACTTCGACCATTGACCTTGACCGGATGTTGACTTTGATAGTTGACCGGTCATTGAATTTATGTAGCCCTGGGCAGACTAGGGCTGCCTCAGTTTACTGGTTATCGGGCTTGGATGAGGACCAAAAGATGATTCGAGTATCAATTGGGCCCATAAGTGGCATTTTTACTTATGGTACAAACATCGCCCCCTCTTAACCTCCAACTTGTTGGGGGTTAAGAAAATTTTGTTTTCCTTGGTTAATGATAAAACTCGCCCCCAAGTGTGGATTATTGATGTTGAGTTGATTGGCGAACTTCCCTTGTTTGCGGAAATCACAATCAAGGCGCACCCAAGTGAGGCTATTGTGACTGGGAGATTGATGGGAAACAGTTGAGCATGAACCATCATTGTATGCAAAATCGAGACCGAAGGCTGAACTGTTCTGTAATAGAAGCGTGATGCTTGAGCGGAGTGGTATTGTGAGTGAGCGATAACTGCTGATGTAAAAATGAACTACGGTAGTTGCGTAGGACTTGACTGTGACGACCACAAAAAACTGTCCTCTACAATAATGAGCTAAACTGGGTAGTAACACCGTTGAGCAAAAATGGTCTGTAACAGCTTCGATTAGCTGGACTGAAGGATTTGCGAACACGACTGGACTGCATCATCTGGAATGTAGCAGCAACGAACAAAGCTGCACTGCAGTAGCTGCGATCAGCTGGACTGCAGGAGATACGAACACAGCTGGATTGCATCATCTACGATCAGCTGGAATGCAGCAACATCGAGAATTGTAGCAACATCGAGCATTGCAGCAGTTGCGATCAGCTAGACTGCAGGAGCGACGAGAAAAATTGCACTGCAGCAGCTGTGATCAGCTAGACTACAAGAGTTGCAAACGGAGATAGACTGCAACAGCTTCGATCAGCTGGAATGCAGCAGCATCGAACATTACAGCAGTTGTGATCAGCTGGACTGCAGGAGCGACGCGCCAGACTGCAGCAGCTGCACAACAGGAACTGTGAGCCTCACTGCAGCAGCTGCGTTCAGCTGGACTGCAGGAACGACGAGCCAGACTACAGCAGCTGTGGTTAGCTGGAATACAGGAACTGCGAGCCTCACTGCAGCAGCTGCGGTCAGCTGGGTTTATGTGAGTTACGGTTGATTTTAACTCAATTACGAACGGTAACTGGAGATTTTGATGTTGTTACGGTTGGTAATAGTTCAATTACCAACCGTATGTTCTTATATCTGAGACTTTTCTTCAGTTATGGTTGGTATCTAGCATTTGGTTGTCAGAATCGAGATTGTTGGTATCGAGCATTTAGTTACCAACCGTAACTGATTACGGTTGGTTTCGAGCATTTAGTTACCAACCGTAACTGTTTTTACGATTGTGCTTTCTTCATATTTAACCAGTTACGGTTAGTAGTTCATCTTTTACAAACCGTAACTTCGATTTACAGTTGGGTATGAGCAAAATTCCAACCGTAATTAGCTCTGAAAATGTAAGAGAATAGAATTTTTTACATACTTTAGATAACTTTGAGCAATAAAAAGCTAGTTGAGACTAATTTAGAAGTATACCCGGCTATTTTCATGTCGTGGTTCTTGTTTTTGTTGGTTAATTTCTTCAATTGATTGAGATTGGCCTTCTCCTCTAATTTTTTTTTTTAAACTCTAAAAATCTAATTTTGGTTTTGATTTTGAGTTAATATAAGTAAAATTAATCATTAACACTAAACTTGATTATCATAACTAAAGTAGGTTATCAATTATGAGGGTTAATTTGTCATTTCCATTTTTTTAAATTAGGGACACCTTGAATGATCATGTAATGACCCTTTTTGTCCTATTAGAATGTCGCACCTCTAATAAACCATACCGCCCCTATAATAAGATTGCTTAAGAAGGCTATTTGCTACTTGCACAATAGGGCAATTCTTGATCACAGGTATCATGTTTGAGCAATATTTTGTTACTCTGCTTACGTGACTCCTTAAATACTTTGGAAAAAAAGCACACTTTTGAAATAGTGGGGCCCAAAATGGGCCTCCGCTAACCTCCGAGGGGCGGGCCCCAACAAACTTGTGAGAGATGCGATTTCCCCGTGGTTTTTTCCAAGGTTCATCTAGAACCACTGAGTGAGTTAGCATCTCGATTAACGTGGGCGTAGACCACAGAGTCAAATTGTTGCAATGGAGCATTGATGTCCAGTTAGGAGACTGATTATCCATGGAACCACTGACCTGCCGTTGTTTAACAACGCGATCAACTGTAGACAATCTTGCTCGATGATGATACTTTGAAACTGCATCCTATTGGCTATCTTTATTCTTTAGACCTAATAATACTCCTTGTGTCTCGGCTGCAAGTGGGTCATTACGCTGTAATATAGTTGATGCTGCAGCGAGAAAACTTCCTTCCGAGTTCTTAGCTACGGTTTCTCCAACAAACTTTGAGGTCTTTATAAACTTAGCTTAATTACATCAACTGGGGGAGGAAACCATTGAGACCTTGGTGTATTAGACACTGGAGACGCAACCTGGCCTTGATTTTCATGCTTATCAAAATCTTGTTAGACTCATAAAATCATTTGTATTTGCAGAAAATGGGCTATATAGCAAAAAAAAAAACTTATCCCGGGCCATATGGACAGTTAGGATTCAGTCTAGGTCAAATGTCCAAAAAAATCTTTTAATGGGAACAGACTAAACTACCCTTTATATCACTGCTACATAACATTTCTTCTCGTCTTCTCCGCCTCCACATAACCAGATCTAAAAAAACCATTACCATCTCTCTTTCTCCATCAGCGTCTGCAACGTATCCTTCTTCTTCATTCTTCACAGAAACACCACCACAACCACATTTCTTCTGGTTTGTATCGAACATATTTTCTGTGGGTTCATCCCTTTTAGTGCTAACCGAATATTCATCATCCGATGAGATAAAAATGTTTGTTACGCAGAAGTAAAGGGGGAAATGAATACGATGGATTTTTTCTTCTGAATCCAATAGCAGCAACAAGTTTGGGAATTTTTAATCACGGATTCAAATTGGGTTTAAGTAAGAGTTTTTCGATTGTTATAGAATAAAATGTCTGGATCTGGATTTGCTTGGGAGTAATCTATTTAGTTATGGGTTCGATTGAAACGTTAGATTGAAACAGGTGCTATTTTTATTTCATTGATTTTGATGGCCGGGTTAATATTCAATCCGGTGGTAATAGCAATTTGTAAAACCAGTTGGAAGAACTGATGTTACTGCAGTGGTTGGAGATGTTTAGTCTGAATTTTTAAACACGTTTTTTTTCTTCTAATTCATTGATTGGGTAGTTTTAATTTTAAATGAATAAATGATTTTTGAACATTATATGATTTTTATAGTCCGATTCTTCATATTGATTTTACCAAAGATCTTAAAATTTGGTATTACAGTGAAATTCATTTTAGTTTGATGCCACTGTGTAATTTACAAACAATAAGAAGCCAAATTTACTAATTAATCTTATAAGAACAATTAAAAATTCAAATACTAACATCGCTGGATTGTTTTCATGATAACCAGTTTCATCCTGTTTTACATTATTTTGGATTTTGTTTCACCCATATCTAAACGAAGATGAAACCAGTTTCATCCTATTTTACATTGGGTTGAATTCAGTTTCACCTATTTTTAAACTAAAATGAATTTGTTTCATCTTTGTTAAAATTGGGTTTAATATAGGTTCACTCATGTTTAAACTACGATGAAACTAGCTTCATCCTGTTTAACATTGTGTTGAATTTTGTTTACCAGTTCCTATAGTATTTAAACCAGTTTCATCTAGGTTTAATTTCCGGTGTATATTTTTTCAGCATGTTTAAACTAGGATGAAAACCAGTTTCATCCAGGTTTATATAATATAAACTAGGATGAAAACCAGTTTCATCCAGGTTTAATATAATATAAACTAGGATGAAACCAGTTTCATCTAGGTTTAATTTCTAGTGTATATTTTTCCAGCATGTTTAAACTAGGATGAAAACCAGTTTCATCCAGGTTTAATATAATATAAACTAGGATGAAACCAGTTTCATCTAGGTTTAATTTCTGGTGTATATTTTTTCAGCATGTTTAAACTAGGATGAAAACCAGTTTCATCCAGGTTTAATATAATATAATCATTCCAAATCCTTATTCTATTCTCAAATGGTGTGTATTTTCTCCAATAATTTGAATATGCATAGCTTGGTTGAGGCTATGAAGAGGTATGCGTATGATCACCAGAATAAAATCATTGAAATAGATTGGATGCGTGCACATGTCCATCCAATCACCCTACCAAATTGAACCAGCTGCCAATCTGGAACCAGCCCTGGATTTGTTGCTTCCAAATTTCCAAACCACTAATCAAGGTAAAATGCGTTACAGAACACCTCAATTACTCAATAGACCACTAGATTCAATGTAAAAATGCTACATATGGTGCAGAGACCATAGTTGATTTCCCCATCAGATGATTGTTTCCTGAAAAAGTCCCAGTTTGTCTGTATCCAATCTATCGACATGTTCAACCTTAAAGCTAAACAGATTCAGTCACATAGTTCACCAATGCATTCTCTGATTCTCATATTTTGTTTGTATCTGTTATAATCTTGCAGTTTAACTTGTAACTCATCTAGGTTTGACCTACGAAGATCACTGTCAGCACAAAGATGTTACTATTGCAGCACCAGGTTATCATCAAACTAACGAGTGTGTTGCAATCCACATCAACAATTTCATGATAGGTGAATCATCAGGTCATCTTCATCACGAATGAGCAGTTTCATCTGAGTATATTTACAGATGTGCAGGTGATGGAAGATGTGGTTGGGATGAGGAAGAGATGAAGGATATGCAACGGGTTACGTACTCTATTTCAGTCACTCTGTTTTTTTCCCTGTTTCAGTCACTCTATTTTTTGCCCTGTTTCACGCACTCTGTTTTGCCATGTTTTAATTCGTAAAACAGTGCAATGTACTCTGTTTTTTTTTTTAGTACTCTGTTTTTTTTATACTCTGTTTTTTGTACTCTGTATTTATTTGGTTACTGTTTATTTGTAGAAGATAGGGACATATTTGTCTCTTCAGGTTAATAAATAAATAACATTCTGGGTCAAATATCCATTTTGGCTAAATGAACAATATTTTTTTATTTTTTGGCTATATAAACATTATCTAAATCTAAGAAGTTATTTCACCCAGGAATTTTTTGTTTTGGTCTTTTTGACCAATTTTGTGTTGTATTTGTTGCTGCATGTTCTCGATAATCATCAAATTTCTCGACTTCCATATTTGGCACCTTGACAGAAAGTCTTGAACCTGTCCCTCAAAAGTAACCATCCAGCTATGACTAAATGTTTAAGACCAAAAGCAGAAGAAAACAGAATTGCTCTAGCTCCCTAACAATGAAGTAGTAAATGCTCTATCTAGACAAAACCAAAAGTTTGGTTCTACGTGTTGTATAAACCTATTGATGTACTTCCCGCAACCAACTCCGCTGTGAAGGATACACCGAATAAAAACTTGAACTCTTGTGCAATACTTTGGACTTACCATAGTTTCTTCCATGGAAAAGGATCATTAAAACTGGATGAAGCTTGTTTTGACCATCATAAATGAGTTTTTGGAAAGATTTGGGGTAAACTCACCTTACGGAAACGAGATCGAAAACGGGATTCACGAAATTCCTAAAAAAATGAAATACGAGGAACGTGTCGGGAGCATTAACTAGGCTTCATAAAAAGACTAGTTATACTACAAATTTTCCTACATTCGTTTAATATTTTTTCTTCTTTTCGCCTCTCTGAGCATTCTAAAGCTAATTTACGCTTTTGCCATTGAAATTAGTGAAGATATGTGGGGAAGCTGTTGGGCTTGGGATCCTACTTAGCCGAGAGTATCACTAGATGTTTTTAATTGAGTAAATTACGAACCCTCATTTGGGGCATACATGGAAGTTTTGGGGCATACAAAATTATTATGCCATCCAATGCAAGAGGATAAGGGGTGTTCTAGTGATGCTTAAGTTACTATAATATCCTTACATTGTTTAAATTACATTACTACCCTTACACTTAATTCAAATATAATCCTAAAACTCTCCCACTAATTAATACATCCCCTAATTAACTACCCTCCTACTAATTAACTGTTACCCACTAATTAATCCACTAATTAACCGTTACATAACAATTTTTTTTTTAAACTTTTAGAAACCAAAAACCCTTCTCTCTCCCTCTTTTTCTCATCTTCTTCTCCAAAAACAGCAACCAAATTCTGAAAAATTCATTTTTCAATTAAACACATATATGGCACCTCGTGTTAAGCGACGCACTAGAAATACGATGCCGAATCCTGGTGTTGCATCTGTAGCATCTAAATGTAGGGTTTTTGGAAAAGATGAAGATGGAGATGAAGATGATTGGGGATTGATTGGTGTTGGAGAGCGAGAAATAGACCATAATTCCATAAAATTGCACATAGAAACATGATTCCCACAAACTTCTTTTTTCGTATTTCGTTGATTTCATGACATGTAATCGACGATTCCTCGACGTTTTGGTAGTTCCAGTGTAGTGTTCGGCTGACATTTATTAGCCGATTTTTTTTCTTCTACAGACGAAGAACAGTTCGGCTGAAAACATGTTATGTTTTGAACATCGAATAAGCCGAACCTAGATGTTCGGATTATAATTATTTTTTACGATAATCAGCCAAACTTGGATACAATTACTTAATAATCCATCTTACACTGTTCGGAACATTGTTCGCCTCATTTTGATAAATATTGAATATGCCGAACTTTACTCTGTGTATGGCTTAGAGCTTCCTATAAACTTGTCCATTTATATGTGACTTATCACAATGTTTAGTAGAATCATATTTATTTATTTTGGAAAATTAATTAAGATTTATCATTTGTTTTAGCACCCATCCGGGAAAATTCAAAGACAAGCTTAAAAGGAGAACAACGGAAGTGACTCCTTTTAATTCAAAAACTCCCAAACCTCGAGGTGGTGGAACTAAGAACTTGAATGCAGGGAAAAGGGAAATTGACATGACTTGCTCTTTTGGGTCAAAGCATAAGAAACACCGTAGAACCTCTTCGATTCCTCTCCTCTTATCTAGACGAACCAAGTTGGAGAAAACGGTTAAAATCATATTTCATCGTAGAAATTAATCGTCGGTTCATAAAAATTTGATCGTCGATTAAACACAACTATAAAATGGCTCATGGAAAACAAAAAGCAATTGGTAGGCGGTCAAAATCTTCTTCTAATATGTAAATTGAAGACCAACAACCATTAGAAGGAGTTCAAACTGAAATTGACAAAGAAGTTCAATCAAGTGAAGAAGAAACCCCCGAAATGAGGATTAAAAGGTATTTTCTACAAACCCAACTCTTTAATTTGTTGATAAATCCATTTTCTTGTATTGTTAGATTATGTTGAATTAGAAAAACCTAGGTTTTTTTTTCGTAACACAGAGAAAAGATCGGCTCATAAGGTGTTAATTATTTACTAGAAGCCGAACTTATATTGAAGAAAGGTTCGATCGGCGTATTTTAAACATCGTCAATCTGTGAATTTATTAGGTTCAATTGTTTTTTCTGGCGTATTTAAAAGCCGAACTTGGTTCTGTAACTTCTATTATTTAGGATATGCTGTGTATTCTGTAGGATTATACTTAATTATGTTTTTTTTTACTATGTACATGAACCAAAAGGGTAAAAGAAAAAACTTGGAAGATCAACCAGGAGTGGAAGAACAAAAAGAACCACGGAAGCAAGATGCTACACCCCGTATTGTTGGTTTTCACATTACTAATGATAATGATGTAATACCTGCGCGAGAGGATGGTTTACCACACAGTTTTCCAGCCGACAGAGGCAAGGTGTTGATTGGTTACATAGAGTCTTGGGATAAGAGGATATATGAGACTCCTGACCATTATCATGCGGTTCGAGTTTTGAGACATCAAAGGGATACACATTGGGATTTGTTTAAAGAGGTTCCTCATGTGATTGCTATTGTGAAATCCTCTGGTTTATGTCCTTCCATTAGATATGGTCATCAGGAATATGATAGAGTGACGGCATTTGCCGTGATATTTTTTCCGGAGACTTACACATTTCATCTCCCCTTTGGCATGATGACACCGCAAAGAAGATTACGGGCCTTAGTGTCACCAAAAATACACCCGGCGTAGGAAATTCTGGGTCTGGGGTTTAGCTCAGATACCATGTTAAAGTTTGCGGGCATCCAACTCAAAACCAATTGGAAATGAGTGGAGCGACCCTTCCATATAATATTTTAAGTTAGTTAAGCAGATTCTAGCAATGTGGGACCATTGTCCTTTCACACCTTAGTTAGATAAGCACTTGTTAAAAAATAATGTAAACCAAAAATACACAATTCGAAAAGGGTTTACTCACCATGAACATCGAACATGCATCCATCTGAAGCAGGTTGTACCACTTCACAGCCAAAATTTTCAAGAGGAAGTACAAAGCTAGTGACCAACTGAACCTTTATAATGCAGTGACAAAAACAATATCAATCAACTAAAAACCCCTAATCAATCCCAGAAAAATGAATAAAAAGCTTAATCAGAAACTGATATGTGCAAACATATCATTTAGTGATCAGGGTGAAATTAGAGTAGAAGATAATGGACGAAATATCATATTAGAAGTAAAACGAGTCATAGAATCAGATAAGAAGACATTGATCTAGGATATCACCATTTTCATAGATAAGTTCTACTTTGTTACACAATAGCATATATATAGCCAAACCTAAAACTGCAAATACAAACTACCCTAACTGCCAAGTACATGCATAGGTATCATTCCATTCCCCTTAAAAAACAACCTTGTCCTCAAGGTTGTACACAAATTACAGACATTCGTACTAATCAAATTAAGAATGAATTCTTGGTTATAGCGCCCCCTAAGCTTAATTTGGATAATCGAAGATATTAACTAAATAAATAGGCACTAAGGATCTAAATCATTTACTTAAACATTCAATTAATAATTCTGCTACAGAACTTAACCCAAAATTAACCCCTCTCTGAAATATATATACAATAACTCCTTTCAGATGATATATATACAATAGTCATGTGGTTTACAAATAAAATATCTCCCCCTTTTAATAGCAACAACAAAAACTGAAACATTTCCGTGTCTCCAAATTTGGTGTCTGCACATGAATTATCAGCCATTAGATTAGCTGTGTTTCAAACTCAAACGTCAGATGAACTGACTAAATTTGGTGTCTGCACCGGGTATTTTGTAAATAAACGCAACTTTAAGGGCTCCAATTTACAGACTTAGAAATAAAGTAATAATAATTTAAGTCTCTTTATTACCACCACCACAGTCTCATTACCATCGCCGGAACCATCACCTCTACCACCACCTCCACACATCCTGCACCAACACCAACACAACCAAAGCCGCCACCAGCACCACCACCATTACCATCAAACACCGCCACCATCATAGACATCACCATCACCGACACCACCTCCAAATCATCATACACAAATAATTATCAAACACTACACCAAAACAGCTATTTTGGAACGGACAAAGGCGTTGCTAAGAATTTAAGCAACGCCATCGACGTTGCTAATCCGGCGTAGCAAATTATTGTGCAACGTCAAAATACGTTGCTCAAATAAATTAGAGCAACGTTTCTAACCGTTGCGCATTTTGTTTACCAACGTTTTAATTTATAATTTGAGCAACGTATTCATAAATTTGAGCAACATATTGGATAATTTGAGCAACGTTTCTTTGCGTTAGACAAACAGTTAAATAGTTTCATTAAAAAATCTGCAACGTTATAATTTTTTTGTACCGTTGCTCATGAAAGCAAGTCAAAGCAACGTAATGGTTTCCAACGTTTATATCCGTTGCACAATATTTACAGGTGAAAAAAAATATATTCCGGTGATTGTTCTGGCATCAACATCATCACCACCACCAGATTTACAACAACATCACCACCACCAGTAGCAAGCATTTCTGTTTTCTTTCCAACAGCTAATGCCCATACCTGAAACGACGATATTGTTGAGCAACAGGTGGAGCACATCAGAAAGAAAAGGTAATGGTGAACTTAACTCAAGCAATGGGTCAGTGACCCACTACATAACTCAAGCTCATGAGCTCTCCATTTAGATGGTCTACATTCATTTGGTCGGTACATGTGCACAGATATCTTAAAAAATATTACAACACGAAGCAGGATCAAAAAGAACCTTGTCTTCATGTTGGTCATAAGTAGCAACGCATTCGTTTGTTTTCACAGTCCATAGCTTTACCAATCCATCAGCTCCTACAAAAAAAGAACGATTTTGGTTAGAAAAAGTCGGCAACTGTTATAAGAAACCATACAAATTAAAGTTCCAGTTAGCTTCTCTACCGCTCGAAACAAACTGGGTCCCACGAGTAAGAAATGATACTCGTAAAATACTCGATGTATGCCCTTCAAACGTTTTTAAGCATGCGCCATCAGATATTGCCCATATCTTTATCGTCTTATCACCAGACGCTGTGATTACACCTTGATTAACTGGTGAAAATTCTACACACCAAATCCCCCTTTTGTGCCCTTTAAGCACTACCACGGATACTAGATCAGGAAGTCTCCATACACAAGAAGTACGATCCTACATAGCACAAAGACACGCGCAGGAGATTTCAACGTGCTTTACAAGTTGCAATAACCATATTGCTCAAGTGTGGAATAATACAGCGCCAACTCTTGCTAACCTGTGAACCACTGCAAACAAGATTGTCATTTGGCGCAACATCCAAAGAGTTGATATCCTTATCATGGCCAGCCACAACACCTTTAGCTCTAAGATTCATGATCTCGCTACCATTGTCTTGCAGACCATCAAAGCTCCACACCTTTAATGTACGATCACTACAGAGAAGCGGAAACTATGGTTTAATCTTATAAAAAATTAAGAGAAAAAATAATCTATAGATAGCTCCACATGAAAGAACATGAATTATTTATTGACTGGATTTAGAAAGGATCATATAGGTTAAAAAATGTCACAACTCACAACATTAAGAGCACTTAGAGACTAAGATAATAAACTCAACATAGTTAGTCATATTCTCGTACATATATAGGTTGTGTATACTGACCTACTACCACTAACAATGAAATTGTTCTTTTTCTTTGAGAATGCAACAGCTCCAACAGCTCCCAATGAAATTGTTCTTTTTATTTTAGCATTTAATGTAGGTAGTAATGTTTTTCTCAAAATAGGAAATATATTAATGCATATTTATTGAGTTTTTGGTTTGTGAAAGTTGATTTGATGCATTGTATTACTAGTGAATGAAATTGAGTTTTGGTTTGTGAAAGTCACTTTGATGCATTACATTAGTGGATAGAAGTGAATTTAGATTGGCGAAAGTGAGTTTAATGCATTAGTGAATGGGGTTTACGTCGGTTAGTTCTTTGGAATTCGGTTTGGTACATGTAGGATTAAATGCACTAATTTGAAATGAGTTCTAGAAAAAAATATGCATATATCTCTTCTTTGAAATGTTAGGCCTTTATGGCATCCCACCACTGATGTCAACCCTATGAAGACTGAACAATAATGGTTTGTTTACCGGAATAACTCTGACAAATAGATTAAGAATTAATATATATGTTTGCTGCTGAAATGTCAGGCCTTTATGGCATCCCACCACTGGTGGCTACCCTGGGAAGACTGTTCGGCGAACAATATGGTTTGCTTACCGGAATAACTCTGACAATTAGATTAAGAATCTAGAATTTTAGATTGAAGATTTTGAGTAAGAAAATGTTGATTATTTGTGGCTGAGAATAGCATAAGTATTTTTGTGAGTACGAATATATTGATTATTTGTGGCTGAGACTAGCGTAAGTATCATTACGAATTTTTATGCATGATTTTAATTATCGTATATGTTGCATTTGTTTGTTTTCGTTGCACTCTATTATTTTTTGAAACTTCCTACTGGGTTGTGGTTTGCTCATCCCTTTTTCTTCCCTTTTCCATAGAGAATGAAGAAACACTAGCCGTAAAAGAAATTATTATTTATCATGGGGATTTGGGATTTGTGCATTTTGAATTAAACCAGGGTGTTTTTTTTTTTTAATATACTCTGATTTTGTAATCACTAGTTTTTCACCCGTGCAAAAGAAATACTGGGTCATGTTTTTAAATTAGGTTCATTAAAAATAAATTACACTAATGAAAATTCAAGAAGTTCGAACGCCTTAGAAACTCACAAAAATGTAGTAAACTGATAAAAAAAATTGTAATTTATTTTTCAAAAAATGGTCTTCTTTAACCCTTTAGAGTTCACTTTTATTTTTTATATACTTTTGCCTCTTTTGGTCCATTGAATTGTTATATTCGTTCACTGCGTCTGTAAAAAGGTCATCGAGATCACGTTAGGTCATATTGTAAAAAAAAAAAATATTTTTTAACCTCTTAACTTTTTTTTTTTTAAATTCCTCGATTTTATTTATGCCATGTAATTTAGTTGTTAATTTATTAAGGTAAGTGGGAATCTAGCAAGATATATTTTACTGGTTAAATTCCTCATTTTTCATGTTTTACTTGTTATTATGGACCACTTTGAACATGTATAAATAATGAAGCCAATGGAAATATCCGTAAGAGCCATTTACTAACTAATCCATAATAAAGGTGTGTCGGTCCAGCCCATTTCGGCCCACAAAGTTACTTGTTTAGAATGTTGTTTGAGATGTGTCATAAATCAAGGCATGTTGTGATGTGTTGTGCCTTGTTAGAGGGTGTGTTGGGATGTGCCAAATAAATAATCATGATATGTCGTGTTGTGTTGTGATAACACACTTATACTTTTTCTAAATATAATATTTTTCAAATACTTCGATATTATACGTGTTGTATTGAAAAGTTACATAATTAAAATAAAGTTTCAAAAACTGGTTAGAATAAAAACTCTTTTGTAATTTATACATGAAATATGATACATCGTACCATATCTTGTAGTGCAGCTAGTGATGGATGTTATGAAATGCTTCCTTAGTGTGCTTTCCTTAGTGCTTATTTTGTGCTGCATGTTGTAGTGTTTCACTATGACGATTAGTCGGCCCAACACAATACTCAAAACTACCATGTCGCATCATGTTATGTAGGTCACGTGTTGTGGTGTAACATAAACGTGTTGGAATGAACCAGTTTTACACCTCTGCATGATATACATATCCAATTTCTCTCATGCACGTGTACTCAATCATAATAATGTAACCTAATCTTCTCTAATGGAACGTTAAGGAATTCCTATAATTTAGGCCCCCGTAGGATCTTTTATGGCTTAATATCAAAATCGTCTCCAATGGGTATGCTAAAAGTGAATGTGAGGATAAATTTGATGGTGGTCATTTAGAAATCTTTCAAGTGATCCTATGATTTTAGAGGTCCTAGTCATCAATATCTAAAGTTTGAATCAAATACATAATTATATAATCAGTGGTTCCAAATGTTCTCAACCAATAAACTTTATACACCTGCACAACTAAATAAGTTGAGAAGTTCTATGGTTGAAGGAGAATATTTCTCACCTCCTTAAATTTAGGAAGTTTTGATTTACAACCACATTGTTGTTTTTGACTTGGTTTGTGAAGAATTATTTAATATTTATTTTTATCTGAATCAATTTGTCGCTTTTAGCATTTGTGCATGAGAAGATTTTGATATATATTTTTTTAAAATTAGATTTTGATTTGTTCCAAATAATCCGCCTATTAAAATAAGAGATTTTGATCTTTTTTGATTTTCTTTTTATTTCGACTTTTGGAACATCATAAGGAACAATAAAAACCAAGTTTCTCATGTAATCTTTGAGTTTTCCCGATCTCAAAGATAAATTAAAGTTTCTTTTCTTTAGATTAAAAATTAAAATATATGTTTTCTAGGAATGGAGCGAGTATATATGTCTCGACAAAAAGAACGTAGTGCATTATATGCAATATACTCATCCTCACCATGAGTCATGCCTTAAAAGCATCCCTAAACCGTTTTTTCAAATTCTAAAATATACAATCTCTAATTATATCAACCGACTGGATACTGAGTTTTAGGACAATAAAAAATCAAATTTATGTCATTCCCTTGTCCTCGTCTAATTGAAGCACAAACGTACATTCACTAATGTCATCATCATGATTTTCTTCAACCAGAGATTTTTGTATATCTCTTGCCTTGGTGAGGATCTTCCGGGGAAGGCTATTAAACAACGATGATAAACGATTACAAATGAAATTAGATAATAATATGTGCGACACTTACTTCCTTAATACCCCCTTTTCCTTTCCATATGCATGCACAGTTCCAGTTGTCGCAAATTTTTGAAAAAGAAGATAAATCCGTAAGTTTCTCTTGGATAAACAAACTCTTTCGTCATCGTCATCACTTGGAACACGGGAAGAAAATTAATACAAGCTGGAAAAATTCCAATGTATAACCTCAGCAAGTGCCGACAACACTCTCGTTTGGACTGTCACAAATAGACATTTTGATTAGGATTAAGTGAAGCCACCGAGAACTTCTCAGCACAAAAGTCCTTTCACTTGGTGAAGCCGAACCCTTGAAATTTGACATAAATAATATGATCAATGGTAAAGAAAATATTTAATTAAAATATTGTACGGCTTGCAAAAAATGAGTTGTTTGAATGTTGTTTGTACCCAAAATTACTTTTGGGCACGAAACACAATGAATAAGTGATTTTGGTGTGTTTTTAGGGTTGGAGGCGAATTGAAGAACAAACCAAAGTGACACAAGTTTTTACGTGGTTCGGCGTGGTTGCCTACGTCCACGGGTGAATCCCCTTGGGGAGTAATTTTCCATTGATAATTTGTATTACCTCATAAGTATTTTCCCCTATTGGCTACCTCCCAAATCGTTTCTGCTCCTCCCTATTTATACAATTCAATATCTAATTTCAATATAAACATAAATTGCATTAACTTCTCATTCATGCCTCCATCTTCAATTCTGTATGAAACAGTTGGAATTAATTCTGCATGTATGTAATTGTTGTAATCAGTACTGCATGGCTGAAACTGATGGATTTCAATGGCTAAAACTGCTGGAACTTAATGGCTGAAACTGCTGGAATTCAATGGCTGAAATTGCTGTAATTAATTTTGCATGCCTCTATCTTCAATTCTGCATGAAACTGTTTGCATGCTTCTTTGAATTATTTCTGCATACTAGCGGATCGGATTGATAGTTGATAGGCACAATGGTCTGGGCAAGTATGGATGGAGGTGGTCGCGAGCATGGGTGTAGACTGGTTGGCAGTGCGGGAGATTTTTTGGCTGGGAATGGTTAGCAGCATTGCTAGCTACAAGACTGAAAATTGGCTAGGGGTGCGTCTGTCTTCGATAGTTGACCGATGGTTGACTTCGACCATTGACCTTGACTGGATGTTGACTTTGATAGTTGACCGGTCATTGAATTTATGTAGCCCTGGCGGACTAGGGCTGCCTCGGTTCATCAAGTTATCGGGCTTGGATGAGGACCAAAAGATGATTCGAGTATCAATTGGGCCCATAAGTGGCATTTTTACTTATGGTACAAACATCGCCCCCTCTTAACCTCCAACTTGTTGGGGGTTAAGAAAATTTTGTTTTCCTTGGTTAATGATAAAACTCGCCCCCAAGTGTGGATTATTGATGTTGAGTTGATTGGCGAACTTCCCTTGTTTGCGGAAATCACAATCAAGGCGCCCCCAAGTGAGGCTATTGTGACTGGGAGATTGATGGGAAACAGTTGAGCATGAACCATCATTGTATGCAAAATCGAGACCGAAGGCTGAACTGTTCTGTAATAGAAGCGTGATGCTTGAGCGGAGTGGTATTGTGAGTGAGCGATAATCGCGATGTAAAAATGAACTACGGTAGTTGCGTAGGACTTGACCGTGATGACCACAAAAATCGTCCTCTACAAGAATGAGCTAAACCGGTAGTAACACCGTTGAGCAAAATGGTCTCGTAATACTTCGATTAGCCGGATCAGGATTTGCGAACACGACCGGACGCATCATCTGGAATGTAGCAAGAACGAACAAAGTCGACCGCAGAGCCGCGATCACCGACTTCAGGAGATACGAACACGTATGGATTGCATCATCTACGATCAGTGGAATGCAAAGAACATCGAGAATTGTAGCAACATCGAGCATCGCAAAGAGATTGCGATCACTAGATCGCAGGAGCGACGAGAAAAATTGCACGCAGAGCCGTGATCAGAACTAGACTACAAGAGTTGCAAACGGAGATAGATCGCAATGGCCTTCGATCACTGGAATGCAAAGAAGATCGAACATTACAACTTGTGATCACTGGATCATAGAGCGACGCGCCTGATCGCAGAAGACTGACAACAGAATGTGGAGCCTCATCCGCAGCAATGCGTTTCACACGGACTGCAGAACGACGAGCCGTGACCTGCCAGTTGTGGTTAGTGGAATACTGAGAACCGCGAGCCTCACTGCAAATTTGCGGGTCACTGGGTTTATGTGAGTTACGGTTGATTTTAACTCAATTACGAACGGTAACTGGAGATTTTGATGTTGTTACGGTTGGTAATAGTTCAATTACCAACCGTATGTTCTTATATCTGAGACTTTTCTTCAGTTATGGTTGGTATCTAGCATTTGGTTACCAACCGTAACTGAGTTACGGTTGGTATCGAGCATTTAGTTACCAACCGTAACTGATTACGGTTGGTTTCGAGCATTTAGTTACCAACCGTAACTGTTTTTACGATTGTGCTTTCTTCAGATTTAACCAGTTACGGTTAGTAGTTCATCTTTTACAAACCGTAATTAGCTCTGAAAATGTAAGAGAATAGAATTTTTTACATACTTTAGATAACTTTGAGCAATAAAAAGCTAGTTGAGACTAATTTAGAAGTATACCCGGCTATTTTCATGTCGTGGTTCTTGTTTTTGTTGGTTAATTTCTTCAATTGATTGAGATTGGCCTTCTCCTCTAATTTTTTTTTTAAACTCTAAAAATCTAATTTTGGTTTTGATTTTGAGTTAATATAAGTAAAATTAATCATTAACACTAAACTTGATTATCATAACTAAAGTAGGTTATCAATTATGAGGGTTAATTTGTCATTTCCATTTTTTTAAATTAGGGACACCTTGAATGATCATGTAATGACCCTTTTTGTCCTATTAGAATGTCGCACCTCTAATAAACCATACCGCCCCTATAATAAGATTGCTTAAGAAGGCTATTTGCTACTTGCACAATAGGGCAATTCTTGATCACAGGTATCATGTTTGAGCAATATTTTGTTACTCTGCTTACGTGACTCCTTAAATACTTTGGAAAAAAAGCACACTTTTGAAATAGTGGGGCCCAAAATGGGCCTCCGCTAACCTCCGAGGGGCGGGCCCCAACAAACTTGTGAGAGATGCGATTTCCCCGTGGTTTTTTCCAAGGTTCATCTAGAACCACTGAGTGAGTTAGCATCTCGATTAACGTGGGCGTAGACCACAGAGTCAAATTGTTGCAATGGAGCATTGATGTCCAGTTAGGAGACTGATTATCCATGGAACCACTGACCTTCCGTTGTTTAACAACGCGATCAACTGTAGACAATCTTGCTCGATGATGATACTTTGAAACTGCATCCTATTGGCTATCTTTATTCTTTAGACCTAATAATACTCCTTGTGTCTCGGCTTAAAGTGGGTCGTTACGCTGTAATATAGTTGATGCTGCAGCGAGAAAACTTCCTTCCGAGTTCTTAGCTACGGTTTCTCCAACAAACTTTGAGGTCTTTATAAACTTAGCTTAATTACATCAACTGGGGGAGGAAACCATTGAGACCTTGGTGTATTAGACACTGGAGACGCAACCTGGCCTTGATTTTCATGCTTATCAAAATCTTGTTAGACTCATAAAATCATTTGTATTTGCAGAAAATGGGCTATATAGCAAAAAAAAAAAACTTATCCCGGGCCATATGGACAGTTAGGATTCAGTCTAGGTCAAATGTCCAAAAAAATCTTTTAATGGGAACAGACTAAACTACCCTTTATATCACTGCTACATAACATTTCTTCTCGTCTTCTCCGCCTCCACATAACCAGATCTAAAAAAACCATTACCATCTCTCTTTCTCCATCAGCGTCTGCAACGTATCCTTCTTCTTCATTCTTCACAGAAACACCACCACAACCACATTTCTTCTGGTTTGTATCGAACATATTTTCTGTGGGTTCATCCGTTTTAGTGCTAACCGAATATTCATCATCCGATGAGATAAAAATGTTTGTTACGCAGAAGTAAAGGGGGAAATGAATACGATGGATTTTTTCTTCTGAATCCAATAGCAAGCAACAAGTTTGGGAATTTTTAATCACGGATTCAAATTGGGTTTAAGTAAGAGTTTTTCGATTGTTATAGAATAAAATGTCTGGATCTGGATTTGCTTGGGAGTAATCTATTTAGTTATGGGTTCGATTGAAACGTTAGATTGAAACAGGTGCTATTTTTATTTCATTGATTTTGATGGTCGGGTTAATATTCAATCCGGTGGTAATAGCAATTTGTAAAACCAGTTGGAAGAACTGATGTTCTCGCAGTGGTTGGAGATGTTTAGTCCGAATTTTTAAACACGTTTTTTTCTTCTAATTCATTGATTGGGTAGTTTTAATTTTAAATGAATAAATGATTTTTGAACATTATATGATTTTTATAGTCCGATTCTTCATATTGATTTTACCAAAGATCTTAAAATTTGGTATTACAGTTGAAATTCATTTTAGTTTGATGCCACTGTGTAATTTACAAACAATAAGAAGCCAAATTTACTAATTAATCTTATAAGAACAATTAAAAATTCAAATACTAACATCGCTGGATTGTTTTCATGATAACCAGTTTCATCCTGTTTTACATTATTTTGGATTTTGTTTCACCCATATCTAAACGAAGATGAAACCAGTTTCATCCTATTTTACATTGGGTTGAATTCAGTTTCACCTATTTTTAAACTAAAATGAATTTGTTTCATCTTTGTTAAAATTGGGTTTAATTTAGGTTCACTCATGTTTAAACTACGATGAAACTAGCTTCATCCTGTTTAACATTGTGTTGAATTTTGTTTACCAGTTCCTATAGTATTTAAACCAGTTTCATCTAGGTTTAATTTCCGGTGTATATTTTTTCAAAGATGTTTAAACTAGGATGAAAAACCAAGTTTCATCCAGGTTTATATAATATAAACTAGGATGAAAACCAAGTTTCATCCAGGTTTAATATAATATAAACTAGGATGAAACCAGTTTCATCTAGGTTTAATTTCTAGTGTATATTTTTCCAGCATGTTTAAACTAGGATGAAAACCAGTTTCATCCAGGTTTAATATAATATAAACTAGGATGAAACCAGTTTCATCTAGGTTTAATTTCTGGTGTATATTTTTTCAGCATGTTTAAACTAGGATGAAAACCAGTTTCATCCAGGTTTAATATAATATAATCATTCCAAATCCTTATTCTATTCTCAAATGGTGTGTATTTTCTCCAATAATTTGAATATGCATAGCTTGGTTGAGGCTATGAAGAGGTATGCGTATGATCACCAGAATAAAATCATTGAAATAGATTGGATGCGTGCACATGTCCATCCAATCACCCTACCAAATTGAACCAGCTGCCAATCTGGAACCAGCCCTGGATTTGTTGCTTCCAAATTTCCAAACCACTAATCAAGGTAAAATGCGTTACAGAACACCTCAATTACTCAATAGACCACTAGATTCAATGTAAAAATGCTACATATGGTGCAGAGACCATAGTTGATTTCCCCATCAGATGATTGTTTCCTGAAAAAGTCCCAGTTTGTATGTATCCAATCTATCGACATGTTCAACCTTAAAGCTAAACAGATTCAGTCACAGAGTTCACCAATGCATTCTCTGATTCTCATATTTTGTTTGTATCTGTTATAATCTTGTAGTTTAACTTGTAACTCATCTAGGTTTGACCTACGAAGATCACTGTCAGCACAAAGATGTTACTATTGCAGCACCAGGTTATCATCAAACTAACGAGTGTGTTGCAATCCACATCAACAATTTCATGATAGGTGAATCATCAGGTCATGCTGTCACGAATGAGCAGTTTCATCTGAGTATATTTACAGATGTGCAGGTGATGGAAGATGTGGTTGGGATGAGGAAGAGATGAAGGATATGCAACGGGTTACGTACTCTATTTCAGTCACTCTGTTTTTTTCCCTGTTTCAGTCACTCTATTTTTTGCCCTGTTTCACGCACTCTGTTTTGCCATGTTTTAATTCGTAAAACAGTGCAATGTACTCTGTTTTTTTTTTTAGTACTCTGTTTTTTTTATACTCTGTTTTTTGTACTCTGTATTTATTTGGTTACTGTTTATTTGTAGAAGATAGGGACATATTTGTCTCTTCAGGTTAATAAATAAATAACATTCTGGGTCAAATATCCATTTTGGCTAAATGAACAATATTTTTTTATTTTTTGGCTATATAAACATTATCTAAATCTAAGAAGTTATTTCACCCAGGAATTTTTTGTTTTGGTCTTTTTGACCAATTTTGTGTTGTATTTGTTGCTGCATGTTCTCGATAATCATCAAATTTCTCGACTTCCATATTTGGCACCTTGACAGAAAGTCTTGAACCTGTCCCTCAAAAGTAACCATCCAGCTATGACTAAATGTTTAAGACCAAAAGCAGAAGAAAACAGAATTGCTCTAGCTCCCTAACAATGAAGTAGTAAATGCTCTATCTAGACAAAACCAAAAGTTTGGTTCTACGTGTTGTATAAACCTATTGATGTACTTCCCGCAACCAACTCCGCTGTGAAGGATACACCGAATAAAAACTTGAACTCTTGTGCAATACTTTGGACTTACCATAGTTTCTTCCATGGAAAAGGATCATTAAAACTGGATGAAGCTTGTTTTGACCATCATAAATGAGTTTTTGGAAAGATTTGGGGGTAAACTCACCTTACGGAAACGAGATCGAAAACGGGATTCACGAAATTCCTAAAAAAATGAAATACGAGGAACGTGTCGGGAGCATTAACTAGGCTTCATAAAAAGACTAGTTATACTACAAATTTTCCTACATTCGTTTAATATTTTTTCTTCTTTTCGCCTCTCTGAGCATTCTAAAGCTAATTTACGCTTTTGCCATTGAAATTAGTGAAGATATGTGGGGAAGCTGTTGGGCTTGGGATCCTACTTAGCCGAGAGTATCACTAGATGTTTTTAATTGAGTAAATTACGAACCCTCATTTGGGGCATACATGGAAGTTTTGGGGCATACAAAATTATTATGCCATCCAATGCAAGAGGATAAGGGGTGTTCTAGTGATGCTTAAGTTACTATAATATCCTTACATTGTTTAAATTACATTACTACCCTTACACTTAATTCAAATATAATCCTAAAACTCTCCCACTAATTAATACATCCCCTAATTAACTACCCTCCTACTAATTAACTGTTACCCACTAATTAATCCACTAATTAACCGTTACATAACAATTTTTTTTTTAAACTTTTAGAAACCAAAAACCCTTCTCTCTCCCTCTTTTTCTCATCTTCTTCTCCAAAAACAGCAACCAAATTCTGAAAAATTCATTTTTCAATTAAACACATATATGGCACCTCGTGTTAAGCGACGCACTAGAAATACGATGCCGAATCCTGGTGTTGCATCTGTAGCATCTAAATGTAGGGTTTTTGGAAAAGATGAAGATGGAGATGAAGATGATTGGGGATTGATTGGTGTTGGAGAGCGAGAAATAGACCATAATTCCATAAAATTGCACATAGAAACATGATTCCCACAAACTTCTTTTTTCGTATTTCGTTGATTTCATGACATGTAATCGACGATTCCTCGACGTTTTGGTAGTTCCAGTGTAGTGTTCGGCTGACATTTATTAGCCGATTTTTTTTCTTCTAGCACGAAGAACAGTTCGGCTGAAAACATGTTATGTTTTGAACATCGAATAAGCCAGAACCTAGATGTTCGGATTATAATTATTTTTTACGATAATCAGCCAAACTTGGATACAATTACTTAATAATCCATCTTACACTGTTCGGAACATTGTTCGCCTCATTTTGATAAATATTGAATATGCCGAACTTTACTCTGTGTATGGCTTAGAGCTTCCTATAAACTTGTCCATTTATATGTGACTTATCACAATGTTTAGTAGAATCATATTTATTTATTTTGGAAAATTAATTAAGATTTATCATTTGTTTTAGCACCCATCCGGGAAAATTCAAAGACAAGCTTAAAAGGAGAACAACGGAAGTGACTCCTTTTAATTCAAAAACTCCCAAACCTCGAGGTGGTGGAACTAAGAACTTGAATGCAGGGAAAAGGGAAATTGACATGACTTGCTCTTTTGGGTCAAAGCATAAGAAACACCGTAGAACCTCTTCGATTCCTCTCCTCTTATCTAGACGAACCAAGTTGGAGAAAACGGTTAAAATCATATTTCATCGTAGAAATTAATCGTCGGTTCATAAAAATTTGATCGTCGATTAAACACAACTATAAAATGGCTCATGGAAAACAAAAAGCAATTGGTAGGCGGTCAAAATCTTCTTCTAATATGTAAATTGAAGACCAACAACCATTAGAAGGAGTTCAAACTGAAATTGACAAAGAAGTTCAATCAAGTGAAGAAGAAACCCCCGAAATGAGGATTAAAAGGTATTTTCTACAAACCCAACTCTTTAATTTGTTGATAAATCCAGTTTCTTGTATTGTTAGATTATGTTGAATTAGAAAAACCTAGGTTTTTTTTTCGTAACACAGAGAAAAGATCGGCTCATAAGGTGTTAATTATTTACTAGAAGCCGAACTTATATTGAAGAAAGGTTCGATCGGCGTATTTTAAACATCGTCAATCTGTGAATTTATTAGGTTCAATTGTTTTTCTGGCGTATTTAAAAGCCGAACTTGGTTCTCAGAACTTCTATTATTTAGGATATCTTTTGTGTATTCTCAGAGGATTATACTTAATTATGTTTTTTTTTACTATGTACATGAACCAAAAGGGTAAAAGAAAAAACTTGGAAGATCAACCAGGAGTGGAAGAACAAAAAGAACCACGGAAGCAAGATGCTACACCCCGTATTGTTGGTTTTCACATTACTAATGATAATGATGTAATACCTGCGCGAGAGGATGGTTTACCACACAGTTTTCCAGCCGACAGAGGCAAGGTGTTGATTGGTTACATAGAGTCTTGGGATAAGAGGATATATGAGACTCCTGACCATTATCATGCGGTTCGAGTTTTGAGACATCAAAGGGATACACATTGGGATTTGTTTAAAGAGGTTCCTCATGTGATTGCTATTGTGAAATCCTCTGGTTTATGTCCTTCCATTAGATATGGTCATCAGGAATATGATAGAGTGACGGCATTTTCCGTGATATTTTTTCCGGAGACTTACACATTTCATCTCCCCTTTGGCAAGATGACACCGCAAAGAAGATTACGGGCCTTAGTGTCACCAAAAATACACCCGGCGTAGGAAAGTCTGGGTCTGGGGTTTAGCTCAGATACCATGTTAAAGTTTGCGGGCATCCAACTCAAAACCAATTGGAAATGAGTGGAGCGACCCTTCCATATAATATTTTAAGTTAGTTAAGCAGATTCTAGCAATGTGGGACCATTGTCCTTTCACACCTTAGTTAGATAAGCACTTGTTAAAAAATAATGTAAACCAAAAATACACAATTCGAAAAGGGTTTACTCACCATGAACATCGAACATGCATCCATCTGAAGCAGGTTGTACCACTTCACAGCCAAAATTTTCAAGAGGAAGTACAAAGCTAGTGACCAATTGAACCTTTATAATGCAGTGACAAAAACAATATCAATCAACTAAAAACCCCTAATCAATCCCAGAAAAATGAATAAAAAGCTTAATCAGAAACTGATATGTGCAAACATATCATTTAGTGATCAGGGTGAAATTAGAGTAGAAGATAATGGACGAAATATCATATTAGAAGTAAAACGAGTCATAGAATCAGATAAGAAGACATTGATCTAGGATATCACCATTTTCATAGATAAGTTCTACTTTGTTACACAATAGCATATATATAGCCAAACCTAAAACTGCAAATACAAACTACCCTAACTGCCAAGTACATGCATAGGTATCATTCCATTCCCCTTAAAAAACAACCTTGTCCTCAAGGTTGTACACAAATTACAGACATTCGTACTAATCAAATTAAGAATGAATTCTTGGTTATAGCGCCCCCTAAGCTAGCAGCTGGATAATCGAAGATATTAACTAAATAAATAGGCACTAAGGATCTAAATCATTTACTTAAACATTCAATTAATAATTCTGCTACAGAACTTAACCCAAAATTAACCCCTCTCTGAAATATATATACAATAACTCCTTTCAGATGATATATATACAATAGTCATGTGGTTTACAAATAAAATATCTCCCCCTTTTAATAGCAACAACAAAAACTGAAACATTTCCGTGTCTCCAAATTTGGTGTCTGCACATGAATTATCAGCCATTAGATTAGCTGTGTTTCAAACTCAAACGTCAGATGAACTGACTAAATTTGGTGTCTGCACAGGGTATTTTGTAAATAAACGCAACTTTAAGGGCTCCAATTTACAGACTTAGAAATAAAGTAATAATAATTTAAGTCTCTTTATTACCACCACCACAGTCTCATTACCATCGCCGGAACCATCACCTCTACCACCACCTCCACACATCCTGCACCAACACCAACACAACCAAAGCCGCCACCAGCACCACCACCATTACCATCAGACACCGCCACCATCATAGACATCACCATCACCGACACCACCTCCAAATCATCATACACAAATAATTATCAAACACTACACCAAAACAACTATTTTGGAACGGACAAAGGCGTTGCTAAGAATTTAAGCAACGCCACTGTACGTTGCTAATCCGGCGTAGCAAATTATTGTGCAACGTCAAAATACGTTGCTCAAATAAATTAGAGCAACGTTTCTAACCGTTGCGCATTTTGTTTACCAACGTTTTAATTTATAATTTGAGCAACGTATTCATAAATTTGAGCAACATATTGGATAATTTGAGCAACGTTTCTTTGCGTTAGACAAACAGTTAAATAGTTTCATTAAAAAATCTGCAACGTTATAATTTTTTTGTACCGTTGCTCATGAAAGCAAGTCAAAGCAACGTAATGGTTTCCAACGTTTATATCCGTTGCACAATATTTACAGGTGAAAAAAATATATTCCGGTGATTGTTCTGGCATCAACATCATCACCACCACCAGATTTACAACAACATCACCACCACCAGTAGCAAGCATTTCTGTTTTCTTTCCAACAGCTAATGCCCATACCTGAAACGACGATATTGTTGAGCAACAGGTGGAGCACATCAGAAAGAAAAGGTAATGGTGAACTTAACTCAAGCAATGGGTCAGTGACCCACTACATAACTCAAGCTCATGAGCTCTCCATTTAGATGGTCTACATTCATTTGGTCGGTACATGTGCACAGATATCTTAAAAAATATTACAACACGAAGCAGGATCAAAAAGAACCTTGTCTTCATGTTGGTCATAAGTAGCAACGCATTCGTTTGTTTTCACAGTCCATAGCTTTACCAATCCATCAGCTCCTACAAAAAAAGAACGATTTTGGTTAGAAAAAGTCGGCAACTGTTATAAGAAACCATACAAATTAAAGTTCCAGTTAGCTTCTCTACCGCTCGAAACAAACTGGGTCCCACGAGTAAGAAATGATACTCGTAAAATACTCGATGTATGCCCTTCAAACGTTTTTAAGCATGCGCCATCAGATATTGCCCATATCTTTATCGTCTTATCACCAGACGCTGTGATTACACCTTGATTAACTGGTGAAAATTCTACACACCAAATCCCCCTTTTGTGCCCTTTAAGCACTACCACGGATACTAGATCAGGAAGTCTCCATACACAAGAAGTACGATCCTACATAGCACAAAGACACGCGCAGGAGATTTCAACGTGCTTTACAAGTTGCAATAACCATATTGCTCAAGTGTGGAATAATACAGCGCCAACTCTTGCTAACCTGTGAACCACTGCAAACAAGATTGTCATTTGGCGCAACATCCAAAGAGTTGATATCCTTATCATGGCCAGCCACAACACCTTTAGCTCTAAGATTCATGATCTCGCTACCATTGTCTTGCAGACCATCAAAGCTCCACACCTTTAATGTACGATCACTACAGAGAAGCGGAAACTATGGTTTAATCTTATAAAAAATTAAGAGAAAAAATAATCTATAGATAGCTCCACATGAAAGAACATGAATTATTTATTGACTGGATTTAGAAAGGATCATATAGGTTAAAAAATGTCACAACTCACAACATTAAGAGCACTTAGAGACTAAGATAATAAACTCAACATAGTTAGTCATATTCTCGTACATATATAGGTTGTGTATACTGACCTACTACCACTAACAATGAAATTGTTCTTTTTCTTTGAGAATGCAACAGCTCCAACAGCTCCCATATGACCTGTACCAATGCCACGAACAGTTTTTGAATTCATTTCTAAGAATAAAAGTGTGTTCCGAGATGGATAACACGAACAGTTTCAACCATCTCATACGTTGGAACAGTCATCTTGAGGGCACCGTCAGGCAGATTCCACAAGTTCACTACCTAAAACATTTCAACATATCATTTACAAGCTCATTACATAAAAACAACAGGATAAGAATGACAACCCAATTAAGAATGTCCCTTCCATTGACGCAAAGATAAGAATGACAACCCAATTAGTCTGCTACCACGGCCCAAAAAGCATACCATTCCTAAAATAAAGCATAGGTAACCAAACCACCTTCACCTCCAGTAACACCAAAGCTACCACGAGAAACACCGGCCAACAACCATACATAACGCCAACAATTGTAGAACCACAGCCTCAGCGTTAAACTACCACCACAAATAACCAAAAGCAAAACACTATCAAGCCAACATCCATTAACAAAACTATCCATTACAGTACCAAAACCTCAGACCTAAGAATTCATAGAACTGAAATTAAAATTTACCCATGCTTTTAAATTACAAATAACACAAAATCTTTACCATAGAGATTGTTCTCAACATCGTCTTTGTAGTTAGTATTGCCACATGGAGAGAAATAAAATATAACATCACAAAATCTTTGTCGAATTCATCTTCATTCTCAGCCTCTGCTTCAGAATCTACTTAAGCCCCTACAGAAGCACCTCACCCTGAAGCTGCTACAGCTCATATAATCAACATAAAACCAAATTTTCAATTGACAACTAAAATGCAGAAAAATAAAACAGACGCAAACTAAAATTAAACTAACCTCACCTAATTATGCTGGTTTAAACTAACAAAATCCTTAATTCTCAAAACCCTGAAATCAATTTTATTTTACAAAAAACCTAAATTTCAAAGTTGCGACTAATCCAAAATTTAAAAACATAGATGTGAAATAAAGTGAAAACTGATGTTTGGGTTTAAAGAACTTACCCATTTTGACGATCCATGATCTTTATTGAAGCCGTTTTCTCTCAATTTGTAAGGTGTAAAAAACCTAATTGGGTAGATGAGTTATATTCTTCTTCCTTCAATTATACCAAATCATCTTCAAATCAGCATACATGAGATGAAAGACTTGTACAGATCTATGAAATCAAAATCCTGAACTAGATTAACAGATGATGAAATACCCTAAAATCGAAAAACTGATGATGATAAAAACAATGAAAAACCCAATCGAAACTGATGATTGAAGATTTATTAACCAAATCGATTCAGCTGGTAATTTGTAATTTGTGTAGATATGAAGAGAGAGAGGGAAGAGAAGAAGACTCAACTGAAATCTAGCAACCAAAACGATTTTGGGGTATGTATTGAAGACTCAAAAGACGATGAATTGATTTTCGATTCCACGAACAAATTGATTTTCTAGGTTTTAGATCGATATTTTTGGGTTTTGATTTGGTTTTCTAGATTTTCAACTTTGGGTTTTCATTACGAGTATACGTTTTAATTTGGTTACAAGTGAAGGTTTAATTTGATTCCTGTGATTTCTCAAAAATAAAATAGATCTATGGGTTTGAGTCTTTGAGATTTCTCAGAAGGAAAGAGAGAACGAAAAAATGAGTCTGAAAATAAATTAGGTGAAAATGAAAATAAGAGAGATAAAAGATAAGAGCGAAAAACGAGTCTGAAGTGTTAGAGAGTTTGATCCGCATATATCTTACCCAGCCAATAAAAACCAAACTTTTCTAATCCAACGGTTATAATAGAAATAAACAAGTCATACGGATCCCAACCCCATCCAACGCTCAAGAAAATCTTTCCTTTTATAAATTAAAAGAAAAAATAAAAAAAATAATATGCAGATAAAAAAATATATTATTAAAAGCAATGTTGTGCAACGTTTTCATAATTTCCAATACGTTGCTCAAATAATTTCATTTTACTAAATCAAAGGTATTTATTTTGTGCAACGTTTTTCCCGGTGTGCAACGTACCAGCGCGTTGCACATCCACGAAACTGAAGTGTTGCGAAATCCAGGATATGGTGTAGTGAAAATTATGACCAAATTTACCAACTCAAAATCAGCGTCGTACAACGCCAACACTATCATTTATCCAATTCACCATCACTGATACACACCACCACTGCAATTTCAAAAATGAAACAACACCACCGTAATCACTACTGTCATTCCTTGAGAGAGAACTAACAACTCTGATTTTGAACTTATTTCCCAATTGGAATCCGAAACTTTAACCCCCCAAATTCCAATCTCCATCAAATTCTTATCGAATTTGAACAAAACCATAGAACTAAACTAATTTAAGTATTTCAAGTAAAAGGATCCCAATTATATGGTTACATATTTTGAATCATGTCAATTTGAAGGGACTTGATGTTAAACCAGAACAGAGCTACTTTACAACTCTGAAATGTGATGATGAACTTGGAAACATTGAGAGGAAAAAAAAAACCTAAAATCTGAAGCTGTTAGCAGAAGATAATACGAATTAGGAGATCCGTCATGGAGTTATGAATGACAAAAGGGAGGAGAGGCGGAGATAGAGATTGAAGCGACTAAGCTGCACAATTAGGTTCTGTATTTTGAAAACTACAGTGAGACCCATTCTCACAGATTTTTCCACAGAGAAACCCACCCCCAGAAATCTGAAGGCGCGCACCTATTTTTTTTTTGGGGGGGGGGAAATTATTCCCAAACCCAAAATTAAAAAAATTATGTTTCTGTCTTTTTTTATTCTTCTTCTTCATCTTCTATTCCTTTCCTTCTTCCTCTCCACTTTATCCTCCTCCTCCTTTCAATCAATCAAATTATCTCTTCCTCAAAAATTACTTCCCACCCACAGAAACTAGGGTTTTTTCAAGAAACAAAAAATAGAAAATGAAAATGGAGTAAGAAATAGAAGAAATGGAGAATATGGGAAGTTAAATCGTAACGTCTCTTAGCAGTGATGAACTGGATGTGAAGAAGAATAACATCTTTAATTACTTACCATCACTCTCCCTAGGAATTTGTGAACAACAAGGACGGAGGACCCTCTCTATTATCCTTTCTTCTTGTGTCGGGTTACGGTTTTATCTGTCTACTAGTTATTCTTCTGCTTTCTCCCTGCTCCTTTTATTTATTAATGATGAAACCCCAAAAATAAATATCAATTCATGATTACAAAGTGGTGGGGCAGTTAAAATGGTCTCGCTGTTCATCTCTTATCTTCCTTTCATCGATTTTTTATTCTTTTTTCTTTCTACTAATTTTTACTTATTTTGTTTTTTTAGGTGCATAACCTGTTATGCATCTCCAAAAAAAGTTATGCAATCCCGAAAATGGTTGCATAATACGTTATGCAACCTTTTTTTGTTTGCATAACACGTTATGCAGCTACTTTTTATTAGTATTGAAACCAACAAAAAAAAAGGCTGCATAACATGTTATGCAGTCAAGAAAATGGATGCATAATCTGTTATGCATCCTAAAATATGACTGTATAATGCGTTATGCATCGAAAAAATTGCTGCACAATCTTTTATGCATCGAGAAAATAGATGCATAACCTGATATGCATCCGTAAATATGGATGCATACTGCATTATGCATCAATTTTTTTTATGTATGCACTAAAATCAACCTAAACAATGGTTACATAACTTGTTATAGATGCATAACTTTGTTATCCAAATGCATAATTTGTTATGCAGTGGAGAAAATGGTTGCATAATTCGTTATGCATCTGCAGAATGTGTTATGTATCGTTTTTGGTGACTGCATAATGGTTATGTATGAATTTTTCGAAAATTTTCCCTAAAATGAGGGTCACCTCCGATTTTTGCGTGCAAAACAAAAATTTGATATTTTTGTTTGTACTCGTTGCGTAGCTCTTTTAAAAAGATTTCCAACGATATAAAATTTGTAAAATTCTAAGGCGCGGATTTTTAGATATGTTATGTCCAAGTTGCGCTTCCAATTATGCCCCTGAAAAATTAGGCTGCATAACGAGTTATGCCTGAAAAGATAGTATGCATAACGAGTTATGTATTGATTCATTAATAATTTCATACAATTTTGAGTGTCACAGTACCAAAAATTAATTGTGGGTTTGACAATGAGAATATTATTTTTTTTGGGTCTCCCCCTAATTTTCCCTTATGTATTTGGAAGCCAAATTACCACAGACGCCCTGATACACTTGCTGCGCATGCGTTTGTGGTTATATGCCACTAGGCCTAAGACGAGTAAGTGGGACGTGTATAAATGGTACAACTCTATGTCCCACTAATCAATTCATATACGTGGGATGGGAGTGTATCTTCAACATAAGCTTTTTTTTCTTTTCTTTTTTTCTTTTTTAAGGTAGATGATTATTTATTTTTTTTGAAGAAGAAGGTTATATTAAAAAGAAAAAGGGACGAAATAAAACTCGGGATCAACCCCAAGTTAATACAACGAAGCCTACATACACATCAGAGTATCCCAATTACTTCAGATAAACTAGGATCGACAAACTTAAAAGTATCTTTGTCACAAGACCATAAAACTACTAATTGCTTAACCAAATCAATACTTTTTTTTTTTTGATACTAATAAGAAATTTTATTAATTAGCTGATATACAGCTTAAATCATCTTTCACCAGATTTTGAATGAAATCTGGGTAGTTTGACAGAAAACAAAAATTAACTTCATCTTCTCTTGCTTTACGAGCTAGAGAATGCACAACATTATTTCCAAGCTTATGCACAACATTAAAGAACCAAAATTTAATTACTAACTGTTTTGTATTTAATTTTAACTCTCTCAACTATACTAGAATTGAACCAATGAACCTGCGATTGTTGTTCTATAACAGAATTTATCACATTATGACAATCCAATTCAAAGATTACTTTATTGTGCTGCAACTCTTCCATCCAGTTTATAGCCATCTCCAAAGCTTTACATTCATAATTCTCTGCCCCATAGTCCTCATCCACCTCCACTTCAAATTTCATTCCCTGATCTCCTATACATTGACCTGCACAATTACGAATTATCAGACCAATACTTCCTTTTTCTAATTGCTGGTATATAAGAGCCATCAATATTTATTTTCAGGAAGTCTTTTTCTGGTGGAACCCAGAATTTTAACTTAAATCTTTTCATAGTCTTAGGAACTGCAATGTTACAGTCAGCACATTTAGCTACTAGATTTATAATTCTAGTAATATTACTTTGAATATTAGGTTTTTCTCCTTGAAAAATTATAGAGCATCTGTCTTTCCAGATGTACCACATTGTGCACATTAACCTGCAGACATAACTAGCATAATGTAAGGATAAAACACTATCATTAGTAGCATCTGAGGAGTACCAAGAAATGGTCCAGTCCTGAATAGTATGAAATTGAGCTGCAATAATATCAATCTGTATATTCATCCCTAGCCAAACAGTTCTAGCAAAAGGGAATTCAAAGAACAAGTGTCTCATGGATTCCATGCTGCAGTCACAGAAGGGGCAATTTGTTTGAATCTCAGGCTTCAAAAGATATATCTTAGCTCTAACAGGAAGGATATCTTTTATACATTTCCATACAAAAAGCTGAACTCTATGAGGTGTTTTACAGTGCCATAAGTGAGACCAAACCTCCTTAGGAATGTTATCCATTGCAGTAAAGGAGTTAACATCATCTGCACATATAGTATTATAGGCACCTTTGACAGAAAATTTTCCTTTTCTATCAGGTTTCCATATAATGAAATCTTCACCAGTAGAAGGAATCTGCATATTAAGAATAGGATCAACACAATCTTAGGAAAAAAGAGTGTCAAGAATATTAATATCCCAATCTCTAGTGCCAGGCAAAAAAAGTTCACAAACCAAATTAAAGTTGATATAGATAGAGGTACCTACAATAGGAACAGATGGGCTATTTAATCCTATAACCCAACAATCTAGCCAAATGTTTATTTTAGTTCCACATCTGACATCCCAAATAGTGTGTTGTTTTATTATTTTCAATCCAGAATAAAAACCTCTCCAAAGCCAAGAGCATTCATCTCTTAGCTTGTCCAAGTGCAGAAAACTACAATCTTTATAGTATTTAGCCTTAAGCACCTTAAAACATAAAGACTCTTCATCATTAAAAGCTCTCCAAGACAACTTAGAAAGGAGAGCAATATTAAAATGTTCTAGATTTCTAAATCCTAAACCCCCTAGAGCTTTAGGTATCATAAGCTTATTCCAACCAATGAAGTAAAGACCCTTTTCTTTGCCCCACCAAAACTGTCTTTGTAGAGTATCCATATGAGCTATCATAGCTTTAGGAATTCTAAAACTACCCATTTGATGAGAAGGAAGAGTATTAAGAACATGTTTGACCATAGTGGTTCTAGCTGGGTGATTCATAGTTTTACCTTTCCAATTTTTGTATCTAGATCCAAAGGAATGAATTATAGGTTTAAAAGCCTTCCTTTTATCTCCACATATGAGCAAAGTAACACCAAGCAAGAGTAGTTCTATGATCAAGACTAATATTATTGCTAAAATACACACTGGATTTGAAAAAGTTAAGAGCTTGACCAGAGTACATACCAAATTTACCAATCACTTCCAAAGTACCTGATATATTACGCATATATTCTTTAGCAAATATGAGAATATCATCTGCAAATAATAGATGAGTTATACTAGGAGCATTTCTAGCATCTTTAACCCCTGAAATCACATGATTAGTAGCATCATTCATAAGAAACCTAGAAAATAATTCCATAGCAATTATAAAAAGATAAGGGGATAGAGGATCCCCTTGTCTTAAGCCCCTTGTAGGACAAAAATCCTCAGTGGGTGAACCATTAAGCAGAATGGATATTTTTGTGGTACTAATACATTGCTCTATCAAATTACAAAACTTAGCTGGAAATCCTAATTTTCTAAGCATACCAAGAATAAAAGGCCACTCAATTCTGTCAAAAGCCTTAGATAAATCTAATTTTAAAGCCATAGTACCACTAATACCCTCCTTACACTTCATAGTATGAATCATCTCATGAGCAATGATGATATTATCATGAATAATCCTTCCTGGAACGAAAGCAGCTTTAAAAGGAGAAATAATATGCTTCAGATGAGGTTTGATTCTATTAGCAATAATTTTAGATATGATTTTGTAAATAGTGTTACATAATCCTATGGGTCTAAAGTCAATTGCATACTTAGCTGTTTCAGTTTTGGGGATTAAAGATAGGTAGGTCTTATTAAACACAGATGGCATGAAACCCGTTGAAAAGAAAGATTGAACAGCATAAGTAACATCCTTACCAACAATATTCCAGTTGGATTGATAAAATCCAGCATGGAACCCATCAAAGCATGGAGAACTCCAGGCAGACATAGATTTCACATTATTATAGATTTCATTATCAGTTGGAATACTATTGAATTTATCGACATCATTCTCACTAATAATAGTAGGAATGATATCAAAGATATGATCTGGAATGAGCATATTAGAAGAGCAACTGACAATACTAAAATGGGAGATAATATTATTGGCAATATCCTCTCTAGTATCCAAACAATTGTCAGCACTATCAAACAGATAATCTATATTCTTTCTAACCATTCTCCTGTTAGCAAGAGTATGGAAGTATCTAGAGTTATTATCATCCTCAAGAATAAATTTATTCCCAGACTTTTGTTTATAGAAATCTGTTTTAATTTCAAACCATAAATCTAACTTCTTATTGATCTCAATAAGCTTATCATGCTGTAAAATTGAGTATGGCTGATTTTGAATATCAAACAATTGTTTTTGAAGATTATTGATGTTTCTATCTATATTTTCAAAATCAATCTTATTCCATTGTGAAAGTCTTTTTCTGGTTTCAGAGTGCTTATTGTTTAATTTATGAGCATGAGATCCATTACTTTCAGAATTCCAAGCAATGGCTAATTGGTTCTTAAAAGAACTACTCCCTCCGTTTCACAAAGATAGTCCGCTTTGACTTTTTCAAAATATTAAGGAGACCATACTATTTTACTTGACTACCCTTAGTTACTTACCTATTTTATTTTAATAAAAATGATAGCAATAAAGACTATCCAAAATTGGTTTGAGAATTATAAATACGAAATATAAAAGGGAAATTTAAAAGATATTGAATTTAAGAAGCATAAACTTTATTAGGAATCTAATTTTTAGAGTTAAATGTATATTTCCTTAAAATGAATGAAGGATATATTTGTTTCCTCAATTATACTAATTTATTTAATATTTTAGATTGAGTCACGTTAAAAATAGATTTATGAATATAAAGAATTCAAGGGTATATTAGAGAATTCATTGAAAAAGTATGACTATAAACAGAAGTTGGACACAATTTTGAAACTGACGAAAAAGGAATAGAGGACGGTCTTTCAGAAACAGAGGGAGTATGTTTTATCCACATTATAAAAAACTTGAAAGGTCTCCAAAGTTTTCTATTTATTTGCTCAGTATGTAATAATATGGGACAATGATATGAGCCAGTCTGCACAAGATGAAATAATTTGGCATTGGGAAAATTGTTACACCAGATGTGATTACCTAAGGCCATATCTATTATAGATTTTTGGAATCATGTTCCTTTGTTATTCCTAGACCAAGTATAATCTTTTCCTACATAACCAAGATCCATTAAACAACATTCATTGATTTCATTTTGAACGTACGTATCTTCTGAAGACACACTAGAAGATTGAGAAATATCATGAAGATGCACAATGAGATCACCTATAACTAGCCAAGGCTGAGTTATACTATCCTTAAATCTTTTCATAATTTCCCATTGTTCTTTTTTCTTATCAAAATATGTCGAGCCATACATAAAAGTGATGAGAACATCAGGTTTAGCTATATGCATGTTTGCAACAACATGAATCATATTATGAGATACTTCCTGAATTTCACATTTGATGCCATCCTTCCACATTAGTAAGAGCCCACCAGCAAGGCCTATCCCATCTATGCAAACATAGTTACAGTAGTTCAAAGATTTACAAAGTTGTATCATTTTGTCTTGATCAATTTTTGTCTCAGAGAGAAATAAAAAATCAGGCGATTGAGCTTGAATTAACACAAACAGCTGATTCCTAGCATTTTTCTTAGCTAATCCTTTAATGTTCCAAGCAAGAATTTTCATTTTGTAAAATAGAAAGTACTTTAAATAATAGGAAATACTATCAAAACCAGCAATATCAAACTTAAAATTAACGTTTAGGTACGGTTACTCAAACTTAAATGAAATACATTTCATTTTTGTCTGTGACAAGCTAAGTTTTGGTCCAACGGTTAAAAGATATTAGCTTGGATAAATCAGGTTTTTCATCTAACGGTGAATATTGAATGCTTTGTTACCAAGGTAACTCGGATTGCAAACCCTGATTTGAAAATAGGGAGACGTCTAACAACTGGAAAAACTAATCCCCGTACCTCTTGTATGATAATAGTTGGTTTGCTAGAGTCGATTCTCCTTTAATCGTAGGTTTCTTCTCGAGACCCTGTCGATTAACAACTTGAAGACTTCATTGGTATTGTGAAGCCATGCGAAACTACTTCTATTTTAGTTGAGCGATCTGATCTTGCCATTTTATATCATATGAGTTAAATTCAATAATTGGCTTGAGATTATATCTCCCATAGGGAAAAATAAAAAGAAATCACAAACTTCTTCGTCTCATCGTTTGTGATTCAACAATATCTAGTTTCGCTACCATACTATTTAGGTTATTGTGAGGTGATCAATAATTCTAGGTTGTTCTTCGAGAACATAAGATTGAGTTATTGATTGGTTCCTATTCACCTTGATTTTATCAAAAGACGAGATTGAGTTATTGATTGGTTCCTATTCACCTTGATTTTATCAAAAGACGGAACAAAACTCGTAGGTTTATCTGTGGGAGACATAATTATCTATTATCATAGAATTTTCTGTGTGATACAGATTTGTTTATTCAAATCTTCGACTTTGGGTCGTAGAAACTCTTGGTTGTGGGTGAGATCAACTAAGAGAATTAAGTGCAGAGTATCCTGCTGGGATCAGAGACGTAAGGAGCGCAGTTGTACCTTGAATCAGTGTGATATTAAATATGGTTCAACTACAGTCCATACCGAAGTTAGTTTGTAGTAGGCTAGTGTCTATAGCGGTTTAATATAGTATGGTGTTCAATCTGGACTAGGTCCCGGGGTTTTTCTGTATTTGTGGTTTCCTCGTTAACAAAATTTCTGGTGTCTGTGTTATTTCTATTATATATTATATTTTGTTATATATATAATTGAAATATCACAGATTGTGCGTTGTATCGATCAATTGTGAAATCCAACCTTTGGTTGTTGATTGGAAATTGATTGATCCTTGGATATTGGTTTTTGATACCATCCAAGTTTATATCTCTCGTATTTGATAAAGACTCGCAGATTTCTATTTGCTTGAGTATAGATCAAATCGAGAGATAGGGGTTTAACTCCTTGATATACTTTTTATTAAGATTGAGTCTGAATGTCTAGTTGATTCTCTTAAAAGTATATTAGAGTTAGTCCATACATATTGTTAATCAAAATATTGGTTGAGGTTGTTAGACCCCCATTTTTTCAATTGGTATCAGAGCCTGTAAACATGTTTAAAGACATTACAAGTCTGTGTTTGTAGCAATCTGACTCTATGGACAAAGGTACTATATATCCCTGATAAACACGTCACCACAAATAGAGACTCTATTTCTAATAAGTCTATTGAAGAGAAACATCCCTCAATCTCTGTTATATACGAACCTAGAGTTCAAATGAAACAGACTAACACTGACATGTGTTATCCTGATGAATCTGACTATGTTGCTTAAGAGGAAACAACTAGTGAGATTAAACTAGTTCTAAATTTTGTTAGAATTCAAGATGATAGATTAAAACAGTTGAAAAAACATGTCAATATTATTCTTGGTGTAGTAAAAGACCATGCCTCCAGTGAAAAGGCTTCTTACAAAGAAAATCCTGAAGTTCGATCAACTCGTATCTTACTTGAGGCAAAACTTAAAAAGGATACTTTAGATATTGAAAATCTCCCGAGTAAACTCTCCATTCAAGGATGTTCAGAAAAGTCTGCTATACCATCTACTTTTATTCAAACTGAAAGAGACCCAGTTTCATAAGTAATCTCAGATTCTCTTCCCACTCAAACTAATGTGCAGGGGATTCATACATTAGTTGGAAGAAAGAAATCTCCAAACAATAATGTTGGGTCTGAAATCTCTAATCACTCCCGTGATCATAAAGTGTGCTTTTTTAGTGATTCAAAAAGGCATACAGTGCAAAAGAGGAAACCAAAGTTGAAAAACAAATCGTTGTTTCAACTTCAACACACCTTAGATTTAATTCTTAGAGGTGTAACTAACATCCGTATGTATAAACCAATTTGTTTTAACACACATCCTGTGTTCCCTACCAGGAAAGTTAATTCCATGAGTTCCTCAAATGCACAAAAGCATAATAGACCTTTTGACAAATATTGTCCAAGAAGAACTCATGTTTTCTCTTCTGTTAAAAATGGAGATAATGATGTGAATCATGTACCAAGTGAAGAATGCAGATATGATCAAATGGATGACAACCTAAAATTGATTATTGAGGGATACAAGGAAATCATCAACAAACTATATAGTTCATCCAGGCGACATTCTTCAGGTAAAAATCCTTACTATATGTCGTATTATGATGAAAGCAAATTTTATGATAACTTTTCGCATCATAACAGTCCTCCTTCAAAGTATATAAGGAAGAGGTTTAACCAAAAGCAATATTCATTTGATGATCTAAAAGCTCATAGTTGTGCTACTTAATCACAAGGTTGGAATCTCTGACACAAAAATTCTGGTTGAGAGATATGCTCAGGTATACTTGTTGAGAATGGTGTTTATTGAATTCTCAAGCTATTTTCTTATTGTCTTTAGGATTCCTAACTTTGGAAAAATTCTTGCACAATTATTTGTACTTCTGTGTCGTTTTTATTGTTGTTTGGTTAAACAAGATGCTATCCATGTACTCTAAAATTGCTTCTCTTATGAGACATAGATTTTTGGAGTCATTCTGATTGCCTCTTTTTGGAAGAGCTTTTCAGCAAGGTCGTGTGCGTACGACTCTTGTTCTTCTTTTGGGTCGATATTGATCTAGTAAAAGTTACTCCTGTGGCCGGCGCGAGTCAATAAAGGAAACCCTAAAATTTCTTCCCTAAGAAAACTTTTAAATACCCAACCTATTGAGTTACGTAAGTCACGAATGCATACTCTGGGTTATCAAGAATGTCATCTTCTTCATATCGCAATGGTGATTTTGCAAAAGGATTTCTTGAGAAAGGTTTTGGTTTCGAATCAAAAGGGAGGAAGAAAATAACTCTTGTAGAAGATGGTGCACCTAATACCTCATGCTACTATGCTTAATCACACCAATATGTTGAGAATGAGGATATGATTTATGCTGTAGTGGTTCATGACTTTCTTATATATTTTGAGGAAGCAAAACTGCAACTTGTTGGTACTATGAAGGATCCTGATGTGGTTAGAACTGAGTTGAAAAAGGTTACTACTGACCTTGGTCTCATGAAGTCACATATTAAAGAACTTCTCAATGAGGATATGTTCTCCGAAGACGCAGTTGATAATATGAATCACAAGCTTAAGAGTCTTGAAACCCGTGAAGCTGCCAAACATGAACTTTAGCTCGTGATCGGTTTCTAGTAGATTTGTTATTATACCTAGGAAGTCTTCTTATGAGAATTTTATTTTTGTGTTTTAGGAAGAATAACTAGAGTTTAAAATAGCCATTATTGTGATTACACATAGCTATGTCCATTTATTTTCATCTTTTTATTTTTATATTTATTTATTTAAACTCTAAAAGTGTTTGGAAGATGATTTCTGCAGTATTAAACTTTATGGTTTTATATATTGCAATATGTTATGGGATATGTGTGTTTGCGTCCGTGAACTATTATTGTCCCATACGATGTCAAAAGTTATCTCTTTTATATGTCGATATGCAAGTATTGATACAAGATCGATGAACTTTTGACAAACAAAAGTTAAGCCTATTATGTGAATTCATTGATGGAACATAGGTTAAAATCTTTTATTTACAAGGATTATGTTTATTGTATGTCATTGTGCAAATAGTGATGAAATATATAATGAATCCTTGTCTATGCCGCAATATTGATCTTTCCCTGATCCATATTTTATGTGTACTGCAATGCTTCATAAGTTTTCTTGTGTTGATCATAAAAACGATTGAGTTAATCATTCTTTTATGGTTAACATAGTCGTAGCTCCGTAAGTTTTCTTATGTCGAGCATGTTCAGTTAAATTGATCACTTTTGTGTTTAATTTGATTGTATATTCTGATTAAATTAATCATGGGTTCTCTTGTGGTTAATTCAATTGAGAATTTTGGATATAGAAAATCACTTATGGTTTTTGGTGTCCAATAAAATCCCTCTTTTCTCGTAAATGTTAGGTCGCTCTTGTTGTTCTCTCGGGTTTTGAGAAAAAGTTTTGAGTTGTACCTGCATAGAATATCCTTGACTTGCATTTGTGGCTTCAATATTGTTAGAAATTGAATGATTTGTTTCCATCATTGAGTTGCTATGCTGGTCCATATTATTAGTATCAGGAGTGACAGAACTATTGGGTGGTAAAACATGAATATTATTAGGATTCATCGAAGGTTCACTATTAAGAGCCGAGTTCCTTATTCTCTTAGTTTGTCTCTCATTTTCACCCTCCTCACATATCTGGTCATCAGTCCCCATATCCTTCATCCCATTTTCTTCCATAGGTTGAGCTGAAGTACCTCCATTATCTTCTTTCTCTTGCTCTTGTTTAAGATAATCTGCATATTCTTCCTCAGATAGACTATCCAAATAGAGAAGATAAGCCCATTCCTCACATTTTTCATCATCATGATCAATAACCAAACATTTTTCACACATCTTTTTAGGTTGCAACTCCCAATGATATCTAATCCAAACCGATTCACCAGTTGCTTTATTCCTCCAAGCTCCGCGATGAAAAGGTTCATTCAACTTTACCTCCACCCTTGCTTTCATTGTGTTACCATATCTTGGTCGACAAATCGATGGGTTTGTAGAGATTTTCCTCCCGATAAAACCAATTGCTTCATATACTACCACACTATTTAGGTGTTCTAATTTTAGGTACTTGAATTGTATTGAATACACCTAATGAGTAAATTTATACTCATTAATTGGAACTCCATTTGTGTATTTATTAACAGCAAAGAGTGCCTCTCCTACTAGCCAAGGACCATTTTGAATCACTTCATCTCTTTCGTCTTCTGAGTTCAATCTTACTAACATAAGATTATGAACCATAACCCGAATTTGTTTATTCATGTATGTTCTCCATAAAGAATTTATTTCTTCTCTGATGGTTATCGTATCAATCTTATGCTTCCACATGAGTTTCCCTAAGACTCCAAAAGTCCATTCTTCCGCGGCCACATTCACAGTTTGCGGAGCTCCAACAACTCTTCGCTCAGGAAGATTGATTGATGTCCTTCTTAATTGTCTTGACAAGTGATTAATACGATTATCAGAAGATTGAGCCATAATATTGATTGGTGTTTTTCCAGAAATCAATAAAAGTTTTTTATTGTGAAATTGGATGAGAATTGAGTAAACCTTTTCTGTATATATAGGTTTACCGAAGATTCTATTGTTAAGACTTTTTTCCTTTATTCTGTTGAAAGAATACCGCATATCCAGCAATTTACTCGCAATAAAATGGGAGGAAAATAATATATGAATTGGATGATAATTTATAATGAAGGAAGGATAGTAATCATCCCTTAAATTTCGGCTATTTTTGGGTAGAGTTGATGAGGGAAAGTTTTGAATTTGAATTTTCAGAATACGATGAAGAACACCATGATAGATCTGATTTGAATGAACATGATCTTGGATTTCGATTTGGTTATGCTCTAAGTTTGAACTTAGATTGATACTACTAATATGGACCATCACAGACTTGATGGTTAGCACAACTGCATGTAAAAACAAATTCTTATACACCACTGTTGCTGATTCAATATAGTTAAACATATTGAATAATTTCCACCACTGGATCCATAAGAAAGTCAGGAGATCTGCAGAGAAGGTATTAAGCTTCAATTAAAAAACTAAAATGAAGGATAAGCAGATTAGGATTAGATTTAATTTGAGAAAACTAATTAGAATCTAATACAAACAGACCATTATATGAATTCCACAATCATTAATGGTAAACTAAAAAACTGAAAATGAAATTAACATGAAAATGAAGCGTTTGGATAAAAGATTGTATACTAAAACATAAAGAAAATCGAATTTTAGTGATTCAACTCATTAATCGCCCCGAAAGAGAATCTTGATCCTTAAACTTCTATTGATTAATAATCTGATTCTTGATACTTTCTTGCACACTCTTTTTCCGTCCTCCGAAAACTCTTCCATTCCTTTCCTTCCATAAAATCCAGCAAACCGCATAGTGTAAGATTTTCCAAACATCCTTGCCTCTCCCTTGCAACACATTGTTAGACCACGCTTCGAACAAATTAAGCAAAGTATTTGGTAATGGCCAAGCTATCCCAAATGATCTGATGAAGTAATTCCAAATTTGAAAGGAGTACTTACAATGAACGAACATGTGATTTGCCGATTCCTTGACTTCGCTGCACAAAACACACTGCTCGTTATCCATATTTACACCCCGGTGACGCAACATGTCCCTTGTTGGTAACGAATTATGAAAAGTATCCCAAATGATGAAACTCACCTTATTTGGAATGTTACCCCTCCAAAGAAATTCATCGAAACCGCACTGTTCCAGATTACCTGAAATACTTTCACAACATCTTGAAACATTGAAGTTCTCCAAAATCTCCATCTCATCATCCTCTTCTACAAGCGTCGGAACCTGATTTAAGTCAGGCCTTAGGAGGTCCCATTCCAGTTGCTCGTTTGCATTAACGGCCACTAATTTAACTCCCAGACCCAAGCTCCATTTGCTATCATGTTATAAATTGTTGCATCCCTAGCCCTCGTCGCCTTGAATACAACAGGAAACAAGTCTTGCAATTTCCCCCTGTCCAGCCATTTGTCCTTCCAAAAGCGGATGCATTTTCCATTTCTTACCGAAAAAGTCACCATATTCTGAACCATTGTCACCATTTTAGTAACGTTCCTCCACAAAATCCTCCCCTGCGGCTTATTAAGGTAGATGAAATTGAATTAACAGAAAAACACGAAATTGGCGCTTAACCTCCCATGCAATTAGTTTAGGGGGAAAAACGATTACCTTCTTACACTTGTTGGTTTTTGGTTTATGACTTGGATGTCAAATAACAAGACAGATTACTAGATATTCCTCATAACACCGAATGACCGAATCATGCTAATTGATCGTATCTTTTTCTTTAATAATTTTATTCAATGTTTCATCGACGGTGAATACAAATCAAAGGATGTGAAAACACTCTATTCATGCCGGAGTGAAGGCGGAAAAGAGACAACAAAGGTTAACTGAGTCAAAGTTTGATCCGACTCAGTCAGGATTCACTGAGTCAGCAAAGGTTAAATCAGTCAGACATTTGACTGGGATGACAAAACAACATAAGACCTAAGCTATTACAGTTTCAACTCCTACAACATAACCTTCTTTTTATCATTTCAACTTCAATCAAATTAAAGATACAATGCTCATTATAAGAAAAACACATACATTTCAAGTAAACTTCATGATTTAATTTCAACTACAAACTTAGCTTTACCTGCAAATGCAGTAGTAGCAAGCTTTCACAGCAAAAACAATCTACAACTCCGAATTCACCATTCCTCATGAAATGAAACTTCAGAAACCATTCATTTCATAGACTACTACAAATATAACTAGTTTCCAAATTAACAACGCCACATTATGCAACTACCAGATTATACAATTAGTTTCCATTCTTCACTCTTCATTCTTAAACTACCAGTTTTTACAACTTCATCTAAACATTACAATCATACAACCAAAGCATGTAAACTTCATGACTCACTTTAAATTCAGATATAGGTTACCTGTAATTGCAGCTCTAAGCAATACTCAGATCATGTCATCTTAAACATACTGATTTAAACACCACTGCACAGTTCATAACTGCATGAAAGATACACATGAAGATCACCACAACATCATCAACATCAACACCGGCTGTGACTCAATTCCAATTCCATTAGTACTATTTAACAACTCTGCCAGAACTGAACTTCGCTGCTCAACTACAACTCTCACAGTATTAACACCATCACCATTACCCATTTACTCCAATATTAAAACAATCTACAGCTCCATCAGCCATTACAATTCTCTCATTTACAAGATGTAAACCACATTCTAACAACACCTGCAATTTCAGAGTCACTCAAACACTCAAACCATTCACCAACACCAAACCACAAATACTTCATACAGGGGCGGAGCCACCTTAGGACTAGGGAGGACAGTTAATCCCAAAATCATATAGTCAGTTTTTTTTTTTAGGTGTTTTTAAGATTTGTCCCCCCCTTAAGTTTAAGAAAAATGAAGTAACATAATCCTAGATTGTAAATTTGCAAGCATAAGCCTTACAAAATGTCTCAAACAAGGTAGTGATACATGTGATTGGCATTAAAATTTGCTTATGGACATCAAATTTAGTGATGATATATGATGAATATTGGAAATCTAATAACAAAATCGTCCAAAAATTTTGGGCGGCCTTCGACCGTATACATTTGTCCCCCCAATCAATATTTCTTGGCTCCGCTCCTGACTCCATAACACCACCAGTTCATGGTAGAGAACCATCACGAATATACATATCCTCCCATGTAATGTAAACATCATCATCACCACTACTATACTCATCTCAGCTATTTCATTAAGAAACCAAACTAACCATGCACAACAGACCCAACAAGGAATTTCAATCTTAAACTCAAATACACACACAACTTAAGAATAAATGAATTCTGGAATCTTAAATTCAACTTACCCTTTCCTCCCGAGTCTTGAATCAACACCAACAATAACTATAACATCTTCTTACTAATATAATCGATCCCTAGCATTTATCAGCAACACTAGTTCTCAACCAAAACCTAATTAAATTCCCAAACCTTCATTAAAACAGAACCAAACCCTAACTTCAACAATCTCAAATTAATCTTCTTCTTCTTAAAACCCATCCTTAATCATCCAGTTTCATATTCAATTTCACATAATCCCCTAATCAAATCCACTCTTTTCAGAATCCCTAACCTTACAGTTCATCATCAAAATCACTTCTAAACTTCAATTAAAAGATAACCCTTTGTTCTTCAATCAATCATAACTCTAAATTTCATCCTTAAAATCTTCGGAATCTTAATCAAATCTATAGCTCTAACTTAGATCGTCTCAGATTCGAACCCTAACTGTTTTGCTTCACACCCAACAACCAAACTATTTTCCCCATAATCTAACGATATCATTATATAATCTTCATCAACCAATAATCACTTACACCTCACAACCAAACAAGATCGAACGGATCTGATACCTTTGATATGTGCAAACATATCATTCAGTGATCAGGGTGAAACCACTTCAGAAACAATCATAACATTTCTTTTTATTTTCCTACTATTTATTTAGAATTGATAAAGATAATTAGGATAAACCATCCGAGAAGATCGAACGGCTTTGATACCTTTGATATGTGCAAACATATCATTCAGTGATCAGGGTGAAATTAGAGTGAAACCATTAGAAGAGAAGGGACGAAATATCATATTAGAAGTCAGACGAATCATAGAATCAGAGATAAGAAGCCATTGATCTAGGATATCACCATTTCATAGATAAGTTTACTTTGTTACACAATAGCATATATATATATATAGCCAAACCTAAAACTGCAAATACAAACTACCCTAACTGCCAAGTACATGTGTACGTATCAGAAACCGAATACAAATACGAGACACAAACTACTGCAGGACGCGAGACTTTGGTTGGAATTGAGTTGAGACTAAATATTGGATTTTATGAATAAGGGTTTCAATGATTTCTTTGTGGCAAGTAAGATGCTAGATAAGATGAAGAAACAATAAATCTCTTCTTTTTTTCTTTTTTTTTTGAAGGAAAAAAGAGGATGAACCTCTTTAGATTATATTAATTGGAAGCCAGGAACATGCTATTTCAAGTACATCGAATAGATACAACAAAAGAGTACAAAAGCAAAATACTACAACAACATAGGAATTGTAATATAACAAAAGTACATAATTGTTGATCATAGAAGTAATCGATGTAATCGGAGGGATGGTGTTTTGATTCTGCATCCACCATTTGGAAAATTCTTCTTCTTCATTAAGAGAAAATCCTTTGTAAAAAGGATAATTTGCACTAAACATCATTATCATAACCAATTCCAGTAGCCATTGATCTTGTTTGATTGAATCTTGATCATCGTCACACCGAAATTGATTGTCTTCGAAGATATACTTGAATATATCATCGGGTTACAATTGAAATGCCCGAAGGCTATAGAAAATCGCACTAATGGCGAATACTGCATGACATAGAACAGCCATGAGATATCAACAGTAAAACTAGAAAATAAAACAAACCCTAAAACCTGAAATCACAAATAAACGTGATTTTTTTATTGAAAACATTAAAAACTAATTACACAAACCCAAATCTACTTGGAAAATCTGATACTTCAGATAAATCCAAGCAAATTTAGGGTTGGAGATGGAGAAGATGGAAGAAAAGAAGTTAGAATTATCTGGAAAATACGGTTATGCAGAGAAGAGAGAGGATGGAGAAGAGTTGTTTCAAATCTATTCTTTCTATTCCTCTCACGTCTGTTTTTTAATTCCTCCCAATCGCCGCTGTTTTTTTAATCTCTTACGTATACATAATCCCAAAAACGAAACAATGAACCCAAACCCTAGGATTTTTAAGCCGTTAATAAATTGGATATACAAACCGAATGAAAAATTCGAATTAAGAAGCATAAAAAAGCATAAAAAGCTTACCCGGCATTAACTTCAATCTGTGGCAAACTGGCAACAATTAAAAAAAAAAAAAACGATATACTGTTAGATGATCAACAATATTGTTGGTGATGAAGAGAGAATCCCGTCAATTCCTGCAACGAATAAGGGAGAAATTAAAAACAAAAGAACAACCCAGATCTAAGGTTAGGATTCTCGATTTAGAATGCGTTATGCGTTATAGAAAAACAATAAACAAAAATGTAACCCAGTGATATCCTATAGATATGAACAGAAGAATACTTATGAAAGGCAAAGTCTTTAACACTTTTTGGTATTAGATTATATAGTACGAAGAAACGTTCTGTACCCAATTAGTGTCGGCATTAGGAAACCACATTATATATTGTAGAAATTGACGTTTAGTCCCAAAGTTATTGGGCTTTGGACGCTCTAGTCCTATCCTCTCAAGCCTAGTACTAGGAGATCCAAATTTGCCTGATTTGCAACGGGTTGATCCTTTTGTTAACGATTCAATCCAAATATGATTTTTTCTAAGACAAAAATACCCATCATAGATATGTACGGGTTCTTCCGGATTAGTCTGGTTTGTGTTTCTCTTCTCCATTCCAATGTCGATAGCTCTCAAAAGAAGAAAAAAATAATCCTAAAACCTAATTTTCCCGACTTCCGAACAAATATCCAATATCGAAACATAAATTTGAGAATCAAGCAAACACATTTTCATTCAACTTAACTAAGTTAGATCGTCGTCATCAGTACATTTCCTTGAAGATTAACTTAGCGAAAAAGTTGATTTGATGCAGTTTCAACATTTTAATTCGAATATTTCAACAATCAGAGCGATTTGGAAGATAAGTATAATCTATGCTCATTATTTAATTTGATGTAAACGTCCTTTCATCGATTTAAGGAATTTTTTTGTGATTTTAAAAACCTAATTACTTCGATTTGTGTTGATACTACTATTGTTGAAGGTGGTGTTGTTTTTGTTGGATTTCCTATTAGTGATTTGATGACTGCTACTGAAGCTGCTGGTGATTTGCCAAAAATGGAAGCTAAGATTGATTTAGTTGGTACTGCCTTTGGGGTAAACGTTCGTCGGTACCTATGCCTAAGAATATTTATCTTGTTAATGATGGATTCTCTTGTCCTTCCCTTAAAATGCAAGGTAATGACCTTAATTTTATCTCATTTTTCTTGTAGTTTTTTATTTAGGGTTGATTTTTGTTGAGGAGTTGGTTAGATTATGTTTTTTGTACTTCAAATTGAAATTATCATGTGTTCTGCTTTCTCTAATTTTGATTCAAGTGTAGGTGTAATTTAAGTGAGGTGTGCCTCTTACTGGAAGCATGAATGATAATGAGACTTGTCTTGTAAAATGGGATTGGGGGTTTATTGTATGCTTATTGTTGAGTTAAAGTGAGATTGTCACATTTATGCACAGTGTATATTGGCATTTCTTCTCATTTAAGGCATTTAAGTTGGTTACATTACGAACTGTAATATTTTACTCATACGTTCTTATCATTGTAGCCAAAAATGGAAATGTGTTCGGAGGCATATGTTAAATGGCCATATGAAATAGTAGATAAATAGGACCTTGCTTTAGTGCGTTAACTATTAGATTTACTTCTAATGAATTATGATTTTGGTTTGTAATTTATAATGTTATTCAATTTGATGTATTGAGCTCATTTTATCAAGGACTATTGTAATTTTGATTACAGTAGATAACAATTAGGTGTCCGTCTTTTGTTGTGTATTTTAGATGTAACAAATAAGTCCAACCATTGAGAAGCTATATTTGCAGTTGACAGAAACATTACGGATAAAAATCCTATTCGGTTTAGGGCCTTTGGGCTAGAAGTTCAAATTTCATGCTTCTGGTATGAACTTGAAGTCATTTAATACATGGTATTATTAAAATTGACACTACATATGGTAACGACTCGGAAATGGTCGCGTTTGTTTGATTACTAATTTTTGAGGAGAGAGTTTTTCGTGAGTTTATAGATGTTTATCATCGGGAGTTTCTCTTTTACAGGACAAGGGAAGGTATTCAGTGAGTTGACCAATTTTATGCATCTTATTTCGCAGGGACAGAACTACTTATGTAGTTCAAACTGAATTGATGGCTAGTGGCTACCCTCAGTGGAGGAGATGATAAGACTCCATTGCAGGTCAAACTGGATGGTGTTGCTACCATTATTGGTAAGATACGCTTGTTTTATTGCTGTTGTGACCTTTGCAGTTTTAGTGCAGACCTCATTTACACTTAAGATCAACACTCCCACACTGCTTCATGATCACAATGAGGTAAATATCTTAAAGAGAAAAGTCTTAATTTACTTTCTATTTTTTGCATATTTTAGCCTACTTTGGAGCTAATATAAAGGAAGAAGCAGTTGAGTATAGACACCCATGAAACCAGGGTGTACAAAGCAGTACACATGTAAATAATGAAGGTGTACATAATTGTACACATGTTAATCCTTAATGTGTACATAATTGTACACCTATTGTATCTGTTTATCTCTGTATATATGTGCTTGTTCTGTTTAACATGTACTTATTTTTTGTTCGATTGTAGTTGTATTGTTGATATTTTCTGATTGTGTTCTCTTTTTATTCAAGGTTCCTTTGCCAATGGAGAGAGTTTCAGCCGTTAATTTGAGTTTGGCGCCAAAGCTTTATCTCCTCGAGGTTGCTTTTGAACACTTTAAGAGTTTGAGTGTTCTAGAGTTCTTGGCTGATGTGAGAAAATATGTAAAGGTATGCAAAAAGTTTGTTATTCTAAATTACACAAGATTACTACTATGTAAATGACCCTATACGAAGCTATATGGTCAGAAATTATATAACTGAAACATGTGCACTCTAATGTACACCGTCCATGTAGTTTGCAATCCTCAATGTACACATTGATTCTTAATGTGTACATAGTTATACACTCGTTCGTTAATGTGCACATAATTGTACACCTTTTGATCATTAAGATTTTGTGCATTCTAGGGCACTAAACACGTAGTTCCTTGGTAAGATTAAGAATGTGTATATAGTTGTACACTCGTTAAGTACAACCTTCGTTTAATGAAATACCATATTGATTCTTAATGGGTACATAATTATACACATGTAAATAGCTAATGTGTATATAGTTGTACACTCGTTAAGTACAACCTTCGTTTAATGAAATACCATATTGATTCTTAATGCGTACATAATTATACACATGTAAATAGCTAATGTGTATATAGTTGTACACTTGTTGATTGTTAATATGAATGTTTGGTGTTGTGCATGTTTTACAGGGGTGTATTAGTGTATATATTGGTGCACCTGTGTAAATCTTATGAAAAAGTACGTTTTTATTGTTTTACAACGGTGTACATATTGGTGCACCTGTGTAAATCTTATGAAAAAGTACGTTTTTATTGTTTTACAACGGTGTACATATTGGTGCACCTGTGGGAAGTAACTCCCATGAAAAAATAGGTTTGTGTGCGGTTGTGAATGATTAGATTTATGCATGTTTTGAAGTGGTGTACGTATTGGTGCACCTCTGTAATTCTCATGTAAAAGTAGGTTTGTGAGTGTTTATGAATGATCGTTTTTCTGCATGTTTTGCAGGGGTGTACACATTCGTGCACCTGTATGATTCCCATGAAAAAGTGTGTCCGAGTGTGAATATGAATGATCGATTTTATGCATGTTTTGCAGGGGTGTACACATTGGTGCACCAGTGTATTTTCTATGAAAAAGTAGGTTTGTTTATGGCTATGAGGGATCGGTTTTAGGAATGTTTCACAAGTATGAATATATTGATGCACCAATATACTTCTCATGAAAAAGTAGGTCTGGGTGTTAGTATGATTGATCTGTCGTGCATGTTAGTAATCTCCTTTTTGGTAGAGTGGAATGAATCGATGTTTCGAAGCCATATTAAGTTTGTGTATTAATGCCCACATGGACTGTATCTCTGACCATAAACTGAGTAACTTTTTATTTTCATCGTTTTCTTGCTTTTTTTTCTTATGCGAATGTTGATGAAAGGATAATCACTTTCTTTTCAAGCTGTGATTTCTTATGCTCATTGGTTTGTCCATGATGCAGGTTATCTGCTAAACTTACCTCTGCAAATCTGGATGTTATCCAACTGGAGCTTAGCGTGGTTGGTGTTTTTCCCAGTCTGTGCGGATTAGGGTGCAGTTTGGCTATCATGGATTCTGGATTTTTTGGATCTTTGTAGCGGTGTACATAATTGTACACACGAGTGTAAATTAAAATTTTAAAAAATGAAAATTATATAGTCATATGGGTACTCTTTTTGTAGCTCTTGGAAAATGCTTTCCAAATATATAAAGTTTGTAAATTTTGGATGAGGGGTTCGAAAGATAAATCGTTTTGAAATTATTTTTATATTATTTAAAACCGGTGACGTCATCATGAGTCACTATGGACTAAACTGAAAATATTTGGACTAAATAGTAAATAATGAGGGTTATTAGTGTACTTTCCATATATTTGGACTAATTTGTACCTAGTTGACTAGGTGTGGACTAAAGCGTACTATTTTGAGCGGTTTTGGACTGAACCGTTTTTTTCCCAATATTTATATACATACTTTTTTTCTTTTCTTTTTTCTTCTATAATTATGGAAGCCTAGCCAAATATGGAAACCAAGGATCGTTTTTTTTTATTGTGTTCGTTTAGAATTTTAAGCCGAGCCGTAAGGAAACCCAACGATCCAAAGGACGGCTATATAAATCTATATTTTATTCAGGAAAAAAAAAAGATTCGACAGACAAAAGAAGGAAGTTGAAGTTTAAGAGCGTTCAACGGTGAGTTTCGAATTCCTCTACAATTTGATTTAATCCAAGTATTTGATCATCTATCTATCTGTATGAGATTTTTTTGAATATTTTAGTTCCATCGATCATTGTTTGAGGTGAAACCATGCTGGTTTTTTGGCGAAATCAAATTTCAGGATGTTTATTATCGGGATTTAGGGTTTTCATGGGTTTTGTTTGCATGAGATTTTTGTCGTTAACTATAAGGGGCTGATGAATTTCCAGATTAGCAACCAGTTTGATCTGATCCTTGAATTGAATTGTATCTAATGTGTTATATATATGCTTGAATTGATAATGGAGGATGTTGACTTTTAGATGCTTATATAGGATATACTCTTAAATACGACTGGCTTTGGCTTTCGTTGCTAACAACTCAAACTGCTTGCTAATCTGGAGATTCATCAGCCTCATCTATTTCTTGAAGCCTTACAATCATGAAGCAAATATGAGATATGATAGACATCATCTTTAGAACTGCTAGTTCAGTGAGTCTAACAATCGGTACTTATTATTGTAAACCAAGCCATGCCCTTATTACACCAAAATGTTTCTCACGTTTATCTTTGTTTCATTATCTGTCAAAAAGAAAACTCTGAAACTCGGTTTTGTGCAGGTTATTACTGGTTAAACAAACAAGTAGGCAATTTTTTGAGTTACCGTGATGGGTGAGAAGACATGGATAGACAGACTCATAGAAAAGAAAAGACTTGAACTTGCTGAACTTGCAAAACATCCAAAATCTAAAATCAAGCCACCATCCAAAGGTTCATGGATAGACGCATACTTCGCAAATTTAAGCGTCTCTTTTGCACATTATCCTTCCCGAAAACCGCTTATATGTTCGAGATCTGAAATCAAGAAACAAGATTTAGAGGTTTCATGTAAGATGTTTCTCCAAGAAGTAGCATTTCATGCAGATGACTGGACGGATGTCCACAGAAGGTACGATGACAGGAGGTCATTCTTTATGTTTCTTTACATATTAGAAACGTGTGGCCTAGACAAGTACGCCTCCAATGAGGTATGCAACTAAGTTCAACTCTTGTTTATACCTCGCATCTCTGCCTTTATTTCAACCTCAAGTCTCGTGATTTTGTCATATTCTAATATTGGTACAGGGTAAGGACATCAATATTGGTTACCAGCCAAATAGGTGGTTGGATCTTGAGGCGTCCCCAGATGATGTGGTTATTGCAGATAATAAATACTATGATGGGAGCTTGTGGTTGATGAAACTTCTAAAAAGAATTCGTTCAGAATCTGGCGATGATTTCAGGCGTGAGCAGGTAATTGATATTTACTGCTCGAAATGGCATCTTGGCTTTATTTTGGTATATAGGATAGGATTTGACATATTTTTTTATGATGTGGCATGTCTGTTCCTCTTTATAGGCTCGGTTGTTGGAGTCTTTCCTTGATGACCTCATCAAGATACAGCAGGAGCAGCGGATTGTTGCGTATAGTTTCTCTGTGCATCTGGAACAATTGAGAAACTTTGATGCAGTTGCATTATCTTCCAATGCTGCCACGTGTCCTGTTGTCCTTTCCAAGCAGACCAAGGACTCCTTTATCTGGCAACAAAAGGTAAGTCTTTATTCTGCTAAATCAATAAGTTTCTCCGCTAATTCCGATTTACTTACCCTTGTTTTGATATTTCAGCACCTATTCGATAGTCTCTGTACCATGTCACGTGAATCGGCTTGGTTGCTGAAGAAACTCAAGGATTCCATTTTTTCTAGTCGCTCATCTATCGAGGAATCCAACAAGATTCTTGACATCATCTTGGATTTTATTCCACAGTTCAAGGAAACAAAGGTATTGTACATATATTTCCTGTTTGTTCTCATTGAGACCATTGAATGTTATAAATTTGTAGCCGTTTTTTTCTTCTAAACTATTGAGTTTCTGTTCTAGGAATCGTTGGATTCGTATCTTCATGATCAATATGGTCACTATTCTGCTAATCCGTTTCCATTAGTTAGGGATACTAAGAAAATATTAAATGCCTTTGGAGGCCGCATAAAAAATCTCCAGGAGCAAGGCGTTAAAAAAAATTCTGTCGCGGAAACGCTGCTTAGATGTTTTGTAGATGTAGTCAATATGTCCCACAAGGGAGGCAATCCGTACGGGAACACCGTTGGGCGTGCGTTTTCTGAGGCTGCCAAGGAAACATCAGAGCTGATAAATGAAGCAGTAGAGAAACTAAATTCAGTCAGGCGTTCTGATCTTACCGGCGGAGGCTCTCCACTTGGATGTATCGCTCTGTGGAGAATTATATTTGAATCATCTCTAATTAATCTTCGGTTGGATTGCATATGTGAAAATTACAGCGAAACAGTCAAACTCGGGGTACGTACGCATTCTTTTCTCACCAGCTTATACCTTAATCACGATTCCATTAACATTACCTTCATCTAAGTTGAGTGTATTACAGGTTAAACCGTTGGACACTGCCACAAACAATCAACTGGATCAAATTAGGCTATCGATTAATCAACTATTGAAAGTTGGGGAAAGCGTTTTAGGTGAATTTGTAGACATGCATAAAGCGGTATATGCTCTATCTTTTAACTTTGTTCACTAGAATCAAACACTTTTTAATATGTTTTTAGTACCATAAGTCATCAGGCTACTGGAAAATTTTCAAGAGTAAGATTAGCTACTGAAAAGCTTGAATAAAAGCGAGACTGCATTCTGTGAAAGGGGAAATTTTTACATCATTATTAAATTTCTATATCATTATTCAACTGATCCGTCAAATTAGTAGGGTGAACAGTCCTTGTTTATGGATGTCTTGTTGTTGTGTCCACTGGTTTTGTGTTTGCTATTTGGCCTTGCACTTGCAGATTATGCTCACATGTGGTTCTGGTTGAGCATGAAAATCTGTAGTCGTATTTTAGAATCTTGGAATTGTTGATGAATGTCATTTTGCATTCTTGTTTGATTACGGACATTTTTATTCTTGTGGAGGAACTCTGAAATGTCTTCTTGCTGTAAGTTTTTAATCCCTATGGATTTGTAACTAGATTGTAAAAAGAGTATAAGCTTCCTCCCTTGGTTAGGTCATAGCTGTTATTATTGTCATGTCCTTCTAAGTACTGCTGTGGTCTTGCGTTTGATACCTGTTTTGTTATCTCCAACTGAAAAGTGCGCACTTTTGAATGGCAGTTGGCAGAAGTTACTTATACCTTAGGAGATGCTTTTGCAACTGGTGGTGCTGGCATGAGGGGTTGGCGTGAATGGCAGGTGTCAGAACCTCCTTATACCCCAGGAGCAGGCAAGCAGGATGACCAAGTAATGAATTTCAATCTCGATGATTTCCCTTGGGATAAGCACAATGTTCCTGACTACTATTTTAGGACTGGTCCAACCCGTATAGACGAAGTCTTTGATGCTTAGTATCTTTTGCTGACAGGACGTGATAAATGAGTAGTGTATATTTAGCTGTTTTCCCTCTTAAAAAATATACTGTAGTATCTTTTGCGGAACAAGACATAAGATAAATGTTGTTCGTTTGTGCTGCGGTGCTCGTAATTATCTTTTCCAAACATAAATTTTCTTCAAAAATGATGTTCCTATAAGAAAATCTTGAAGTTTAAACTTAAGGCCCCCGATTCATTTTTTTGAAGCATTGACTAAGTCAACCACTTGAAAATCTTAAGTTTAAACTTAAGGCCCCCGATTCATTTTCTAAAACTAAAATCAGAAAACTCTCTCTCCATTAACGACAAAAAAAAAAAAAAAAAAAAAACCACTTATGTTTTGGTTTTTTGCTTGAGTTTTGATTGTGAAATTTAGTTCTCGAACCGATTTTTTGTAGTAGAAGAATTATGGTCGTTACTCTGTATGATGTTATACCCTAACGACCCTAATTTTGCATGTATACTATATGAAAAATCGTTAATCTGTATGATGTTCTAGTGAACAACCCTAATTCTGCTACTACAATTTTTTGCCCTAGATTTGGGTCGTTACCTCTGTAACTGAATCTATTGACGACCCTAATTCTGCTAAGAACAATCTCTCTGTCTTAAAAATTGGTAGTGTCGTCAATGTATATAAGCGAGTTGTCATTGAACTCTTTTGGTTTAGAATAAAGTCGTTACCCATATATAGTAACAGATGACGACCCTAGTTGCAAACAAAAATACTCACTGTCCAAAATATTGATAGGGTCGTCAATCTGTATCACACTACCCTAACGATATTTCATAATCTAGGGCCAAAAATTGTAGTAGCAGAATTAGGGTCGTTACTCTGTATGCTGTTATACCCTAACGACCCTAATTCTGCATGTATACTCTATGAAAATTCGTTATTGGTAGTGTCAGTAAAGTGACGACATAGGAGAGTCGTTTGGGTATACACCCCCGACTATGACGACCCTTACACTGAGTTGTTCCCTGGTGTGGATGATTCGACCACTTGGAGCAACGAACATACAAATTTAATCTTACCATTATCACAATCATGTTTGTTATTTGAATCTTCACCAACATCATTTCCTACACTATAATCATTCATTTCAAATAACCCAAATTTCCCCCCAAAAACACTACTTCTCCTTCCCCACAACACAAAAACACATTTTTTCTTTAATCCAAAAATTTACCCAAAATCTGATTTTAATCTAACCTTACTACTTAACATCTTAATTAACTAATTAAATTTAATTAACACTAATGACTTAGGGGTACTTTGGCCATTTCAAAAGAAATTAGGATAAGGGATAACCCAAAAGTGTTATTTCATGTTCCTTTTGGTCATGTAGTGCAGGGCCCCTAATTGTTTTTTGGGGCCCCCAATTAAACCGGGTTGTCTATATACCCCTAGTATGAGACCCATGAAAAAAAATACCTTTCTAACTTAAATTATACCCCTAAGCTTAATACGTTACTAAAATACCCTCTTTTATAATAGTGTATACACAGAACCACAACCACTAACTACTATTAAAAAGAAAAAAGAAAAGAAAAAAGACACCACCTTTACAGATCACCACTACCACTGTCCACCACCGCTAACAAGCACCACCACGAACAAGCACCACCACTGTCCACTTCCGTTGATACCCACCTCCGACGACCATCACCACCATCGACGACCACCACCGCCAACCACCATCACTGTCCACCCACTAGTGGAAAATAGAAGTTCCGCGACCGCCAGGACAGGTCTTATATCCGACTTAAACGACCTGTTTTAACCGTCCCTGAATGGGTCGCTGATAAAGCGTCTTTTTTTTGTATGACCATAAGCCGTGGGTCTCTGAATAACGACCAATTTGAACCGTCACTATATCCTGACACAGTATATCGGTCGTAGATTTAAATTATAATATAAAAAAAAAGATTCAGATTGGCTGGAATGGCTGAATCAGAAAAAATCTGACTGCATTAAAGTCAAATGAAACTCTGGTCAAAGTCAAAGTCAAAGTCAATTCAAATAGAACTCGAGTCAAAGTCAGAGTCAAATTTAACCCAAACTGAAATTCAAATTTAAACAAACTCAAATTGCTTCAGAAAACAGGTTCAGGGACTGTTGTAACTTCTGGGTAGAGCTTCTCTTTCAGGATTTTTCACAAACAATCTGCAAGCACAAAACTGGTAAGGAAGAGGGTATTTTGTTCTGCGCCTCCTTATATAGCTCTTCTTCCCTGTAACGTCGTGACCTAAAACAACCCAGCAATCCTTTTTCAGTAACAACTCTGCCATCTTCCAAATCTCAGCCGTTCAATACACAGAATTGTCGGCCAAGAGTTTCTTCTTGGCCCTGAAAACACTCAACTTCTCCACCCTGGACAGCTGCAGCTTGCAGAGCTGTACCATCTCGTGTAAACAATTCTTCTCACGATCCTGAAATGGCAGCAAACTTCACTCATTCTCTGTCGTGATCAACTAACTCCAATTCCATGTGCTGCTGATGTGCTAAGAGCACGGACATGTGCACTTGGATGAGAAAGGCAATGCGTCGTAGCTGGCAAGCGACACTGCACGTAAAAGCACACATAAATCAGCTGACCGATGGTTTATGGGAACTAATTAGAGGGCACCGACGCGGTGAAGTAAAAACTAGGCTATCTGTTTAAAAGATTACCTTCAACAAGTTTGAGAGGCTGTCTCTGACTGCCAAACCTGTATCACCCCACTCGAGCACAAGCTTAATAGCTCTAGATGTGGCTTCAAGGAGCTGATAAATTTCGTATACAGGAAAACAGAAACTCAATAAAAAATGATAGCACATAGTTGGTTACTGAGCTTTGTGACCGAATAAATTCCAAATATACATCATGCAAACCACTCTACATAAGGAACATGAGAAGTATGACATTAAAATGCCACAGCACTAAAAGAAAGTGGAATTCTCCAACAATTAGAATAACAATAAACAACATATCTAACTAATCATTAGAGTTTGAGGTCTAAAGACATGGATGGCATTTAAATTAAACTAGACGACAAAACTTGAAACCAGGAATAGACAATCTATATTACCTCTAGCTGGGGCAAAGTGCAAGCTTCTCCATCAACAAGAATTCCATCTGTTGCACGCAGTAGAATATCTGAAGCACTGGCTACAATTACCAATGATTCAGGGCAATCCTGATTTCTCATAAGCTCTACAATTAGTTTGATAATTCTTTGGTTAACTATCCACATTTTTTGACCTTACTCGTCGTCTCTAGCAATCCAAGGGTACAAATCCTTATCAGCCTGGCAGTAAAGAGAGACATAAATGTGAATAAACAAAAGTGGTTGTTGAAAAGAGGAAAACAACATGTTAGCCAGCTGAGAATTCATAAGTTAAGCAACATCTGAACCTGGAGCACAATTGCAGCTGATGCTTTTGTTGGAGAAACTGATACAACATTGCACATGGAATCAACTACCTGTTCAAAGTACATGAGAGTTGGTCAGTTTATTCGAAAGCATAAAAAATGGATACAAGTTGGATTCTACATCATGGAGTCTAGAAAGAACGATCATTAAGTAACAAAGAAGGGAGAAAGTGAAACAGAGAGATATGGACCACTCTAATGCTCCTCATGCAATAATAAAGAAAAAAAATAAAGATAAATCCTCCTCTAAGATCCTCTAATACATCTAATAATAAAGATAAAAAAATCATAAAATGGGTAAGCAGTAGTGTACGTATATGCTAAGTAATCACTGGTCACGTGGCTATATAACTACCGGATCTATATCTCGTCAACAGAAACAAGCATGTGACAAAATCATTTTATTTTAGATAACAACAATTTAGTTGGGGTTTAATAGACCTCCTTCCTCAAAGTAAATCAGAACTCATCAAGATTCAATACTCTTTCAGTCTTAACCATTATGACTTATGAGTCACTTATCAAAGAGTAGATCGATTTAAAAGTGTGTATCAAACTCCAAGTACCTTGTAGAAGTAGAGCATTCAGTATTCATGCCCAACTACAAATTCCAGGTACCTTGTAGAAGTAGAGCATTCAGTATTCATGGCAGTTCTCTACTATGATAGCTTATTTGCAATCCAACATTCAGCTAGTTTCCTGACAACAACAAGAGGTGAATAAATGTTTTCAGTAGCAAATCTTATCCAATCGACTTGAAACTTTTACAATAGTCTCGGGACTTAATGCAATACAACATACTAAAAAATGGCTACATTCTAACGGTTCAATATGAATAAATTCACACCAGAAGTTAACTGCTCATACTATTAAACCTGCAGAAGTCAGTACCAGTTCGCTCACGCTTTGAGGTACCTAAAATAACTGGATTTTCATGAATTTTATACACTAAGTATGTTATATAGTAATAAACATCATACCAAAATTTCAGCTACATCTGAAGAACAGATAATGAGAAACATCCCGACGAATAGTAATTAGCGGATCTGTCCAAGATTTCATCCTGACGAATGCAGCCAAAATTATCTCACATTTAATTGTACCTACAGAAATTAGATCTTCTTGAAATTGCTATCGTACCTTTATCAGGCAATGAAGTGTAAGATACCAAAATATTATGATGATCCAACCACTGGATCTTGATATATGATCAGCACAAAAATGTAAAATCTTTACACAAGTGGAATGAACTTACACATGATTCTGCATTCGCATAAAACAAAAACATAAACATATGAGTGACACATTTGAGGGTTAGTTCTAGTGTAGGTCTTTATAAACCAATGCAATCAGGTTATACCTACAGAATTTCAAGTAGTTAAAAGCACTCACAAGCCCTGTTACCTACCAAAACCATGGTGCATTTGCATCTTAATACAACAGAAGAAAATGTGCCGAATCAGAATCAAAAGTTTAAATCATGGCTAGAAAACCCTTACAAACTCAAGACTAAGATACTTCGCATACAAGACATAAAACGGCAGAATACATGCACAACAAGAAAAACAGAAGTTCTAAATTGAAAACTCAGTAGACATCTTCAATCTTAAACGATGTTACCCATTCAAAGAAATACTAAACCTAGTCTGCTGAATCACTGAAGTATACACAATCATTGGAATTGAAAAGATGCTAAATGCATGATAACCTTGAGAATCTCATACCCGTGATAACCTTGAGAATCAACTATGCAGAGAGATTGGCGATGGAAATCAAAAAGGCACAAAGCATGCATACATCAATAAACCAACAAACTCTTTTCAAACTACAAGAAAACCAATCAAGCATTATTACCACCTATCTCGAAAGCAAGCGTCATAAAATCTAAGCTTTTTATTTCACGGGGAACATGGTAGGAATTTCAATGATCCAATTCTATGTTCTGAATTCTGACTATCTTAGTTAAGGCAATGAAAGACAGCCCTGTCATACTTCTTCGATTATCTTAGCTAAGGCAATGAGAGACAGCCCTGTCATCTAGTGTTCTCACTGGTTCCAAGAACACTAGATGAATAAACATAATTGTATGTCACACACCATGATGGAATTATAGCCAGTAGCATAAAGACAAAATGGATCCTAATGGTTTCTTTAAAATCTTACATCCATCATTGTTTGAGTAAAATGAGGGCTAAGACAGATGCTTCCGACATAAGCTAACTAGAAATAATCTCCCACTTGAGGAAGACCTGGGCCTGCAGCACCAGCACCAACAGCACTTGACCTGCAGTGCCAACGCCTGAAACACATGATGATGTAAATAAACAATCATGGTTGAGTAACAAATTAAAGATTAGAGAATTCAGAATCACTCAAGACTCAAAAAAGCAATAATTACCACATGAAATTCTCTAGTTCATCTTCTGACCATCCTTCAAAAAACCTCATTAAGAATATTCCAACCTCCATCTGAAACATAAATCGAGTACAAACCCAAATTAAAATTGAAATCATAAACATAACCATGCTTTAAAGATCTTATAATTCATCAAAAATTGAAACTAGAAATCAGACATAACAAAATCTATAGAATTAACTCACAGAAATTGAAATCAAAAATTGAAAAATCAGAATTCAACAAAATAATACTAATACACACAGAAAGAAATCCCCCAAAAAAATCAAAATCTTCGGAAATAAACAAAATTTATTAAAATCGTAGATTTATAAAGTAAAGGGTTTTTTCTTCTCACCTTGTAAGAAACGTCTAACCTACAATTATTTAACCTCTTGAACAATTTGCAAAGACAAACCACAAATTAATCAGAAGGGAGGTGTAGATCTCTAAAAATAGATAATAAAGATAAGAATTCAGAGAATGATAGTAGAGACAGGTGAGATACAAGAAAAATTAAGGTTTATACCTGTTGATTTTCGAGGGAGAAAGTTAGGGTTTTCCCAATCTGATGATAAAAAAGGAAGATAATTAGGTTATGAGAATCAATACAGATTTGTATTCTAGGGTTTTTGTGCGTTTTTTTGATTTTGAGCATACGTACTAAATCAATCGATAAGATGAAGGAGAAGGTATTGTTGTGGTGGTGATGGAAGTGGAGTATGATGATCTGTTGTCTTGTGGGGGTGATGGAAGTGGTGAGTTTAAGGCGGAGAGATCAGAGAAAAAATAGTGAAGGGAAACGAGTGTTTAGCTTCTCCATTTCAGAAGAAGAATCAAGAGAAGGGTGGGTTTTTATTAGTTTTGGTCGAAACAACATCTAAGGTTTACTGATTTCTCCATTTCCATGGAGCCAGTTCCTTAGGTTAGAGAGGGAGGGAGACCGAGAGCAGAAGAAGAAAGAGAAAGTGAGATTGGAAATGAGAGAGAGAAAGAGGTATTTATATTCTCAATTAAATAATAAAAAATTATCACATCTGAATCGGTTTTCAGGGGTCGCGGGATCGGCAGCAAATTTAGGGCAAAATAGTAATTATTCAGAGACCGCTACTAATGCTCTCAGAATTTTTCCGTGTTTTTATCATTTCAGAGACCGCTATGTATGGTCATCGGTCTAACTACCGTCAATGAGGGTCTCCGATGTGGGTCGGTAAACACCCATTTTCCACTAGTGACCACCGTCAACCACCACCACTGTCCACCAACAACGCCAACCACCGCCGCCGCTAACCAACACCACCACTATCCACCACCACCGCCGCCAACCACCACCACCCGCTGCCGCCGTTTCCAACCACCGCCGCCGTCAACCATCACCAGCAACCATCGCTTCCAGCACCACCATGTGGAGTCAACTTGCTGAAGTTGTGTCCATATCGGAGGCAACTAGCTCAAGTTGTCTTCAAAAGTGGAGGCAACTAGCACAAAATTGTCTTCAAATTTGGAGGCAACTAGCACAAGTTGTCTCCAAAAATAAAAATTATACATAAATGGGTGAACCTAGTGTGAGTCGAACACACATCTTCTGACACATAGTCAGTTATGCTACCATTGCACCACAAATTTTTTGCGATTACTCTAAGATGTACGCATACAGATAATTTACCACTAAAGGTATACCTTAAATGCAGGAACAAATAAATCCACAATTGCTATATAGCTGCAGCCCAACTCTTCTCTCACAACTCCACAAAATGAACAATAGTAATCTTGGTCATGCCTTCCGAAATAGTCCCATACATACATGTTAGATAAGGTGATGGAAGACCTAAGAACACAATCCAGTTGCTACTAATAGTCATATTAAATAGTCCCATACATACCTCGACACCCACTGAAATGCGACTTATTTAGTTCCAGGAAAAATAGGTGGTCAGCGATCTTCTTTATCAAATCTTGGCTAGGAGCCTGCACATTTTACAATAATTTCACAAAAATCAGTATATAAGAGTTTGTTTGAACTGTAGATAGTACAAAACTCTAGAGATATTTTAAGAGAACAAAGTTGATATTTAATTTTATAAAATAAGGCAAAGTTGATACTGTAATAGATCAACGAACACATCTCAAAAAATTAAAATGGAACAAGTTTCTAAAAATAAAAATGGAGCCAATTATCTCAAGTTGCTTCCGAATCTGGAACCAACTAGCTCAAGTTGCTTCCGAATCTGGAACTAACTAGCTCAAGTTGCCTCCAAAAATAAAAGCAACTTTCTCAAGTTGTTCCTAAAATCTGGAGCCAGACTATTGTTTAAACCATGTACATACGTAAACTAGTATCCACAGACATCACTAGTAATTGCATACCGCAGATATTGAATAGTCCACTACTTCTTGGCTAGGTTCCATTTAGTACTGCTACTTTGGTAGAGGCATAAATTAATTAAGACCATTTTAATTTATTAACATCTAATGACATGGGTATGCGTGAAAAATTAATTAAGTAGAAAAGAAAAGACATTAATAAGACATTTAAGTTTATAAGCTTACCAAATCCATGAGATTAATTAAGCCATCATTGACAGCACAACATAATATGAAGCTATCTTTTTGCACCTAAAAAACCACACCAACCGCAAACATTTAGTCCTCATAGAGCTGTTCACAGATTGCAACTGCTGGCTGCAAAAATCTCATAGTATTGCAGATTCCTCTTCCTACGGATAATAACAACTTCACAATAGCAACCATATTAAACAACAAGCTAACTTGGTTTCTTTCACTTTCCTGTTCTTGAAAAATTGGGATATTTTCACACACTCTACAATAGCAACCATATTTTTTTTGACATCAAAAGGGCAAATTCAATTAAAAGGTTTTTGAGTCACCAAAACAGTGACAACAAAACCACACAGAGCTACATGGATGAGTGAACAACTACATCCCAATTACACAGTAAATTTGACAAAGTAAAACCCGAAAACAAATTCGAGGGTAAACCCCAATTATACAACAAACATTTCACGTTGACAATCACTTGAGAAGAATCTTTGACAAGATTATTATAAAACCTAGCATTACGTTCCATCCAAATGCACCACCAAATCGCAAAAGGAAGTAAGCTCCAAATCTTCCTAATCATGTTTTTGGTTCTCTTCGAATGTTTGTTTCCCCATTCCCAAAGGTTTGATTTAACATTATCCGAGAAAACCCAATTTATACCAAAACTGTTTAGGAAATATGTCCATACCTCTGAAACGAATCTGCAATGAATGAACAAATGTTCATTTGTCTCTACCAGCTGGTTGCAAAAGAGACAGTTTCGATCCTGAATCAAACCGGCAGCATAAAGCTTCTCAAGAGTCGGTGCTCCACTGTAGCATAAAGTCCACACTAGAAATGATACCTTGAGGGGAACCCTAGAGTTCCAAAGCTGCTTAACAGGAAAAGATAACAAACCTTCTGTCTTAAGCGCGGAGTAAGCACTCGCCACGGAAAAAGTATCACCGTATCTCCATTTCCTTGAATCTTCATTGTCAGCAACAATAGGTTCACCAATAATCTGAAGAAGATTCGCCACCTCGAGTGACTCTTGATCATTCAAATTTCTAGAGAAAAATAAATTCCATGCCCCTTCCGGAGAACTCATTTCACTGACCATAGCATTTTTTCTTCTAGACAGGTGAAATAAAGCAGGGAAAGAGATTTTCAGAGACTGGTCTCCAGCCCACTCATCCTCCCAAAAATGAATACTCGAACAATTGCCAACAGTTAAAATGGAACCGCCCTTTACAAAGTCTCTCGATTTCAAAATACCTTTCCACAAACTACGGCCGATGGAAGTATTAGTCAAATGAGGAAATAAAGCTGCCTGAGCACCACCAAATTTTTGGTTCATTAATCTCCTCCACAAAGCATATCTTTCGGACCCATACCGCCACACCCATTTAGCATGTAATGCTTTGTTCATCAACTTTAGCTTTTTGATACCTATACCCCCTTTGCACTTTGGTAGAGCAACCTTCGACCAAGAAATCCAGCTCCTTTTCCTAGTATAACTACTAGAGCCCCATAGAAAATTACGAATGATTCTTTCAATCTCCTTAGCAATAGTAGCAGGAATTTGGTACAAAGATAAGAAATAAACCGGAAGGCTAGACAAAACACTTTGAATCAAAATCAATCTCTGACCTTTAGATAAATACGTCTTTTTCCAACCTGCTAATTTTTGAATAAAACGCTGAATAATATCATTCCAAACCATCTTGCACTTTGATTTGCTTCCCAGAGGAATTCCAAGATAATTCAGCGGTAATTGTGCCAACGAACAACCAAACAGATCAGCACAAAGCTCTCCATTATTGAACTCCCCCAAGCCAACTATTGCACTTTTTCTATAGTTTACCTTTAGACCATAGACAGTTTCAAAAGCTAACAAAATATTCTTTAAATTCTGAATTTTTTGGGGATCATCTTTAAGAAAAACGATTAAATCATCGGCAAATTGAAGGTGATTTATTACCAAGCCGTTAGAACTCACCTGAAATCCAGAAATAAGACCATCTTCTGCCGATTTTTTGATCATCAAAGACAACACCTCAGCTACTAAAATGAACAAGAAAGGAGAAATTGGGTCGCCCTGCCTGATACCTTTCTGACTTTTAAAAAGATCAGTAGCCTCGCCTCTAAGTAGAACAACAAAGCTAGGAGTTGAGATACACCACCGTATCCAACTTCTCCACTTTGCACCAAACCCAAATTTCTGAAGAGTTAGATCAACACAGTTCCAGTTCACGTTGTCGAAAGATTTCTCGAAATCCACTTTACAAATCAACCCAGTATCCAGCTGTCTGATCTTGGAGTCGATGAGTTCCGAGGCAATTAGAATACCATCCTGAATCTGTCTTCCCTGAATAAAAGCCCCCTGAAAACCTGAAATAATGCTCGGAAGAACTAACTTCAATCTTTCATCTAATAATTTAGAGATTATTTTATAGACACTACCAATCAGACTAATAGGTCTATAGTTATGTAAGGAAACTGCACCCGTGCATTTAGGAATCAAAGTAAGATTTGTGCAGTTCAATCTCCAATTAAGCATGCTAGACAACTCAAATTCATTAATCACATTCATCAGATCAGATTTAATTACTTCCCACGCATGTTTATAAAACTCCATAGTAAAACCATCCGGCCCCGGGCTCTTATTAGTGCCAAAGTGAGAAATCACTGACTTTATCTCATCTTCAGGTTAAACAACAAAATCACCTGCATAAATCTCTAAACTTGTGAAGCATGACATAGACACTGCTTCTATCCCATGTAAAGAAGGTTAAGTTTTTTCCACACAAGAATCAAATATAAAAACATTAGCATCATAGCTAATTATCTTACCCAAAATTGTGAATCTTGCTACAGTTGTTGCTTCTATAATGTAGTTATACATGAGCCTCAATTCCATGGTTGCACATGTCATCTGTGCATCAAAACCATGCTACTCCCCATTGCTCACTGCATAATCAACAAACTACTCCCAATTAATCACTGCAAAACCAACAAACTTCAGTTCAGGTGCAATTCAACTGCAACACCAAATACCCACTGCAACACCTGCTCATTCTGATCTTCTATTAGCTCACTTTCACCTTGTTCTCTCCCGCAACTATTCAATCCCATTCCAAATATTCATTTACAGATCGATCCAAACTCGCTACAGCACCTAACATTCATTTCATACCCTTTCTTCCTATTTCAACATAGTTCGTTCATAAGAACCCAAATTTGCATTACTCAATTCAACCACAATTCAATTAAAATCAATTTAACCGACAATAAGCAATTTTAGGATGGATACCTTACATTGGCAATAAGCTGCACCACCATCATTTGTATACTCCTCTTATTTCCTACCCGAAAAATATCACCACCACCACCACTGTCTCAATCGCCAAATTTCGTCATTCCAACCAGGACCACCGCAATCTCCATCAATTCACCACCAGTTACATTACCATCAACACCAACAGAAACTTCAAAGCAAAAGAAAAAAAAAATCAATAAATTCCAAATCCATGCAGAAAAATCTTTATTAACCAACTATAATCATCGATTTTAGGTTGTTCAATCAATCCAATTGAAATCGATATGAATTTATCATAAATCAAAACCTAAAATCAGATCTCAATCTTTTTGAATCTGATTTTGTAATTAATCTTTACAACAAGAAGAAGGTCTTTCAAGAGTATAAAGCACAGATTGGATAACTTTGCCTGTGTAAGTGGTGGTTCAGATTTGTCCTCACAAGAGATAAATCTAGGGATGTAATCGTTTGTCATAAGTGATGGTTGTGATTGGGATTAGAAATGCATCTAACAGACAAAATTTGTCATGTCATTAAGGTTCCTTAATTTTTCATGATAAAAATATACTCTATTAATTTGCCATGATAATATTTTATTGAATGTCAAATTAAAAATGATAATATATAAATTATTCTACTAATAATGATAATAAATATTTTTATTAGCTAATACTTAGGATTAGTTTGGTATTGCTGCGAGCTTTACAAAAGTACTTTTATGATATACGTTACTGTGACGAGCTATGTAAAAAAAGCAATTAAATGGTTGTCGATGTACTTTATTGCGCCGAGCTCTGTAAAAAAAGCAATTGAATGGTTTCAAATTATTATAAAACGATCAAATTGTGTCTGAGAAAATATTAGGTTCAACTATAGTTAGTGAGAAAATGACAAAAGAAGACATATCTCGGAAAATTATTTATTATATTTTATTGTGCATATATATGATATTAAATTTAATATTATTCAAGTAAATTTTTCTACTACTAATGTACATATATATAATATTAAATTTACTAATTAATATTATTACTAAAAAGTATTATTTCTCTTAACAACTCTTTAAAAATCAATAATTGCTTATTATTTATTGTTGATAAATTAAAGTATTTTTTCAGTGATACGGTATAACATAAAATGTAGTTTGAAAATAAAAAATAATTATCTGCAAAGAATAAAATATAACGAATAAAAATTATTGATATATATTCAAGGATAATTTTTGTCAATTATAAAAAAAGATGTGATATAATTGGAAAATAAAATATGAAATTAGGGTGAACTATAACATTTGCTTTTGAAGTAATTGGGGGCCTCAAGAAATAGTTAGGGGTCCTAGATTCCCATCTGCACCCATGAGAGATGGATAAGGGGTATTTAGATCTACTAATAAGACTAAATTACCCTAACCCTTGGGATTGTGGCACGTATCACCCTAATAAAGTTTTTTTTGTTTTATTATATATATATATATATATACATTTTTTAAAATAACGACACTTCAAAGACGATAACGACTCTAAATTAATGACCCTTCAAAGACAACAACGACTCTAAAGTGTCGCCATTGTCGTATTCAATACCATTACGACACTTTAATTCATTTGTGCCATTAATGACTCTTTAAAAAAAATAACGACGCTTTTTAGACAATAACCACCTTCTACTAACGACACTTCGAAGACAATAACGGCTCTTTTAAAAAGGTAACGACTCTTTTTAGACAATAAAGACTCTCCAGTAATGACACTTCAAAGACAATAACGACTCCAAGTAAAGACACTTCAATGACAGTAAATACTTCAAGTAACAACATTTCAAAGAAAATAACGACTCTTTGGAAGTCGTCATGTTAATAAATTCAATTCCTTAACGACCCTTTGATGTCGATAATGACTACATTAATGACACTTCCTTAACGACTATACAATAACGACACTTCAATACATGATGATTTTTCATGCAAATCTGGGGGGGAAAAATTGTAAACAAAATTTTTTTTTTTAAAAAAAAAGTTAAACTCTAATGAATTAAGATTAATACTAATTAATTAAATAAGATTGTCGCTAATTAAATAAGAGTTTATTAACCATTACATAAAATATTTGGATAAGGGGTTTTTTAAATTAGGTTTGGGTGACCTGTTTTTGACCTTTAGCAGAAGGCCCCAAATTAGTTCTTGAGGCCCCCAATTAAACCATGTTTTAAAATATCCTTCTCCCCCACTTTTAAAATTGATAGGTTTTGGAAGTGTTTTAACACTTTACGAAATCTTTACCAAACACTAGGATGACAAAATATTGCTATAAATATGTTTTCAAAGATTTTTTTTTTTTTTTTTTTAATAAATAGACAATACCAAACTTAGTTAGATTGGCTAACAATTATATAAGTGGACCATAGTGACGGTGGCAAGTGTTGATGCTCAGTGAGTAATTTCGCATCGTCTCAAGTATTTCTTGATAAATGGTTTAACGTTATTTTTATGCAATGGTGATGGACAACAAAGTTTATTGTTAGTAGAGCGTATTGTTATTAGGTTAAGTACTTAACAATTTGACTAACTAACTAATCATGGTTTTATTATATATTTTTATGCAACGAATAACCTCACATTGGGAAGAGTAATGTCGTAGAATGTAATGGCTTGACCCTCTATCGATAATGTCCTCACTTAGTCGTTGCGGTCATCTGACAGTATGGGGTCTTCAATGGTCGCCGTTGCGGTCATCCAACAACAACTTCTCAGGAGGTCACCCATCCCAGGATTACTCAATCCCGAGCATGCTTAACTATATAGATTTTTTGCCAACTATGGTCTCGGTGTTAGGGAAGGTCAAACCATTACTTATATTCCATTTGAAGAATCCTACCTGCCGATTCGGAGTACTATAATACCACCACCTTAATTTGGAGCCGAGGATGGCCCCAGAATATGTTCAATCCTAGAGTCTGGCGTTTTTTCTCATTCATGAGACCCTTTCCCGAAACAATCCGTCAAGCATATTCTTTCACCCTCGATAGGTAACCCATGGTCGACTTTGATACCATTTGTAAGGACCTGATCCTCCGCCAATAGTGTCCCCACTTAGTCACTCTGATTATTCGACAATGTGGGATTTTCAACTGACACTGATGCGGTCATTCATCAACAGTTTTCTATGAGGTAGCCCATCCCCAAATTACTCTCGCCCGAGAACGCATAAATACAATTTTTTTTACCAACTCTGGATCCAACTATGCTGAAAAGGCCACAATGTTAGGAAAACACAAGCCATTACATATATTCCTTTCAGTGAACTCTTCTTTCCAAATTGAATTTCGTACATAATATATCTGGGAATTTTGAAAAACTAGAACTACATCGTAGGTGAGTAAAATGGTTGCCATCGGAAATGACTTAACATTTTAAAATATAATAGCTTAAGTGAATGAATTATCTTTTCATTATGTCATTGAAATAGTATGAATATACAATACGATATGTGTTGTTGAGTCAATTACGAGTTTTACTCTTTTTGGATTATTCTAAAAGGGAAAAAAAACAACAATGATCCAAACTCTGTTAATATCTACACAATTATTCTTGAGAAGAATGAGTTCAAGTGCTGTAATTTTGTTACACCTTACATAGTTTAATGTTTTGGTTTCACTCGGTTGTTGGAGTATGTGGCGCGGTAAAACACATATGTATAGCTATGGATAATCCCTCATGGAATAAAGAAGAATACATGTGGAGCTTAATAGGATTGGGCATCTCCATATATAGCACCTAGGCCTTTTAGTAAAAAAAAACCACACCTCTTATCCCAAGGTGGTTAAATGGGGTTCGGGGTTATGTGGTCGGGCTCTGAATAGTCTTTGATGGTCCATGAAGATCCTAACAATTGGTATAAGAGCGCATGGTTGGGGGTACTTTCCGAACGTAAAAGTGGTTGTGGATGTCATCCGGTTTAGGGCACAAGTGGAGTCAGACTCAAGGTGGAGCACTCACGGCCCAAAATTAAACTGACATTCAAGATGGGGTTAGTGGATAACCCATTAACTAAGGTGGAGCATAGTTTTAGATTGGAAAGGCAATGCTCAAGGTTGAACTGGCGCTCAAGGTGGTGTTAGTGTCTCACACAATAAATCTCAAGTGGAGCAGGGTTTTAGGTGAGCAAGGAAATGCTCAAGGTGGAGTTAGTTCTTGCCTTATCATTAACTCAAGGTGGAGTAGGATTCCAGAGTGCATAGTGACAATAATCATGATCGATGGGTAGCATATGGTGGAGTCTGATTGGACTGGTGAAGTGGTTTAATCTCTGCAAGGTGGAGACTGTTGGAGTATGTGGCATAATAAACCACATATATATAGATAGGGATAATCCCACATGGAAGAAAGAGCAGTACATGTGGAGCTTAATAAGCTTGTGCATATCCTTACAAATCCCCAAGGCCTTTCAGATTAAAACCGCACACCTCTTATCCCAAGGTGGTCAAGTAGCGACAATATCGGTGCTATGTGGTCGGGACCATAGTAGGTTCCTATGCTATGGTCCATGAAGATCCTAACATCGTTCACTAAAATAAGGAAGATGCAGAAAGTTAATACCATCTCAAAAGATCGATAAGATATCTTTGTAAACTAAAAAACATATCAAAGAATATTTTTTTTTTGGGACAAAATATGAAAAAAATGGATTCCGATATAATTTCATGGCTGGCTTGAGGATACAACTTGATAAAGGAGAAGCATAGTATGGGAGAATGTCATGGCGAAAAATATTAAAAAGAATTTGTGGAGTAAAGAATAAAAATATCTATCGGTTTTTCCTTTACTTTTGTCATAGGATGGTCCATGAAGATCCTAACAACTAAAATTGATATTCAAAAGATCAAATATTATTTATAATATTCGATATAATTTCATGGCTGGCTTGAGGAAACTTGATCATAGTATGGGAGAATGTCATGGCGAAAAATATTAAAAAGAATTTGTGGAGTAAAGAATAAAAATATCTATCGGTTTTTCCTTTACTTTTGTCATGATAAGAAGGGTAAACTTGACATTAACAAATATTATTTTAATATTCATATGTCGGAAAATCATAACTAAATAAAAATTATGCCAGTGCTGTTACGGCACGGGTTAAGCCCTAGTTTGAATATAAACCATATGTTGTTGATAATAATTTTTGGTTAAATCTGAATCAGTTGGCGGAGGAGGAGGAGGTGGTGGTGATTTCCGGAGAGAAGGAGAAGAGAGATATATTTTTTAGATGTGAAATTAAAGAGTGATAACTCACTGAGATGGTGATGATGGCGATGGAGACGATTCTGGTGTTGATTGCATTGGTTGTGATAGCGACGGTGATGGAGATGGTGGTGGCAGTGATGCAGATGGAGAGTTTCATTGATTGTTCTCGAGTGAGAAATAAAGAAGAAACCAGTACATGATATCAGGGATTATGTGAATTATTTTTTATTCAAAATTTCAATTATGCCATTAAGGGTATTTGTAAAGACTCTTAAGGGTATTTGTGATAGACCCATGAATAGTATGGGTGTTAATAACATTTCCACATAATAATTATACATCAAATATGGATTCCTTATAAATTCAATGATATTTAAAGGGAGAAATTAGAGAAGGAGACACAAAGTAAAGGGAAAGAAGAGAGAGATAAATTATATTAATCAAGAAAATAAAGCACAGTTTGACTAACTTTGCCTATGTAAGTGGCGATCCAGATTTTTCCACACAAGAGATAAATCTATGAATGTAGTCGTTTTTTCTAAGTGATGGTTGTGTTTGAGATTAGAAATGCATCTGACGGACAAAATTTATCATGTCATTAAGGTTTCATAATTCTTCATAATATATACTTGATTAATTTGCCATGATAGCATTTTATTAAATGTTAAATTAAAAATGATAATATATAAATTGTTATATTAATGATGATAATAGATATATTTTTATTAGCCAATACTCAGGATTAGTTCGGTATTGTTGCGAGTTTTACAAAAGTGCTTTTTTGATGTACGTTACTGTGTCGAGCTATGTAAAAAAAACAATTGAATGGTTGTCGATGTACGTTACTGTGCCGAGCTTTGTAAAAAAAAAAATTGAATGGTTGCAAAGTATAAACTAAAGCTAAAACTATTTTAAAAAGCGATCAAATTGTGTCTGAGAAAATATCAAGTTCAGCTATAGTTAGTGAGAAAATGACAAAAGCAGACATATATCTAAAAATTGTTTATTCTATTTATTATGCTTAAAATAAGTAAATTTTTCTACTATTAGAGTACATATATGTAATATTAAATTTACTAATTAGTATATCACCCTAAATGTGCAGCTGAGAGGAAGTCGTGTAAACGCAAGCGTTTACAGGTAAAAACAATCCTTCAGGCTCTTGTTGAGTGGAAGGAACCTAATGGTTGCTTCACTTTGGTGAACAAACTGCTACTGCAGCCAGTCCGGTGGAGTTCTGTTGATGGGAAGAAGGGCGATGGGAAGCAGCAACTAGCAAACATCACAGCTTGTCAGCGGAAGATTAATGCTGGACACTTTGCAGCCGCAATACGTGTGTTGTCCTCGTCCGGTGTTTCCCCGCATGAAGACAAGACTTATGATGATTTTCTTGGTAAAAATCCCTTTTCTCCTCCCCTTGAGGTTCCGTCAGATGATTTCATTTCGGATCCTATTTTTGTTGGTCCAAAGGCTGTTTTGGGAGCCATTAAAAGCTTCCCCAAAGGCACATCGTGTGGTCGTGATGGTTTACGAGCGCAACACTTAGCTGATGTCTTTAGTGGAGCGGCGGGAGCAGTGGCGGATGACTTGCTTTTGCCTATTTATGGGGTTGTCAACCTTTGGTTGGCTGGTAAATGCCCTAGTGAATTAGGCGAATATATTGCTAGCGCACCTTTGACACCTTTACTTAAGCCTGGTGGAGGTATCAGGCCCATTGTTGTTGGCACGGTTTGGCGCAAATTTGTTTCTAAGGTGGCTGCTTTTGCCGTTGGAAAGGACATGACATCTTATTTAGGAGATTACCAATTCGGGGTTGGTGTCCCTGTAGGAGGTGAAGGCATTTTGCATGCGGTAAATCGCCTTTTAGAGATGAAGGGTCATTCAGACAAAATGTCAATGTTGCTAATTGACTTTTCTAAGGCTTTCAATATGGTGAGCAGATCTCATCTTATCAAGGAAGTCCATCTCCATTGCCCAGGTATTTCTCATTGGGTAGAATTTTGCTACCTTCGCCCTGCTAAACTTTATTATGCCCAGTATATTTTGTCCTCTGCTCTTGGGGTACAAAAAGGTGACCACCTCGGTCCCTTGCTTTTTGCTTTGACTCTTCACCCTTTAGATCGTCCACAATCATAGACCATACTAAAACTAAAACCATAACCAAATACTAAAATTATATGGGTTTGAGAGTGTTTCAACGCTGCGGTGGAGAGTAAAACTATACACGGGTGGAGATTCAAAGTACGCTTGAAAAGAAGAAGAAAAAAAATTTACACGGGTGGACAAGAAATCATGAGCCCCATTGGGGCGTACTTTCAAAGTGATCCCCATGGGGCGGAGATTCAAAGTGCGCACCATGGGGCGAACCTTTAATAGACATTTGTGTTACGCCTGGTTGCGGCGCGGACATTTGGTTTACGCCTGTCATCAGGCGCACTTTGAAATTCTGCCCGACTATAATCAGTTTTAGTCGAGAGTCTCGACCAAATTTGGTCGATATTTCACTCTCTCTCCAACTAAAACCAAATATTTGGTTTTACTCCAGCCCCACTGCGATTGGTTTTCTCGACTATATGGGTTTAGTCCAATTTTTAGTCCATGACTGTGGACGCTCTTAGTGAAGTCTATTGCTTCTCGTTGCATTATTAATTTACATGCTTGGTACCTAGACGATGGTACAATCATTGGTGACACCTTAGAGGTAGCCAAGGCCTTGCGCATAATTGAAACAGAAGGACCAAGCAGGGGATTACATCTCAATATAAAGAAAACGGAAGTATTTTGGCCTTCCGTCGATCCTAGAAGAATAGAAGATGAGTCTAGATATGAACTTCATTAGTGATATGTTATTGAACAGGGTACACAAAACTGTTCAGTTAACGTAGGCGATCAAAAAACTCAAGGATCCCCAAAGTGATATGCTCTTACTTCGCAATTGCACTGGTGTGTGTCTAGACTTTATTTTGCAATGCGAACTACCAATCCTGCTTCTCTACAACCTGCCACTGTTCTTTATGATGATAAGCTTTATCATTACCTGAGGCTTTTAATTACTGGAGATGGTGCTGGTTTCGGTCCTCTGCAGAAGAGATTAGCTACCTTGCCTATTAAGGATGGTGGTCTTGGTATTTATACCATGGATGACACTCGTGCTTATTGCTTTCTTGCTTCTCAGAGCCAGACTACTTCAGTGCAGAAAGTGATCCTTGGTGATTTATTCTCAACAGATAGAGGTTTAGCCTATCGGTTGGCTCTTCAGACCTTTACCCAGGTATGTGGATTACCGTCTACTTACTGTGTCGATGATTCTGCCCCCCATTCCATGCACTCCCTGGCAGTAGTTTATTTTGATGCAGTCAAGAAGCAAATCCCAGACCAATTTCATATGTCTGCAAGAGACTCCGCTCTTTGGAAATGCAGCCGTGTCAAACATGCCCTGGATTATCTTTTGGCAGTTCCCATTAGTGGGCCCAACCAATGCCTTGGTCCTTGGCAAATTAGAGCTGTGCTTTGTTATCGTCTTGGCATCCCGTTGTTTGTCGATAATAGTTTATGCCCAAGTTGTAACAAATCTATGGATATTTTTGGAGATCATGCGCTTCATTGTGCTAAGGATATTGGATATAAATTCCATCATGACGTTGTTCGTGATGTTGTCTTTGATATTTGTTACAAATCCAATGTGCCTGCATGCAAGGAGGTTTTTCTTGGTCTTCGTTCAGATGATGGTAAGGACCTAAAGCCTGCTGATATCCTCGTTCTTAACTGGGAGAATGGGAAAGATGTATGTATGGATGTCACAGGTGTCTCTCCCTTCACTGGTGATGGTGTCCGCTCTTTTGTTCCTGGTAAGGATATTTCTGGTGTGGTTTCACGCAAACACACCAAATACTTGGACAAGTGCACTGCACATGGATACGGTTTTGGGGTTCTGGCCTTTACTAACTTAGGCGAACTTGGTGAGGATACTTTAATTTTTTTTCAAGCGTCTAAAGAATCGTTTCTTTAGCAGTGACGCTAGTAGTGGATTAGGTAGTTTTATTTTTTATAGATTAGGTGTTGCTATTCAGAGAGGAGTTGGAGCCCAGCTTGTTGCTAGGTTACCAACCAACAACTTTGTATGATATTATGTATTAAATCATGAAAAAGGATTAATTTATTAGTATATTACTAAAAATATTATTTTTCTTAACTATTTTTTAAAAATCAATAATTGCTTAATATTTATTGGTGATAAATAAAAGTATATTTCAGTGGTACAGTATAATAGTTTGAAAATAAAAAATAATTATATTTAAAGAATAAAATATAACGAATAAAAATTGATGATATATATCAATAATTGATTAATGTTTATTGTTGATAAATTAAATTATATTTCACTGATACGGTATAACATAAAATGTAGTTTAAAAATAAAAAATAATTATCTTTAAAGAATAAAATATAACGAATAAAAATTGGTGATATATAGATTTAAGGAAAAATTTTGTCAGTTATAAAAAAAGATGGGATAAAATTGGAAAATAAAATATGAAATTAGTGTAAAATATAACTTTCTTTTGAAGCTTTTAAAAGCTCATTCTTCCCCACTTTAAAAATTGATAGATTTTGAAAGTGTTTTGCATGGTTGGCTAACAATATGTTTTCAAAGTACTTTTTAAAAAAAAAAATGGCATTCATCATCTCCTGATATCAGGCTGAGAGGACTCATAAAATGGCTTTTAAAATATGTTTTTTGAATGATTGTCTAGATGATGAGTTCTTTGAACATGTTTTTTATGAAACCTGTATCTTTTTAAGATATGTTTTTGATCCCCAAGATGTCTTTTCAACTAGTCAGAATTTACCTTAAAAGAAAGAAGGAGTAGAGTCGAAGGATTAGAACTGAGACTTCTTATAGATCTGACTTCATAATATTCCTATCTTAGTATGAGTTCCAGACTCGGAAAGAAGCCATAAAATTTACTGAAACCCCATTCTGGTAAGAAGCTTCACTTAGTGAAATGGACTAAGTCCGTCAGAACCAGACTTGGGAGCTTGCTTGTTTACCTCCATGGAGTAAGACCATAGAATACAAATGAGTCTTTAAGAGGAAACGTAAGGTAGATGGAACTGTGGAAAAATATAAGGCTAGGTTAGTAGCTAAAGTCTATAAAATAAAAGAAGGTGTAAATTTCCTTGATTCTTATTCACTTGTTATGAGAATTACTTCCATTAGGATGATAATTGCTATAGCTGCGGTTCATAACCTAGAGATACATAAAATGGATGTAAAGAAAGCTTTTCTAAATGGTGAATTAGATGAATAAATTTACATGGATCAACCTGAGGGCTTTGTAGTGAAAGGTTGTGAAAACAAAGTTTGTAAACTGGAAAAAAACTTTGTATGGATTGAAACAAGCACCTAAACAATGGCATGAAAAATTTGATCATGTAATATTTTCTAGTGGTTTTAAAATCAATGAATCTGACAAGTGTGTCTATACTAAACTTGTTAATGATGCCTGCGTGGTTGTATGCTTGTATGTTGATGATATGCATATACTTGGTACAAACATGGATGTAATTAATTCCACTAAGAGCATTCTAAATGAGAACTTTGACATGAAAGACTTAGGCCCCGCAGATGTAATCTTAGGGATGAAAATTAGAAGAAATTCTAACGGTTTGTAGTCTTAGTCATTCTTATTATGTGGAATTTGTGCTTAAGAGATACAGTCAGTCTGATTGTAAGCTTACTTGTACTCCATACGATTTTTCTTGTAGACTCGAGAAAAATAAGGGTAATGGAGTATCTTAACTAGAATACTCAAGAGTTATAGGATGTCTGATGAATTTAATGAACTGTAAGAGTCCACACATTTCCTATATTGTGAGTAAGTTAAGTAGATATACTTGTAGTCCAGAGGAAGAGCATTGGGATGTACTTAGTAGAGTATTATCGTACCTAAAATACTCTATTACCTTTTGTTTAATTTATGAAAGGTATCTTGCTGTCCTTGAGGGACTTTGTGATGCAAACTGGATAGTTGACTCAGAGGAGTCCAAGTCTACGAGTGGATATGTTTTCACTCTAGCATGAGGGTTTGTTTTTGGAATATTTCCAAACAGACATATATTGCTCAATTCTTTATGGAATTTGAGAGTATTGCGTTAGATAAAGCACGAGAGGGGGCCAGGTGCCTAAGATGATTTTTAGAAGACATTACTCTCTGGCATAGGCCTGTGCCAGCTATATCTATATATTGTGTTAGCCAAGCTATAATAGCTAAAGCTAAAAATAACTAATCTCAAAAGGCGTTATTTCCATTGAATGGGTTAAGTCCAAGGAGAATATCGCGGACCCTTTGATGAAAGGTTTGTCCAAGGAGATAGTTAATAATGCATCGAGGGGGATGGGGCTTAGGCTCATAATATAAACTTGCCATAGAGGATACTCAACCTTGCTGACTGGAGATCCCAAGATCAAGGTTTTGAATGAGACAACTAATTTATGGCGGGTAAAGGTAAACACTATCAGAGAATTTCATTCTCTTCCCCTTCCCTATGGTGTAGAAGTGATAGTGTGACTGCATGTGAAGGATGACTTTTAATTAAGTCTTAATGAGTTATATAGTTTCAATTTAAGATTGAAGTGGGGTGTAGCAGTAAACACTCTTGATGGAACTCACCTATCTGAATGTGGAAGTGGGTCGCTTCCTTTGAGAATAGAGCTGATTCTCTAGAGCATTCTGAGAAACGGGATTTGTCCAGGGCCAAAAAGGACACAACGGCACGAACTTGACAGCACCCAGAGAGATATCACATGTGGTTATTATCGCGGATTACACCAAACGATGGCAGTTCAAGACATCGCATTCACTGTCCATCAAGTAGTTCCGGCAATTTCTCACTAAGAAAAGGTCAAAGACCTCATGGACACCTATTGCCTAAGTGGTATTTCTCGCTTTCCGTTTTCTGATTTTTATCGGTATTTCATTCATGTGGGGGATTGTTGGAAAAAATGAGTTTTTTAATATGTTTTAGTTTTTGTTCTTGGTTAGAATTGATCTAATGACCTAAAGGTCTAAGGATGCTTACTCATTTTCTATGAGTGAATGAAATGCGAATATGGGTAGTTATGGGAACTTGCCATGATGCATGTATACACATGCATGAGTTAACCAAGATTAAAATTAAAACAAGCTTTAATTTCTCAACGTCATTTTGTTTAATTACTAAAGAAATTATTTAAACAAGCTTTTAATTCCTTAACAAAATACGTAAAACAATGTTTTGATTCATTAAACTATTTTATTAAAATTAATACAAAAATTAATTTCTTAAGTGGTTTATGAGGGAAGTTATGAAGAATTCATTAATGTCAAATTCATTTCCATTCCCTATAAAAACAAATGGATTTCTTTATTTCAAGGTGTGTCCAGAAGAGCTACTATCCTCTTCTTTTCGTCTCTCTCCCTCTGTGTGGTTTTTACATTCTTTGTGCCATTGCTGTTGAGTTCGTATGAGTGGGCAAGTACTGTAGTGCTAACGGTGCTTGTAACGGACAGTTTTATCCTGGATACGACTTGACCACGGGGTATAGGAATCACTCATTTTTGAGGCGTACCGGTCAACTATCGTGTTAAGGACAGCGTGTTGAACACGTGACTCTGTCCTCTTTTTGCTGTGTCCATTGAGTGTTTATTTAAGCTTTCCAGAAATTTATTTCTAACATTTTTCTTTGAGTATTCTATTGTTACAGTTGCAACAATTAGAACCCTCATTTGGGGCATACATGAAAATTTTGGGGCATACAAACTTATTATGCCATCCAATGCAAGAGGATAAGAGGCGTTCTAGTGATGCTTAAGTTACTATAATACCCTTATATTGTTTAAATTACATTACTACCCTTCCACTTAATTCAATTATAATCCTAAAACTCTCCCACTAATTAATACATCCCCTAATTAACTACCCTCCTACTAATTAACCGTTACTTAACAAAAAAATTTTAAAACTTTTAGAAACCAAAAACCCTTCTCTCTCCCTCTTTTTCTCATCTTCTTCTCCAAAAACAGCAACCAAATTCTGAAAAATTCATTTTTCGATTAAACACATATATGACACCTCGTGTTAAGCGACGCCCTAGAAATATGATGCCGAATCCTGGTGTTGCATCTGTAGCATCTAAATCTAGGGTTTTCGGAAAAGATGAAGATGATTGGGGATTGATTGGTGTTGGAGAGCGAGAAATAGACCCTGATTCCATAAAATTGCACATAGAAACATGTTTCCCACAAACTTGTTTTTTCGTATTCCGTTGATTTCATGACATGTAATCGACGATTCCTCGACGTTTTGGTAGTTCCAGTGTAGTGTTCGGCTGACATTTATTAGTTGTTTTTTTTTCTACAGACGAAGAACTGTTCGGCTGAAAACATTTTATGTTTTGAACATCGAATAAGCCGAACCTAGATGTTCGGATTATAATTATTTTTTATGATAATTAGCCAAAATTGGATACATTGTTCGCCTCATTTTGATAAATATTGAATGTGCCGAACTTTACTCTGTGTATGACTAAGAGCTTCCTATAAACTTGTCCATTTATATGTGACTTATCACATTGTTTAGTAGAATCATATTTATATATTTTGGAAAATTAATTAAGATTTATCATTTGTTTTAGCACCCATCCGGGAAAATTCAAAGACAAGCTTCAAAGGAGAACAATGGAAGTGACTCCTTCTAATTCAAAAACTCCCAAACCTCGAGGTGGTGGAACTAAGAACTTGCATGCAGGGAAAAGGGGAATTGACACGACTTGCTCTTTTGGGTCAAAACATAAGAAACACCGTAGAACCTCTTCGATTCCTTTCCTCTTCTCTAGACGAACCAAGTTGGAGAAAACGGTTAAAATCATATTTCATCGTAGAAATTAATTGTCGGTTCATAAAAATTTGATCGTCGATTAAACACAACTATAAAATGGCTCATGGAAAATAAAAAGCAATTGGTAGGCAGTCAAAATCTTCTTCTAATATGTAAATTGAAGACCAACAACCATTAGAAGGAGTTCAAATTGAAATTGACAAAGAAGTTCAATCAAGTGAAGAAGAAACCCCAGAAATAAGGATTAAAAGGTATTTTCTACAAACCCAACTCTTTAATTTGTTGATAAATTCAGTTTCTTGTATTGTTAGATTAGGTTTAATTAGAAAAACCTAGGTTTTTTTTTCGTAACACAGAGAAAAGATCGGCTCATAAGGTGTTAATTATTTACTAGAAGCCGAACTTATATTGAAGAAATGTTCGATCGGCGTATTTTAAACATCGTCGATCTGTGAATTTATTAGGTTCGGTTTTTTCTTATGGCGTACTTATAAGCCGAACTTGGTTCTGTAACTTCTATTATTTAGGATATGCTGTGTATTCTATAGGATTATACTTAATTGTGTTTTTTTTACTATGTATATGAACCAAAAGGGTAAAAGGAAAAACTTGGAAGATCAACCAGATGTGGAAGATCAACCAGGAGTGGAAGAAAAAAAAGAACCAGGGAAGCAAGATGCTACACCCCGTATTGTTGGGTTCCACATTACTAATGATAATGATATAATACGCGAGAGGATGGTTTACCACTCGGTTTTCCAGCCGACGGAGGAAAGGTGTTGATTGGTTACATAAAATCTTGGGATAAGAGGATATATGAGACTCCTGACCATTATCATGTAGTTCGAGTTTTGAGACATCAAAGGGATACACATTGGGATTTGTTTAAAGAGGTTCCTCATGTGATTGCTATTGTGAATGCCTTTGGTTTATGTCCATCCATTAGATATGGTCATCGGGAATATGATAGAGTGGCATCCTTTGCCGAGAGATTTTGTCCGAAGACTTACACATTTCATCTCCCCTTTGGCGAAATGACATCGCGAAGAAGATTACAGGCCTTAGTGTCACCAAAAATACACCCATCGTAGGAAAGTCTGGGTCTGGGGTTTAGCACAGATACCATGTTCAAGTTTGCGGGCATCCAACTCAAAACCAATTGGAAATGAGTGGAGAGACCCTTCCATATTATATTTTAAGTTAGTTAAGCAGATTCTAGCGATGTGGGACCATTGTCCTTTCACACCCTAGTTAGATAAGCTCTTGTTAAAAAACAATGTAAACCAAAAATACACAATTCGAAAAGGGTTTACTCACCATGAACATCGAACATGCATCCATCTGAAACAGGTTGTACCACTTCACAACCAAAATTTTCAAGAGGAAGTACAAAGCCAGTGTCCAACTGAACCTTTATAATGCAGTGACAAAAACAATATCAATCAACCAAAAACCCCTAATCAATCCCAGAAAAATGAATAAAAAGCTTAATCAGAAACTGATATGTGCAAACATATCATTTAGTGATCAGGGTGAAATTAGAGTGAAACCATTAGAAGATAATGGACGAAATATTATATTATAAGTAAAACGAATCATAGAATCAGATAAGAAGACATTGATCTAGGATATCACCATTTTCATAGATAAGTTCTACTTTGTTACACAATAGCATATATATATATATATATATAGCCAAACCTAAAACTGCAAATACAAACTACCCTAACTTCCAAGTACATGCATACATATCATTCCATTCCCCTTAAAAAACAACCTTGTCCTCAAGGTTGTGCACAAATTACAGACATTCGTACGTATCAGATTAAGAATGAATTCTTGGTTGTAGCGCCCCCTAAGCTAGCAGCTGGCTAATCGAAGAGATTAACTAAATAAAGAGGCACTAAGGATGTAAATCATTTACTTAAACATTCAATTAATAATTCTGCTACAGAACTTAACCCAAAATTAACCCCTCTCTGAAATATAAATACAATAACTCCTTTCAGATGATACATATACAATAGTCATTTGGTTTACAAATAAAATATCTCCCCTTTTAATAGCAACAACAAAAACTGAAACATTTCCGTGTCTCCAAATTTCCGTGTCTCCAAATTTGGTATCTGCACATGAATTATCAGCCGTTAGATTAGCTGACTTTCAAACTCAACCGTCAGATGAACTGACTAAATTTGGTGTCTGCACCAGGTATTTTGTAAATAAATGCAACTTTAAGGGCTCCAATTTACAGATTTAAAAACAAAATAATAATAATTTAAGTCTCTTTATTACCACCACCACAGTCCCATTACCACCACCGGAACCATCACCTCTACCGCCACCTCCACACATCCTGTACCAACACAACCACAGCCGCCACCAGCACCACCACCATTACCATCAGACACCGCACCATCATAGACATCACCATCACCGACACCACCTCCAAATCATCATACACAAAATAATTATCAAAATTATGACCAAATTTACCAACTCAAAATCAGCGTCGTACAACGCCAACACTATAATTTATCCAATTCACCTTCACCGATACACACCACCACTGCAATTTCAAAAATTAAACAACACCACCGTAATCACCACTATCATTCCTTGAGAGAGAACCAACAACTCTGATTTTGAACTTATTTCCCAATTGGAATCCGAAACTCTAACCCCCAAAATTCCAATCTCCATCAAATTCTTATCGAATTTGAACAAAACCATAGAACTAAACTAATTTAAGTATTTCAAGTAAAAGGATCCCGATTATATGGTTACATATTTTTAATCATGTCATTTTGAAGGGACTTGATGTTAAACCAAAACAGAGCTACTTTACAACTCTGAAATGTGATGATGAACTTGGAAACATTGAGAGAGAAAAAAAACAAATCTAAAATCTGAAGCTGTTAACAGAAGATAATACGAATTAGGAGATCCGTCATGGAGTTATGAATGACAAAGCTGCAAAATTAGGTTATGTATTTGGAAGCCAAATTACCACAGACGCCCTGATACACTTGATGCGCATGCGTTTGTGGTTATATGCCACTAGGCCTAAGACGAGTAAGTGGGACGTGTATAAATCGTACAACTCTATGTCCCACTAATCAATTCATATAGGTGGGATGGGAGTGTGTCATCAACATAGGCTTTTTTTCTTTTTTAAGGTAGATGAAATTGATTTAACAGAAAAACACAAAATTGGCGCTTAACCTCCCATGCAATTAGTTTAGGGGAAAAAAACGATTACCTTCTTACACCTGTTGGTTTTTAGTTTATGACCTGGTTGTCAAATAACAAGATAGATTACTAGATATTCCTCATAACACCGAATGACCGAATCATGCTAATTGATCGTATCTTTTTCTTTAATAATTTTATTCAATGTTTCGTCGATGGTGAGTACAAATCAAAGGATGCGAAAACACTTTATTCATGCCGGAGTGAAGGCGGAAAATAAAATTTAGGTGTAGTATGGGCAGTGTTTTGCTACTTGATAAATAAAGAGAAAAACTTTCATTAATTGAAGTGAGTCATATTTTTTGGAACACGAAAAAGCAAAGACAAAATTTGCCGACGTGCAACGCACGTGCACTCTACTTGTATAACATAATAAACATAACATAATTTAACCAAATAACGGACTCAACTACTCGAAGCTTCCGCTGCGCAACTCAGATCTGTCTCTGAAACTGAAAGTGGGAATGGGTGAGCACATCATCCCAAAAAGGGGTGCCCAGTAGGAATAACATTTAACTTTCAAGTAATCATTGTAAATGATTTGAAAACAATTCATGTTTTCCCTAAACAATAAAACGCAACCAATTTCACATAGGTAAACAATCATGTATATGGATCTAACTCCTTCCAAACAATTTACTATTATGGTGACTCGTCTCGCACCTAGATACCTATATGGTGACTCGTCCCGCTCCTAGTTATTGCAATAAAAGTAAGTAGGTATAAATTAAGGAGCAGTATCTTATATACCACAGATAAAGACTCTCAGTTTCCAAACAATTAAATGGAAATTCTTATTTCCCGAACAATTCATGAAGACATCAAAGAATTACAATTCCTTTCCAAGCAATGAAAAGATTAAAAGAAACAACGGTACTTTCGGAATTTAAAATAAAACAATGCATGAAATACACAATAAGACAATGCATGAATTTGTTAAACATAAACTTTTGTAAAGGAAAACAACAATAATCACAAAAGAGTTCAATATAAATTCCCATATTTTTTATGACAAGCCACGCCTACCTCTAGATCCGCGATCCACTAGTTCATCATTTGAATCGATCGTTGTTAATATAGACTAACTGTTAATCACACAAGAAGTCTAAGAATCTAGCTTAAGTGGCTCACACAAGAATCATACAAGTCTATAAGCCAACTCATTAACCTAAGGCATAGTCCATCCGAGTCAACTAATGGTCAAAGTGACAGTCAAGGGTCAACTAACGGTAAACGTCAGTCAAAGTCCATGGTTTAAGTCAACTGGTCAAGGTCAGGTCAACTGAGTCAAAGTCTGATCCGACTTAGTCAGGATTCACTGAGTCAGCAAAGGCTAAATCAGCCAGACATCTGACTGGGATGACAAAACAACATAAGACGTAAGCTATTACATCTTCAACTCCTACAACATAACCTTCTTTTTATCATTTCAACTTCAATCAAATTAAAGATACAATGCTCATTATAAGAAAAACACATACATTTCAAGTAAACTTCATGATTTAACTTCAACTACAAACTTAGCTTTACCTGCAAATGCAGTAGTAGCAAGATTTCACAGCAAAAACAATCTACAACTCCGAATTCACCATTCTTCATGAACTGAAACTTTAGAAACCATTCATTTCATAAACTACTACAAATATAACTAGTTTCCAAATTAACAACACCACATTATGCAACTACCAGATTATACAACTAGTTTCATTCTTCACTCTTCATTCTTAAACTACCAGTTTATACAACTTCATCTAAACATTACAATCATACAACCAAAGCATGTAAACTTCATGACTCACTTTAAATTCGGATATAGGTTACCTGTAATTGCAGCTCTAAGCAATACTCAGATCATCTCATCTGAAACACACTGAGTTAAACACCACTGCACAGTTCATAACTGCATGAAAGATATACAGGAAGATCACCACAACATCATCAACATCAACATCGGCTGTGACTCAATTCCAATTCCATTAGCACTATCTAACAACTCTGCCAGAACTGAACTTCGCTGCTCAACTACAACACTCACAGTATTAACACCATCACCATTACCAATTTACTCCAATATTAAAACAATTTACATATCCATAAGCCATTGCAATTCTATCATTTACAAGCTGCAAACCACACTGTAAAAACACCTGCAATTTCAGAGTCACTCAAACACTCAAACCATTCACCAACACCAAACCACAAATACTTCATACAGGGGCGGAGCCACCTTAGGACTAGGGAGGACAGTTAATCCCAAAATCATATAGTCAGCCTTTGTTTTTTTAGGTGTTTTTACGATTTTTCCCCCCTTAAGTTTAAGAAAAATGAAGTAATATAATCCTAGATTGTAAATTTGCAAACACAAGTCTTACAAAATGTCTCAAACAAGGTAGTGATACATGTGATTGGCATTAAAATTTTCTTATGGGTATCAAATTTAGTGATGATATATGATGAATATTGGAAATCTAATAACAAAAACGTCCAAAAATTTTGGGCAGCCTTCGGCCGTATACATTTGTCCCCCCAATCAATATTTCTTGGCTCCGCCCCTGAGTCCATAACACCACCAGTTCATGGTAGAGAACAATCACGAATATACATATCCTCCCCTGTCATGTCAACATCATCATCACCACTACTATACTCATCTCAGCTATTTCATTAAGAAACCAAACTAACCATGCACAACAGACCCAACAAGGAATTTCAATCTTAAACTCAAATACACACACAACTTAAGAATACATGAATTCTGGAATCTTAAATTCAACTTACCCTTTCCTCCCGAGTCTTGAATCAACACCAACAATATCTTCAACATATTCTTACTGATATAATCGATCCCTAGCCTTTATCAGCAACACTAGTTCTCAACCAAAACCTAATTAAATTCCCAAACCTTCATTAAAACAAAACCAAACCCTAACTTCAACAATCTCTAATTAATCTTCTTCTTCTGAACATCTTCTTAAAACCCATCCTTAATCATCCAGTTTCATATTCAATTTCACCTAATCCCCTAATAAAATCCACTCTTTTCAGAATCCCCAACCTTAAAGTTCTTCATCAAAATCACTTCTAAACTTCAATTAAAAGATAACCCTTTGTTCTTCAATCAATCATAACTCTAAATTTCATCCTTAAAATCTTCGGAACCTAAATCGAATCTATAGCTCTAACTTAGATCGTCTTAGATTCGAACCCTAACTGTTTTTCTTCACACCAAACAACCAAACTATTTTCCCCATAATCTAACGATATCATTATATAATCTTCATCAACCAATAATCACTTACACCTCACAACCAAACAAGATCGAACGGCTCTGATACCTTTGATATGTCCAATCCAAACATATCATTCAGTGATCAGGGTGAAACCACTTCAGAAACAATCATAACATTTCTTTTTATTTGCCCACTATTTATTTAGAATTGATAAAGATAATTAGGATAAACCGTCCGACAAGATCGAACGTCTCTGATACCTTTGATATGTGCAAACATATCATTCAGTGATCAGGGTGAAATTAGAGTGAAACCATTAGAAGAGAAGGGACGAAATATCATATTATAAGTAAGACGAATCATAGAATCAGAGATAAGAAGCCATTGATCTAGGATATCACCATTTCATAGATAAGTTCTACTTTGTTACACAATAGCATATATATATAGCCAAACCTAAAACTGCAAATACAAACTACCCTTACTGCCAAGTACATGTGTACGTATCAGAAACCGAATACAAATATGAGACACAAACTACTGCAGGACGCGAGACTTTGGTTGGAATTGAGTTGAGACTAAAGCTTTAATTTTATGAATAAGGGTTTCAATGATTTCTTTGTGGCAAGTAAGCTGCTAGATAAGATGAAGAAACAATAAATCTCTACTTTCTATTCCTCTCGCGTCTGTTTTTTAGTTCCTCCCAATTGACGCTGTTTTTTAAGGGTTTGTTTGGCAGCTTGGATATAAAAAACATTTTCCAGGTTAGGGTATTCCTTGGTTTATCCAAGACTATCATGACAATGATTATTTTAAATGACGTTTGTTTTCCACATTGGATTAATGTAGTATGTTGTTTGTTAACATACATGTATACAAGCTAAATTAATTAATTAAAAAAGAAATATAAAAAATATAAATGTATGGTTTTGAGCATAAGAAAAACTTAAATAAAAAAAGTAATTATGAAAATAACTGTCTAACCCAGGAAAGGATTAAGGTATTCCAGGTTTTAAATAGAATTCCTAAACCTCACTTTTTTAGTCTCCTAAAATTTAGGTAGGATACACTATTCTTATCTTAACATGGAATAAAAACCCACACAAACACAAGATACCGTTATTTAAGGGATAACCCAACCTATGTTAGGATATCAAGGCTGCCAAACACGACCTAAATCTCTTAGGTATACATAATCCCAAAAACGAAACAATGAACCCAAACCCTAGGATTTTTAAGCCGTTAATAAATTAGATATACAAACCGAATGAAAAATTCGAATTAAGAAGCATAAAAAGCTTACCCGGCATTAACTTCGATCTGTGGCAAACTGGCAACAATTCAAAAAAAAAAAAACAAACGATATACTGTTAGATGATCAAGGATCGTTTTTCTTTTCTTGTGTTCGTTTAGAATTTTAAGCCGAGCCGTAAGGAAAACCAACGATCCGACGGACGGCTATATAAATCTATATTTTATTCAGGAAAAAAAAAGATTCGACAGACAAAAGAAGGAAGTTGAAGTTTAAGAGCGTTCAACGGTGAGTTTCGCGAATTCCTCTACAATTTGATTTAATCCAAGTATTTGATCATCTATCTATCTGTATGAGAATTTTTTGAGTATTTTAGTTCCATCGATCATTGTTTGAGGTGAAACCATGCTGATTTTTTGGCGAAATCAAATTTCAGGATGTTTATTATCGGGATTTAGGGTTTTCATGGGTTTTGTTTGCATGAGATTTTTGTCGTTAACTATAAGGGGCTGATGAATTTCCAGATTAGCAACCAGTTTGATCTGATCCTTGAATTGAATTGTATCTAATGTGTTATATATATGCTTGAATTGATAATGGAGGATGTTGACTTTTAGATGCTTATATAGGATATACTCTTAAATACGACTGGCTTTGGCTTTCGTTGCTAACAACTCAAACTGCTTGCTAATCTGGAGATTCATCAGCCTCATCTATTTCTTGAAGCCTTACAATCATGAAACAAATGTGAGATATGATAGACATCATCTTTAGAACTGCTAGTTCAGTGAGTCTAACAATCGGTACTTATTATTGTAAACCAAGCCATGCCCTTATTACACCAAAATGTTTCTCACGTTTATCTTTGTTTCATTATCTGTCAAAAAGAAAACTCTGAAACTCGGTTTTGTGCAGGTTATTATTGGTTATACAAACAGTAGGCAATTTTTTGAGCTACCGTGATGGGTGAGAAGACATGGATAGACAGACTCATAGAAAAGAAAAGACTTGAACTTGCTGAACTTGCAAAACATCCAAAATCTAAAATCAAGCCACCATCAAAAGGTGCATGGATAGACGCGTACTTCGCAAATTTAAGCGTCTCTTTTGCACATTATCCTTCCCGAAAACCGCTTATATGTTCGAGATCTGAAATCAAGAAACAAGATTTAGAGGTTTCATGTAAGATGTTTCTCCAAGAAGTAGCATTTCATGCAGATGACTGGACGGATGTTCCTGAAGGTACGATGACGGAGGTCATTCTTTATGTTTCTTTACATATTAGAAACGTGTGGCCTAGACAAGTACGCCTCCGATGAGGTATGCAACTAAGTTCAACTCTTGTTTATACCTCGCATCTCTGCCTTTATTTCAACCTCAAGTCTCGTGATTTTGTCATATTCTAATATTGGTACAGGGTAAGGACATCAATATTGGTTACCAGCCAAATAGGTGGTTGGATCTTGAGGCGTCCCCAGATGATGTGGTTATTGCAGATAATAAATACTATGATGGGAGCTTGTGGTTGATGAAACTTCTAAAAAGAATTCGTTCAGAATCTGGCGATGATTTCAGGCGTGAGCAGGTAATTGATATTTACTGCTCGAAATGGCATCTTGGCTTTATTTTGGTATATAGGATAGGATTTGACATATTTTTTATGATGTGGCATGTCTGTTCCTCTTTATAGCACTACAAGAAAAACTGGCTTGAGCAACATAGCAGTTTTGGTTGCAAAAAGCCCATATTAAGTCGCTCTAACCCTTATAGCTACTTAATTTGGCTCTCGCTCGTTAGTGGCAAAAGGTGCGATTTGTACAAGTCTAGAGCAGCTAGGCAATCGCTTTAGTAATCAACCAACTATCATGCAGCGTCTAATTTCTTAATTGCTTCATAGATAGACCGACCTTCTTAGAGCAAGCAAAATAATGATCGCTTTAGAGATATACCGACCTCATTGGAGCAAGAAAAATAACAATCGCTTCATAGATAGACCAACCATAATAGAGCGAGTGAAACGCCGATCGCTTGATAGATAGACCAACCATAATAGAGCGAGTGAAACGCTGATCGCTTGATAGATAGACCAACCAATCGCTTCCAAGCTACATGTGTTTTTGGGTATGTGTTTTTAATTGGTATATACTTTGAACACGTCTGAAGTTAGCTGCTCTAACTCTTGGATATTCCGATGTTAAAAGGCTTTTCGACGACCGATTCTTATTCAGATGAATAATAACATGACATTTAAATTAATGAGAAAACAAATATGAACCAAATTGAATAAAAAATTAATTTATTTTATTTTAATTAATTCAATTTACAATATCATTTACTCAAAAAGAAATTACAATCTCAAAATTTTACGAGAAAAATAAAAAAATAAATACTATCTGGGAAAAAAAAATACATTCACATTTAAAAAAAAAAAATACAATAAAATTTGGCGCCATCCTAATCCACCATGACTCGGTGTACACTGGCGCCATCCTAATCCATGGTCGGAAACTGTATAACCATAGTGAAGACGAGAACTAAATAAGATGCTAAGAAAAGATGCTCGAGAAATCCAACATCTTCAATAACCTGTAGTTTAGTTGCCTGGACAAAATTGATCACTATCACGGACAATCAACAACAATTGACGACACGCAAACTAAGAGTAAAATTACATCAAAGCGGTTGAAAATCGAATGCACTCGGATTTTGAAAAAATTATGCGTAAACGAGAGATTTTATTAATAGAAACTAGACAAATCAGTAAAACTTTATAGACTCAAAATGATGAACATAAAGAATGAACCACTTTTTTTAATTTTCTTTTTGATTATAATCAGATCAAGCACAAGAGGTAACACATAGTACATGGAATGGTCGACTAGCGATGTTGTATTAGTTGCCACGCACAGTGTTTCCCAAACAATGTAAGAAATGATTAATAAGATATTGTGCCTACCTCGCACCGCTACATCTACCATTATCTGCGCTTTCACTCTCGAGCTTTCCAGAATTCTAACCACGTGCAATGCTGCTTATTGAGGAGAAAAGCCGAGGCATCAATAGAATTGAATGGCCCAATGCTTTGCACACCTGAACCGGCTTTGACGTTGGCCAGGTTGAGTATATGCGGCCTTCATTACATTGCAGACTTTATCTTGACAATGTCGCGATAGTATCTCCTGAAAAGGTTTCAAGTCAAATATTTGAGAAAAGCAAGTGTCGAGACCACGCCTACAATCAACAAATAGAAATGGCCCACAAGGAACTACATCAATTCTTATGTGTTGAGTGCGAGGTCCACTAGCCCAACATTCACATGTTTCGGCTCTTAGTCTTAAGCTAAGCAGTGGTTCCCTTCTGCATTCAATTTAACAGTCCCTAATCAAATTACTTTGAGAAACCAAAATATAATTCGTTTTAAAAATACTAAAGCCTTTAATTTTTTAACAAAACCACTTTTATCGGCTATGCAAAGATAAAAGTTGGACCGAGAACACACTTCAACCTTTATAGCAAATTAACTAAATATTATCTGAGACATGAAATGATAGAGACTACTGAGTCTTGACCTTTTCTTTCATCGTCATAGTGTTCATAGGATAAATTGGTGACGATATTTGGGATGAAACGTCTTTGTCTCCGACTTCTCACTTGGGGCAATGATCTTGTAACTTCCGGGTGTCCTATCTTGGGATTGATTATTCAACTTAGGATCATTTAAGTTCTCAGACAATCTACCAACAGCAATGTTCTTCCTTCTAAGTGCCTCAGGCATATTTTCAAGTGCATTTAGAGGCATGCAGTCAATATCCTGTAAAAGATACCCAAAACCCAGAATTTTCCTCAGTGAAAATGTTAAGAACATAATAAGAATATAAGACATGAATACAAGTTACAGAATGCACTCGGGTCACCAAATATCAATTGGGAACAAAAGATAATTATTCTAATAGTTAACATTACAGGGTAAAATGTGACGTTACACCTACCTGATCTTCATGAAATTCAAATTGGAAACTCATAAGAACCTATGCTACATCATATTAAATTTTTATAAGGTTCTAACGGCTAGAAAGTTCAGAATCTGGTATTCCTCAGACATGTTTCTCACATGGTTTACCGCACACACAGCTATAACAAGAAGGGGATTTAGGGTACCTAATGGTGTCCAAACATTGTGAAATTTCTACAAAAGGACAACAATAACAAGTAGGATATGTGAATAAGATATTAGAAAAATCCAACAGGTAGATAAGTCAAGGCAAGAGTCCAAGAAGTACTACACGTTTCTGAAATCTGTAGATACGCAGTTGGAAAAATCCAATCGATTCGGAGCCTTGCCACTGTCCGATCATCTTCAAAATGTAACATAAGATACATAAACTAATAAATTATAACATATCAAAAATTCAACAGAAACCAACGGTTAGAACTCAATTTACAGGTAAAACAACTTCTGCGATTCATATAACCTTTTAGATGTTTGTTTTATGCAACTACCACCATCAACACCTGAACCTCCACCAAGTGTGACTCAAACTCAGATTCAAACCTCCATATCACCAGCAAATACCATTTCACAGCCAAGCAAAGAAAATTTGATGGAATGATCGAAAGGCATTAGCTTTTCCCCTACCTAAATGATATATAAATGTGGATGCATCCTTTGCCATGTTATTGTCCTGTATCATAAAAACAAAAATTTGTCAAAATCAAATCAAATTTCACAAGAGGGGAGATAGAGACTACCTGCAACATCATCGCATCTCACAGGTCATAGCCCAAAACCCCAAAATCCATCTTTAATTCATCACCAGTTCTTGATACTTCAATCGATTTGCTTGGGAGGCTTGAAAAGGCTGCAGGGTATTTGGATAGCAAGAGGCTGCTGAGTGCTTGACCCATCCAAATGTCATTCCAAAAACTTATTATGCTCCCTCTCCAAATGTCGCAGCCATAGACTTGCTTAGGGGGGTTAGTATTCTATTGAGATTTGCATTAACTCTTCCCATAAAGAAATGTTGCCATCACCAAAATTCCGGAGCCATTTCACGAGTAATCTACGCTCATATAATGCACGGAGGTTTATATCTCAACCACCTAGCAACTTAGGAATTAAGCCCAACCTACAACATATATACAATACAACAGAAATAAGAACAAGTAACAATTCCAAGCAAATCAAATCGATTGGAGTTACAAAGAAGCTTCTGACTAGATAAAAAAATCTAACACGTACTATATGCATCTCTTACCCGACAACGACAACCTCTTCCTCTTCGTTATGCATCTCTTACCCATCACATACACGATGCCCATGAATCTTGTTTCATTCAACAATTTCATCTCCTGCTTAGGTAATATCTTCCACCAATTTGACCGCTATCTCAAGCAATTCCATCGTGAGTACCCAGAGATTCAATCCACCAAATTCTATCTCGTCATTGATGTAAGAAATTAAGAATTGTTGTTATTAAATCGAACTCAACCAATGAAATTAGCGGAACCTGCAACATTCTATATCGATAAGTTGAAAACTTAACGAAAAATAAAAGGGAAGAAAGCCGTGACTTCATATCGGATAAGTATAAATCCAAGGTTGCTAAGACAAATATCGAGGAGGTGACAAACATCAAAAACTAAACGAGAAAAATTAATATTACATGTTGACCCCGTATACACCTAAAATTAGACCCCTTTCATTTGTGGCATAACCAAGTTCCCCATACAAAGAAAATAAAGACTTTGCATAATATTCCAACAATATATAATACACAACAAAAAGAGATGAGCATGTCCTAATTTAGATAAAGCACGAAAATACCAACATTCATCCGAGAGTATTAGAAACAAATAATAATCAACCAATGGTAAAGCTTACAGACAAGTTTACCTCTATTAACCTTAGATAATCTACCTCAAAAAAAATTGGATTCCCCTTACAGCACTAACACTCAATTCAAAGCAAGCTACCCCGTTACATCAAAATAAAAACCCAATTCTTTGGAAGGAAACCTCAAGCTCTGAATTTCATCCTAAAATAACAAGAAAAAACACACAAATTCACTAAGAAAACCCCAAATCCTAAAAGCGATTTTTACGAATAGAAAAATAGAGAACACAAAAAAAGTTAACCACCAAATCAAAGAGAACCCATTACAACGAATCCTTGAGATTTCCCAATTTCAAATTGAAAACTTCAATTTTCCCTATTAAATCAAAATCCACATCGAAATTAAATAGCCTAAGTCAAACATATGGAAACCCTCGTTCCAAACCTAAAAGAAATTAAAAAGAGAGATATCGAAATTGGAGATGAGAACCATCTCACAAATAAAAATGTTAACAGAAAAAATCAGCTCAAATTGAATGAGTTTTTAAGCTCATAATCATCATCACGGTTGGAATTATAGAGATAGAACGACGAAAAAATAAATGTTAACAGATATTTGAAACCCAAACCCAAGTATCAAAATTAAATCGTTTTAACAAAATCATAAAGAAAACATTGGTAGGTTTTGCGAATAATTACCTTTACCTTTATCATTGATTTCAGATATGGGATTGGTTTTGTTTAAAGACCAACAAGAACTTCACAATTACAAATTTAACAAAAACCCAAAAGAGCAAACTCATCAATCAAATCTTCCTTCTATCAGGAACATCTACCAATAGATTATAAAATCGCCAAATTAACCCAATTTCTCCACGTCTCTTGCTTCAAACCCCCATCAAATCCATGCTCTTTGTCTCAAATCGAGTTCAACCCCATCAAAATAAACACCCGTTCTTAGTCTTCTCACCCTTGAAGAACAGCCCACGAAACCCATCACTTAATTCTTCTCAATAATCTCTCAATTCTCCAGTAATTAAACCCTAAATTCCATCTCTTAGCTCAAACACAAACCATAGATGATTGATTTGAACCAAAACCCTAATCAACGAACCCAATCTCTGAATTTGCATCTCCTCACGGTTTCTCAGATCGATAATGAAAGTCTCTTTAAATTTTAGGTCTTCTATTTTGAGTTTTGGTAACAAAAATTGGTTTTATTTGGAGTTAGGTATGGAAGAGTTGCCATGAGAGAACGAGAAGATAACGAGAAGATAGCGAGAGGAGGAGAACGAGAGTTGGTTTAGGTAAGTAATACTTAGATTTGGACGGTGTGGATTCTCACTCAAATGCTCATACGGATCCTAGAAAATAAGGGACGGTGTAGATTCGTTATAGCATGGTCATACGGATTGAGAACATTTGTGTTTCTCTTTGTGCTACTACGAACTCATGTATTCGGTTTGTTATCAACCTTGGTCATGAAAACAAAATCCAAAAAAAATATTAATAAATTTAGGACATTGTTATCTACATTCTGATATAAAAAAATTCAGAAATTGTATAAGAATGAATCGGAAAATGAAAAATGAATTCGATAATTGGTGTGTATCTTGGTAAGAATGATGAATCCAACCATTTACAAGTAAGATTCCTTCAAAACATTCCTTGAAGCCTTAAACAAACCCTAATGGAATATTGTATGCATACAGCTCAGAGATTGAAACCTGGATGGGAGTGGACTACTATAAATCGGAAACTTGGTAAAAACGATGAATCCATCCATTTACAAGTAAGATTCCTTCAAAACATTCCGAAACCTTAAACAAACCATATGCGGCATATTGTATGCATACAACAGCTCGAGATTGAAACCTGGATGGGAGTGGACTACTATAAATCGGAAACTTGGTAAAAACGATGAATCCATCCATTTACAAGTAAGATTCCTTCAAAACATTCCCGAAACCTTAAACAAACCATATTACGGCATATTGTATGCATCATTTCAGCTCAGAGATTGAAACCTGGATGGGAGTGGACCACTATAAATCAGAAACTTGGTAAAAATGATGAATCCATCCATTTACAAGTAAGATTCCTTGAGAACATTCCCTGAAACCTTAAACAAACCCTATTTTTGCATATTGTATGCAAACACTGGCTCCGAAATCGAAACCTTGCTGGGAGTGGACTACTATAAGTCGGAAACTTGGTAAGAATGATGAATCCAACCATTCAGAGGTAAGATTCCTTTGGAATATTCTCTAAAACCTTAAATAAACCCTATTCTGGCATATTGTATGCATAAACTGGCTCTGAGATCTAAACCTGGATGGGAGTGGACTACTATAAATCGGAAACTTGGTAAAAACGATGAATCCATCCATTTACAAGTAAGATTCCTTCAGAACATTCCCCGAAACCTTAAACAAACCCTATTTTGGCATATTGTATGTAGACACTGGCTCCAGAAATGAAACTTCTTTGGGGAGTGGACTACTATAAGTCGGAAACTTGGTAAGAATGATGAATCCAACCATTCAGAGGTAAGATTATTTTGGAATATTCTTTAAAACCTTAAACAAACCATATTCTGGCATATTGTATGCATAAACTGGCTCCGAGATCTAAACCTGGCTTGGAGTGGAATACTATAAATCAAAAACTTGGTAAAAACGATGAATCCATCCATTTACAAGTAATATTCCTTCAGAACATTCCCCGAAACCTTAAACAAACCCTATTCTGGCATATTGTATGTAGACACTGGCTCAGAAATCGAAACCTTGCTGGGAGTGGACTA
>JAJJWX010002365.1:0-38558 GCA_023529315.1 Papaver bracteatum
TGAATAAGTTTGATTTTATCGGATCAAACCCACTTTCCACAAAGATCTTCGGATCGAACATCAATTGTAAATGATTCGATAGATGGCTCATTGGGATAGATGTAGATGAACAATGCTCCCCCCTAGAAACGTGTAGAGGTTTTCTCCTCACGTACACGGCTCGAGAAAGAATGATTTTAATTTATGTATATAGTTCCAAAATAGATTGAGAAAATCAGCAAATACATTAGACTTATTTTGCATTCCTTTTTTTCTTCCTTCTAGCAGAAAAGAAAAAACCATTCGTACTCATAACTCAAGTTGTATAATTATCAAAGAGCTCAAAGGAAAATCCTTAAGCTTAGGCATTTTATTTTTTGAGCTGTCTCTAACTTGCTGCTTTGTCTTGTTTAAAGTCCATTTTTATTCTCGCCCTGACCGAACCTATTGTTGAGACAACAGAAAATGGTGTTTTCTTGTTCGGATCCTTTATCGTTGCTTTGAATCATTGGGTTTAGACATTTACTTCGGTGATCTTTAATCTTTCAAAACGGCAGCAACATACCTTTTGTGATTTCTTTCTATCGAAGAATCAGATGAAGGATTGATTCCCATGCTATACACTTTTGTTTTGATCAAAATAGTTTTTTTACATTTTACAAGAAAAAGAATTTCCTTTTTTTTTTTGAAACGTTTGCCCGAATTGGATCCTTTCTATTTCTATATTGAAGATATACTTACGAAGTTGTTCCGACTTATTGATTGACACTAACCCAGACCCTTGCTCCTGAGAAATGAATCCAATACTTTCTACTCGAGAGAAGCTCCATCATGTACTATTTACAACCCAACAAAAAGGGATTGTTCTAGTGAAACAGAACAAACTATGTCGAGCCAAGAGCACCTTCATTCCTTTATAAAATGGTGGATGTAAGAATCCACAACCGATCATGTCCTTCAAGTCGCACGTTGCTTTCTACCACATCGTTTTAAACGAAGTTTTACCATAACTTGATTCAATATGGAATCATGAATAGTCATTGGTTCAATCGGAACATAGTAATCTATACTTTCATACTTTCTTTTTCTATATGGAAAGGTCCTTTTTTCTGGAGAAGTCTTCGCAAAGGATTCAATTTAATTAACCCCATCTTTTATTCTATGAGCAAAAGAATTTATACAGAAAATTAAGAAAAAAAACGCTTTTCTTTAATCTGCATCTTCAACATAACAGATTGTTCAAGACGATCAATCATGAAAGATTCAACCTTTCTCGACCAACTAAGCTAAAAACACCTAACTAAAAAAAGGGAGGGTCTTTACTTTAATTAAATTTATAATACCGGAACAAAATGAATATTAAGTATTAACCAAAGAAATGGGTCCAATGAACTGGAAAGGCCAGAAATGAGTCGATAGAATTAAAATTAACAAATCTCAAATCTCTTCGAGAACCAAAGATAGATAAAACATCATTAAAAGCTTTTCATTTTTAAAATTTTATATTTAAATATCAATAGAATCTTTCTTATTTGATCGTGAAAGAAATTAAAGGATTTCGCAATCAGATCATAGCCAGTAGTTAAAAAAGTTTAATATATATCTCATTTTCGACTCAATCGCCCATAGATTTTGAATGAATCATTATCTCGGTGATGGAATTAAAATTTAATTAGTCCCAAGAGCCCCTTCTTGTTTAGTTTAGACTTCCAAGATCCCCAGAGAATTAATAACTGGACTCCTTCAGATATAGGGGAAGTAAGGTAGAGTATTTTTCGCATTTTAACTTTGAATGCGTTATTTTTTTATTCAAAAACCATAAAGTCTTTCTAAGCAACTAGTAATATCGACGGAATAGGCAGACACGGAATAGCCCATCTAATTTTTGAATTCAACTATTGAGCTATTTCCTAGTCAGGTAGGATAGGAAATAGATTTTGCTCTATCGGCATGTCATTTGCCCTGGGTTGTTTTGCGAGAAAAAAAGGATTCGATTTTATTCAACATTACACTTTGAACCTAATTGGACTGCTCTGGGACGGAAGGATTCGAACCTCCGAGTCGCGGGACCAAAACCCGTTGCCTTACCGCTTGGCCACGCCCCATTTATATTTGACACCAATAAACACTAATATCCGTATTGTTTATTCGTCAATTCCCACCCAAATCTCTATGGAATAGAGTAGATTGTTGCTAGGATTTCATGCATATAGTTGTAGAATTTCACTTAATTTATTGATCATTACATAGAATTAAATTAAGATATTGTATGAAAGTATGACTCCTTCTGTTCTCGGTTGAGAAGTGAAGGATTTGTGATTGAGCAAGTAAAAAAAAAAAAAGAATTTTGATCTACCTTACTTTATTCGTTTTTTTTCCTTAATATCAATAACTCAATCAAAATACAATTATCTCCAAGAAGGAAATGTTTGTTATGCTTAATATCTTTAGTTTGATCTGTATCTGTCTTAATTCTGCCCTTCATTCGAGTAGTTTTTTCTTCGCCAAATTGCCCGAGGCTTATGCTGTTTTTAATCCAATTGTAGATGTTATGCCAGTAATACCTGTGCTCTTTCTTCTCTTAGCCCTTGTTTGGCAAGCTGCTGTAAGTTTTCGATGATATTTTTTTCTACTGTTCTACCAACATGTATGATAAAAAAAAAAAAAGATTATAACAATTAAAAAGATCAGCTAAGTCTTACATTCTGAACCCTTGATCCAAACATTTTTATTCTTGGATAATTGCGAGAAATCTGGATCACCTCCCCAACTTGACCTTCTACTTCAAGGGCCCTATTAAATTTAGGGTCCCCCACAATATAGAATTGTGTCATAAAAAAGCCTTTCCGTAACGAAAGAATCTTATTACAAAAGAATTTCTTAAAATTACTTTCTTTTTGAGAAACTACTTCGTTTCTTGGTGTAAAAAGAGGATATGTGGTATAAAAAAGGATAGTCTATTCCCCTTTTTTACAAAAATGATCTTGGAGATTGTGTAATGCTTACTCTCAAACTCTTCGTTTACACAGTAGTGATATTCTTTTTTTTCTCTTTTTATCTTCGGATTCCTATCTAATGATCCAGGACGTAATCCTGGACGTGAGGAATAAAAAAGAGAAAGAGGAAAAAACCTTTTTCTTGCTTGTTGGTTTATTCATTTTCTTCCTTTTTTTATTGCAGACATTTAACTATGAGAAAATAAGATAAAATGAAAGGGTCTCGGTCTTCTTTTGAATGCAAAAAAAAAAGCAAGTCATCGAAGGAAACGGAAAGAGAGGGATTCGAACCCTCGGTACAAATAAATTGTACAACGGATTAGCAATCCGCCGCTTTAGTCCACTCAGCCATCTCTCCAAATCGAAAAAATTACTATAGTTACGCTTGAAGCCAAAAAGTCTTTATTTCTTCTTTCACTTTATTCTATAGATAGATAAGATAGATACAAATGGTATTAGCAATCCAACTCTAATTTCATTTCGATAATGGATGGGTATATCTTCCATATAAAGAAAAACGGAATCTCCCCCCTTTTTTAGCCGAAAGCTCTTTTTTTTTATTCCCCGGCCTGGTCAGTACCTAGCCGGGCCATTTCTTACTTTATTCCAACGCAACGAATGATAGATCATGATTTGAAAACAAAAATACTTGTTATTGAAACAACAACGACAGGAACACAGAAGACTATTCTAATGGTATAGGATAGAAGTTTCTTTGCATTTTTTCTCAATTTGGAAAAAGAGGGACCTATCCTATTTCTTAATATTATAACTATAATTTCGTTATTTCTTCAAGGGCAGTCTTTATTTGAAGACTTGAGTTGAGTCCATAAAAAAGACTCCGGGTTTTTATACTAGATCCAGTTGATTGGCTCGAATTCCTAAAATTTACCAGCGGAATATGAATAAAATAAAGAGGGAAAGGGTATCTTCAAAAAAAAAAAAGAGTCAAACTTTTTCTCTTTTTTGATAAAATTTTGTATTTGCTTGTAAAGTATTGGAGGGTTGAAAAAACGGAGCTACGGATTCTGACACAATTTTTCGTTACTTCAGTGGCTCTTTTAAAGAACTACCAGCAAAAAAAAGATAGAATATTTTTTTTTTTTTTTACTTCTTTTCCTACCTCATCAAGTTCTACCGACAAAAAGCGTCAAGGCTCCAATTTAAGAATTATATTCTGATCCTATCTTTATTATGTAGGATTCCCTTGTTCGACAAAGATTCCATTCATATACAATAATCAATTGTAGCGGGTATAGTTTAGTGGTAAAAGTGTGATTCGTTCTATTAATCCCTTAAATAGTTAAGGGGTCTTTCGGTTAATTTGTATTCCGATCAAAAACTTTCTTTCTTAAAAGGATTTTATCCTTTACCTCTCAATGAAAGATTTGAGGAAGAATATACATTCTCGTGATTTGTATCCAAGGGTCAATTCAAAATGGAAAATTGGATTATGGAATTGCGAAGCATAATTTTTTTTAGTTGGATCAAAACTTCCAATTGAATGAGTATGAATAAAGGGTCCATGGATAAAGAAAAAAGTGTATTTCAATCGTAACTAGATCTTTCATTTTTTCTTTGTAGAAGGGAAATTGAAGCGAAATAGCTATTAAATGATGACTTTGTTTTACTAGGGCCATCAACATATTGTTTCAGCTCGGTGGAAACACAACTCTTTTCCTCAGGATTCGCACAGTAGAAATAGAGAACGAAATAACTAGAAGTATTTGTTAGAATTACCCCCTTCTAGAGGGATCATCTATAAAGCGAGTTGTTTTGAATGTATTCAGACAAAAAAGCTAACATAGGTGTTATGGGTCGAAATTTTTTTTTACAACTTAGATTTGGGAATCTATCCATTTTCCATAAAGGAGCCGAATGAAACCAAAGTTTCATGTTCGGTTTTGAATTAGAGACGTCAAAAAGAAAGGCTGAATCGACGTCGACTATAACCCCTAGCCTTCCAAGCTAACGATGCGGGTTCGATTCCCGCTACCCGCTCCATTTTAATTCTGATATACGCATCATTAATGTAAATACGCATATTTCTTTCCTAAATTATTTCACAAAAGAATATGGTTCCTTTTTTACAAACAGTAAGATAGTAAAGGAAAAATAAAAAGATAAAATACGGAATGAAAAGGCGTCCATTGTCTAATGGATAGGACAGAGGTCTTCTAAACCTTTGGTATAGGTTCAAATCCTATTGGACGCAATTTATTTCCATCTATTTTTTATCTTTTTATGTCAAGACAGATATTTTGAATGATTTAAATAAGAAACGTTTCTCGACGATTTACTAAGAGTAATCAACTTCTTTATGCTTGTTCCTGAAGTAGAAACCGTTCCATCTGTTCCTTAATAGCTTCCTTCAAAAGAACTTCTGCTTCCTCCGGAAATTTCTTGGTAGAAGATATGATTTCTTGCAATTGAGGTTTATTCGTTTTTAAGTAAGTACGTAATTGAATGAGGAATTTTTTTACCTGATTTATTTCTAACGAATCAAGATACCCATTCGTTCCAGTATAAATAGTCATTACCTGTTCTTCCACGGTGAGAGGAGCCGATTGGGCTTGTTTGAGCAATTCACGTAATCGTTGACCTCTTGCCAATTGATTCTGAGTTGCTTTATCTAGATCAGAAGCAAATTGTGCAAAGGCTTCTAACTCTGCGAATTGAGCCAGCTCCAATTTTAATTTGCCAGCTACTTGTTTCATGGCTTTAATTTGCGCCGCAGATCCTACTCTGGAAACAGAAATCCCCACATTTATAGCAGGTCGGATTCCGGCATTGAATAGATCGGCGGATAAGAATATTTGTCCATCTGTAATGGAAATGACGTTGGTAGGGATATAAGCCGAAACATCCCCAGATTGAGTCTCTACTATTGGTAAAGCAGTCATACTTCCTTCACCTAAAAGAGTACTTAATTTAGCGGCTCTTTCCAAAAGGCGTGAATGCAAATAAAAAACATCTCCTGGATAAGCTTCGCGGCCTGGGGGTCTCCGTAATAGAAGAGACATTTGACGATAAGCTTGTGCTTGTTTGGAGGGATCATCATAAATGATTGAAGTATGTCGTTCACGGTACATAAAATATTCAGCCAGAGCCGCTCCTGTATAAGGGGCGAGGTATTGTAATGTAGCAGGTGAGTCTGCCATTTCGGCTACCACAATAGTATAATCCATTGCCCCCCGTTCCTGGAAAGTAGTCACTACCTGAGCTACAGAAGACGCTTTTTGACCAATAGCTACATAAACACATACTACATTTTGCCCTTTTTGATTGAGAACAGTATCCGTGGCTACTGCTGTTTTACCGGTCTGCCTGTCCCCAATAATTAATTCTCGCTGGCCGCGCCCTACAGGGATCATCGAATCAATAGCAATAAGTCCCGTTTGAAGAGGCTCATATACAGAACGTCTTGAAATAATACCTGGAGCGGGAGATTCAATTAACCGGGATTCAGAAGATGAAATTTCACCCCTACCATCAATAGGTTTAGCCAGAGCATTTACAACACGACCCAAATAAGCTTCGCTCACAGGGATCTGAGCAATTCGTCCCGTTGCTTTTACAGAACTTCCCTCTTGTATCATTAAACCGTCACCCATTAATACAACACCAACATTATTTGATTCCAAATTAAGAGCAATGCCTATTGTACCTTCTTCAAATTCTACTAATTCTCCTGCCATTACTTCATCAAGACCATGAATACGAGCTATACCGTCGCCTACTTGAAGTACGGTGCCGGTATTCACAACCTTTACTTCTCTATTATATTGTTCAATACGTTCACGGATAATAGTACTAATTTCGTCGGCTCTAATAGTTGCCATGAGTCTTTCTTAATTCTTTTTTAGAAGCAAAGGAAAAAAATAATGCCTGCAGTACAAAGGACTAATCGGTTATTTCTTTAATCGCCCCAAACATGCCAATATTAGCATTGATGGTGCGTAAATGTAACTCGCTGTTCAAACAACTATTCAGAGTTCCTAGAGCTCCTTGTAAGGCTTGTTGGAAAACTCGTTGTCGGACTTGATTAATCGCTTTTTGTTGTTCAAACTGAATGGTTTCGTTTTTGTAATTTTCTAATTGTACCAAATTCTTATAAGTTGAATTAATCAAATTTGATTTTTCTCGTTCTATCTCAGAATATCCATTCACTCGAAATTGATCGGCTTCCATTTCCACTTTTCGTAAGCGGGCCCTGGCTTTTTCCAGCTGCTCAATGGCCCCTTCACGTAATTCTTCTGAATTTCGAATAGTACTCAAGATCCTCTGTTTTCGATTATCTAATAAATCACTTAATGAAAGTAGATTATCTTCCCATTCATTTCAAAACTTCCACGATCTCTTCCCGAACCAAACATGAATCTTTCGATTCATTTGGCTCTCACGCTCAGTTACTTATAAGGGATTCCATTTTTTTTATGTAATGAGCCTATCCTCTCTTCTCTGTTCGTATTCCAAAATATCAAAACGGATCATTGATCCACGACCATAATATTTGGAGGACTCTTCCGACCAGACAAAAATCTGTAATTATCGGCAAAGTTGTTTTTTTCTTAAAATCCAAAAAATGCTTCTTACTTTAATACATAGGTCGTCGATTCGGCATTGAAAAAAGGGATCCTTCCTTTTTTCAGTAACAGGTTCAAATCGTTTTATCGATATGAGTGTTCTATATCGAAAAAAGGCCAACTTTTTTGAAACCATTTCCATACTAACATAGTGGTAGAAAGAGTACCATGTTGCGCCTAGACTTCAAACGGTTTAGCTTTAACCATGTTAATAGTTCCACATTATTGGTTGATAGAGAATCAAAGTGTATTTACTTTACCAATGAGTCGCGAAATGCTATGGTTCTTACATATGATTTCTTCACTTATTCAGAAGTAATTCGCGAGATCGTGCACCCTTCATTTACCTAGTTTAGTTCTAAAGAAAAAAGAAAGTGCAGCTGGTTAGATCCAGCCTATTCTTGAAATAAACAACCCGCACACACTCCCTTTCCAAAAAAGATCAATACACCAAGTACTACACTTAGATTTATTGGATTTGTTGCTAAAATATCGGTATTAAACCCGAAACTCCCGGCGGATGGCCAGTGACCCAAAGAAACGAAAGAATCGGTTACATTTTTCATATGATCTCCTCTTTATAGATAGGACTAACAGAATCAAACAGAGTTTGTATCAATTCGTCCCTTTTTTTTATTGTTTGATTTATTCTTTTTTTCTTTTTTTTTACATAGATTTTATTATTCCATTTTGAAATTTTTTTGATATTTCAATTGAGGTTCCCACTCAGAAACACACTTATTAGAATTAGGTCCAGATCTCATGTCAGTCGTGAAATACCTCATCTTTTGCAACGCTTTCTAAAAAAAAGGGTTTCGTTGGACTAAGAACGGGAAGGAAGAAAGCGAGTAGGTCTGCTAATTCCTCATCCTCAAATCAGTCCTTCCCACGGATATTGTCTCAATCAAAAAGTGATTGTAGGAGTCAAATCTTGATAGAATTCAAAAAAGCAGGTGGGAAATCCAGGGCAATAGAATTTAGAAAAAAACTTTCTATTCCCCATCCATCGAGTCTTTATCAATTATTAATCCATAGGCCCAAGTTCTTCCATTTTTTAGTTCCAAAGCATTCTTTCAATTCTTCGTTATTTTTCTCTTCTATATGCTCTTGGTTTCATGTGTTTATTCATTCGTCACAGACGAAATGGAAGGACTTCTATTGGAATCCTCATCTAAATTCATAGTGGGATCGTAAAGGAAAAAAGATCTGTGGATAGTTCATATATAACTAGTCAATATCTAATATCACATATACATATGTTTCTTCCATAGTGTAAACCAACTATTTAATTCTCATCTTATATGCATTCGGATTATAGAAAAACATACACAACAATTGGTTTATAGCCATTACATACACCTAAGTCGACCCCCCAACCTATTTTTGATGAAGCCCATTTGTCACTTACTCTTTGCCCTTTAGTTATCATTATCCCGTATGAATCCAAATAGGCGGGTTGGTTGGTTCATTATCATTAGCCCAAATCATTATCATTAGATCTCTTTCCTTTATTTTTAATTTTGAATTCCCGAATATCAATCAGAAAAGCTAGTTAATGATGACCCTCCATGGATTCGCCTATATACGCCGCGGCTAAAGTTGCAAAAATAAGAGCTTGAATCCCGCTTGTAAATAATCCAAGGAACATGACAGGTATAGGAACCACTGAAGGTACTAAAGAAACAAGAACAACAACTACTAATTCATCAGCCAATATATTCCCGAAAAGCCGAAAACTTAGTGATAAGGGTTTTGTGAAATCTTCTAGGATGTTAATTGGTAAAAGGATTGGAGTTGGTTGAATGTATTTACCGAAATAACCCAATCCTTTTTTGGTAAGACCCGCATAGAAATATGCCACGGACGTGAGTAAAGCTAAAGCAACGGTAGTATTTATATCATTCGTAGGTGCGGCTAACTCCCCATGAGGTAACTGTATTATTTTCCGAGGTAAAAGAGCCCCTGACCAGTTAGAAACAAAAATAAATAGGAACATAGTTCCAATAAAGGGAACCCAAGGACCATACTCTTCTCCAATCTGAGTTTTGCTCAAGTCTCGAATGAATTCAAGTACATATTCGAAGAAATTCTGACCATTGGTCGGAATAGTTTGTGGGTTCCGAACAGCTATAGCAGCTGAACCTAATAAGATAGCAATTACGACCCATGACGTAATAAGGACTTGGGCATGGACTTGGAAACCACCTATTTGCCAATAGAAATGTTGGCCTACTTCCACACCGGATAGATCGTATAGCCCTTTTAATGTGTTGACGGAACATGGTAGCACATTCATATTGTCCTCTGGCAGAAATAGAACTTAAAAAAGGAATTATTTTGATTCCACTATCTCTTTCTCAACTCGTCTACTTGAATCATATTTTTCGGATATCAAGTAATCACAAAATATCCCCAGCTTTTTTATCTCTTTTTTGGTATTCAGAATATAGTAACCGATTCAAAAAATCTATGGAGTTCTCGAAGTAATTGACTTATCTTATTATTAATCAACGATTTGGGATATAGCTAGAACGGCCCTCACAAATGGCGAATACTAATTTGTTAAGGATTAATCGGATTGAAGCTATAGCGTCATCATTGGCTGGAATCGAAATATCTGCGAGATCCGGGTCACAATTTGTATCTATTAAACAAATCGTTGGAATTCCCAAAGTTACACATTCTCGAAGAGCCGTATATTCTTCTTGCTGATCAACGATGATTACAATATCGGGTAACCCCGTCATATATTTGATCCCACCCAGATATGTTTGCAAGTGATATAATTGTCTCTTCAACATTGCTGCATCTCGTTTCGGAAGGCGGTTGAGTCTTCCCTTCTTTTGTTCCGCTCTCAAATCCCTGAACTTATGAAGTCTCGTTTCTGTAGTGGACCAATTCGTTGACATGCCACCGAGCCATTTTTTATTAACATAATGACACCGAGCCCTTATTGCAGCCGATGCTACTGAATCAACTGCTTTATTTTTGGTACCAACTATTAAGAATTGCTTTCCCTTACTTGCTGCATCAAAAACTAAATCACAAGCTTCTGATAAAAAGCGAGCAGTTCTAGTAAGATTTGTAATATGAATACCTTTACGCTTTGCAGAGATGTAAGGTGCCATTCTAGGATTCCATTTCCTAGTACCATGACCAAAATGAACTCCTGCTTCCATCATCTCTTCCAAATTAATGTTCCAATATCTTCTTGTCATTTCTCCCCACACTTCCTAGTTTTTTTAAGAGATGAGATACCCTAAATACTAAATAAATAATTGTTCCGATGGAACCTTTTACCAGAGATTGACCCTTGATACACAGGCCAAGCCATAAATTCCTTTCTATTCACTATTATCTTTAGACCAGATAGTTTAAAGTTAAGGTAAAAGGATGAATCTGCTCTTAGTAATCATTAAATCCCGTAAATAATTGTTCTGATTGATCGTGGATATTCTTTGGGATGTAAGAATCAAATAATTCTTTGTGTTGGAACAAAATATCTCTAACCCCCCTCGGAATAGGTTATTATTTTTTATTTCAAAAGGGATATTGCTGTGTTGCCTTGAATGATACACTAATCCTTTGAATCCGGTACCAACAGGTATCATCCCCCCAGAACAACGTTCTCCTTCAGACCTTTCAACCAATCGATACGACCTCGTAGAGCGGCTTTTGCTAAAACTCGAGCAGTTTCTTGAAAACTCGCCTCGGATATGAAACTTTGAGTATTCAGAGACGCCCTCGTTATTCCCAATAAGACGGCTCTATAACAGATCGCTTCTTCCAAAGCGCGTCCCGTTCGTTCCGCTCGCAATAATCCAATAAGTTCTCCGGGTGAAAAAACATTAGACATTCCATCTTCCGAAACCAAAACTTTTGATGTTATTTGACGCACAATAATTTCTATATGCCTATTGTGGATTTGCACCCCCTGGGATCGATAAACTTTTTGAATCTTATTAACCAAAGAGATACGACTTTGTGCTATGGTTAACTCTGCGCCAATCAAAAACCCCCAAGGAATTCCAAGAATTTTTGTTATACGTTCGTTCCAACCTTCAACCCGTTTTTCTAGGTTCATTGATATTGAATCAAGCGATCGCACTTCTAAAACCTGTTCCACTTTTGGAAGACCCTGCGTTATATCACCAGATCTCGATTTTTCATATATAAATGTAACTAATGTATCTCCTTCAGAAAGGGTTTCACCATAATGTCCATGGACGGTTGCTCCTGGCGTAGCCAAGTAGGGTTTGGCCGATCTTATTACTAAAGAGCCAACACGAATAATTAGAACCTGACCCGCTTTGAGACGTGGTCCATATTTGGATATACATACATTTTCACAAATAAACTGTCCAAGGTTAATTATTGTCGCTCTCTCTTCGCAATAATCGTGTTGGAGAAAAAACCAATTCAAATTTAATGGATTCAAAATGATGTGACTTCCTAGATTGGGATTATAAATTCTCCCAGTTTCGTCCATTAAATAATATTTAAGTCCTTGGAAAGTGAAAGTCTGTTTTAAATTGTCAAGTAGCAAATATTTTTTTACCAAGATCTGATTATGAGTTATTAAATGAGAAGAAGAAAAATTAACAAATTTAGGCACAATCCCTAAAGGGCCCAATGAATTTCGAATGGAAATTAGGAGATCCCTTTTCGTTGATTCTTTTGTCACACCGTCATTATATTTAACACTGTTGAATGGACCCATTTGAGAACAATTAGATGATGACAAAATGAGCAAAGGTTGGTATTCCTTATTTCGATTTACCAACGCACGAATAGTTCCTTGATGCTGGGTAAATTTTTGTTGAGTCCTTGCCTTGGAATAAAACGAAAACGGATTGAGGTTAGTGCGATCTGATCCATTATCCGGGATCCATATTAATCCTGACCCCCCCGATCATTTCTTTTTCTGGTATACAAAATAGGGGACTTCACTAAGTCCATTCTTATGAAATATCGAATCAGATTGTTTACCCTTACTTCAACAAAAGAAGCCTGAACCTCCTCTATAGACGAACCTTTTTTCTCTTGGTTCCAATTCAATACTAAACAAGTTCGAACTAATTGAATACTTGTGTGATAAATCCCTCGAATGGGTTTTCCATTTCCATAAAGGATATAATTGACAACTCGAAGTTGCACATTATCCCTTTCCTGCAACAGGTCGTGGGGGAAAAGCGTTGCTAAATTTATCCCGTCCGCTATTTCATATGTGACTACGGGTCGAACCAAAACAAAAAACTTTTTCTTTATAGGTGTGATCCGTTGGACATAGATCCAATTTTTCAATTTTTTGAATCCCCGGCATTTTTTTTTCCTGTTCCCGGTGGTATTAAGATGCCGCTATGCCAGGATATCTTATCTGTCTCTCCAGGAAAATGGATATCTCCAGAAAAGATTTTCAGTTCAATCCTTTTTTTTTTTCTCTCCACTCGGACTAATCCCCCTACGCGGCTTCTTATATTTAAGGTGATTCGTGTATCGATTCCAATAATACTATTATTCCGTACCATTATGGAAGAAGATCCGGATAAGATATGCACTTCCTCAGGAATGAAAAAAAAGCGATCTACTTTCTTTTGGTATTTTTGCCTAAATTCTTTTGCTCTTCGATACTCAATAAAATCCTCTTTCTTTACAATAGAATGCATCTCTAGAGTCTCATATTTAGTAATTCCCGAACTGTTTCTTCTGTATCGGGGATCATCGAAATAAGCAAGAATACTCTTTCTACGGAAAATACCATTCATGGGTATTTCAATTGAGATACCTGAACGGGGTATTCGTTCTTTATCTCGTTCTTGATTAGATTGAAATGGAATGATTAATCTATTTCTTCGCCTCTTTGCCAATAAATCAGAATTCTCGTGGAGAATGGGAGGATATATGAAATTACAACGACCGTTGCATATGATTCGATCAGGCCCTGAATAATCAAGACCCCCCGCCCACCTGTACCAGAAGACTCCGAACTACAAAATTTCTGTTTCACTTGATCATTAGTCACTGAGAGGCTAGGCGTATATCTTTGTTTAGCAAACAGAGAATGAACATTCGTTTGATCTTGATCCTTGCCGAGTGAAAAAGGAACTATACTGGATCTGCACAACCCCCCCGACAATATCCATAAATGACTTGTTTTTGGTAAAAGATGAACGTTACCATATGTATATTCGGGTGCATGATAGACATCGGTACTCCAATGCATTTCCCCCTCTAAGTCAGAATAAATATGTTTTCGAACCCTCTCTTTAAAATTAAAGGTGGATGTTCCCGCGCGAATCTCGGCAATTACTTGTTCTGATTCTACATATTGATCGTTTTGAACTAAAAGAAAACTTTTTGGTGGAATATTCACATTATGTATAATATCCTGACTCTCAATAGTTACAAACAGGTCTATATAACATAGAAAAGCAGGATGTCCATGACGTGTACGTGTGGGATGCACCAAATCTTCATTGAATTTTATTTTTCCGTTAGAAGGAGCTCGTACATGTTCTGCAGTACCGCCTGTGAAGACTCCACCGGTATGAAAAGTTCTTAATGTTAGCTGGGTCCCCGGTTCCCCAATAGATTGACCCGCAATAATACCTACTGCTTCTCCCAATTCGACCAGATCACCATGAGTGGAACTCCGACCATAACATAATCGGCAGATCCAAGATGTACTCCTGCAAGTAAAGGGGGTTCGAATATATATTGGTTGTGCTCGAAAAGTTATGAATCGGTTGACAAGTCCAATACCTATATCTTGATTTCGAATGGCAATGCAACGCGAACCCATATATATATCGTCTGCTAATACACGACCAATTAATGTTTGGATAAAAATACGTTCTGTCATCATCCCATTTCGAGGGCTCACAGAAATGCCGCGGATGGTGCCACAATCTGTTCTCCGTACAACAATGTGTTGAACTACTTCAACAAGTCTGCGCGTGAGGTATCCAGCATCTGAAGTTCGTACAGCAGTATCCACAACGCCCTTGCGGGCTCCGTAACAGGAAATTATATATTCCGTTAAAGAGAGCCCTTCGCGTAAATTACTTTGAATGGGTAAATCAATCATTTGTCCTTGGGGATCCGACATTAATCCTCTCATACCTACTAATTGGTGTACTTGAGATGCATTTCCCCTAGCTCCCGAAAAAGACATTATATGGACTGGATTTAAAGGGTCAGTCATCCTGAAATTAGGATTCATTTCTTGTCGCAAATATTCACTTGTAGCATACCATATCTCAATGGATTGACGTAATTTTTCTACCGCGTGTACATTTCCATAATGGTGGTGTTTTTCCAAAATCAAACTTTGTTGTTCCGCATCTTGAACTAGCCATCCCTTAGAAGGTATTGTTAAAAGATCATCAATTCCTAATGAAATGGATGTAGCAGTGGCTTGATGGAAACCAAGAGTCTTTACTTGATCCAGGATGTGCGATGTATATGCCATTCCAAAGTGATCTATTAATCTGCTAATAAGTCGTTTTATGGCAGTTCCATCTATCGCTTTATTGTGAAAGACCAGATCGGCCCTTTCCCGACAAAACCCTTGTATGGCTTCTTCAATTTCTCGATAAAACGAAATATGGCCAACGGTGGTTCGAATGTATATACAAAGAGTTTCCTTTTTACACTTCTTACTATTAAATAGTGTTCATAAATCTCATGATAAGTGGGGAGAATAACACAGTTGCAGGGTTATCTGAAGGGTGAATCACATAAGGATCTAAAAACTCTAGGATTTCCAGAAACTTGGTTTGAGTGGTTTTCTGAGCTTTGGTTATTTTCTGTGGATTGATGGGTTGGAGAAGATTGATCAGTTTCTGCCATTTTGATAAATCAGAGATGAAAATTGCGGAAGAGAAAAAAAAAATTCATAGGATCTAAAAGGATGATACCATCTTAGATTTATAAGAAAGATAGAAAATAAGTCTCACAATGGATAAGATACAGTTGCAGCTAAGTTATTGTTACAACAGACCTGAATACAAGACTTGAACTCGTCAGATAAGTTGAATTTCTGCCGTCTATGCTAGCTATTATCTCGGCATATTAACTGCAGTTCGTTTGTACATTCCAGCACTTGGCTCATTGACTGCAGGTTCCGGTGTTTGCTTCACTTGTGTGCTGGTTGTACTGCTAATAGCCTTGATAGGAAGAAACAAGATGGGAGCAGAGGCAAGAAGTAGAAGAAATAGCACACAAAGGAAGAGATTTAGGTAAATTGGAGAATTTGAGGCAAATCCATATGGTGGTGGGCCTGGTGGCTGCCCTCATAGCAATGTCAATTGCATTTGTTACGGGCACATACACAGTTCTAAGCCATATACCTAGGCTTGCCATTCCGGTATGTACACTACTAAGCCGCAGTTTCTTCTTTTTCATATTTTTGTTCATGTACCAGTCATACAAAATGTTAGACGAAGCAGATCGAGGTCCATTTGTTCACTTTATTATTACAAAGTTTAATGTAGCATTTCCCTATCGGTGCTCGAGAAATTAAGATATGTAAAACATTGTGCTTTTTGTTACAGGGCTTATGGCCCATGGATGTGCGGTTCATGGTTATCCATTTATATGTATATAATGTAACCTATGTAATATAACTACTTATCTTCTTAATAATATTCTTCTTTTTCTTCCTCTCTCATCTCTCAATGGTTCACTTCTAATTCTCCTAAAACACGTTATCATGCCCGATGTTATACCATAGAGCGATTGATTTTTTTTTTTTCTTCTACATGGATGATAAACACAAATTGTTCGAGAAAAAAAAAATAGTGTTCAGATTTACATCAAAGAAATTATGAAATTAATCGTTAAGCTAAGTGTTTCTCTTCCTTTTTTTTTTTTTTTTGATTTTAGCAATTTTAATTTAATTTAATGGAAGAGATGAAATCTGATTGATTTGATTGATATTAATTTACGAAAATGATGGATGCACCAAAAAGGTACACCGTGAATTACACAGCGGAGAGAGAGACACAATTTTTTGTGTGGACCTCACATAATGGCCCACCCCCTGTTAGCTTCCCCACAGGGCGCCCCTAGCAGCCGTTCGATCCCTTCATTGTACAGATCCCGATGCAAAAACGTTGTGCATGAAGGAAACTTGTACTGATTTGATTTAGTAAAAATCCTTCGCTGATTTGATTTGTACTGATTGGCGATAGAAAATCCTGCCGCGTTAATGGGGAGGATGGAACTCCAATAAATGTGAGTTTAGTACTTTTACTTATCCTATTTTTTTTTTTTCTTCGATCGTGCGTTTGGGTAAAAGGCATCCCTAAACCTTTTATTATATTTTAATTCGTTGATTGCCACTTTGATGTAATATATGCCATCACATGATCTATGTTCTATGCGTTATGTGTTAGCCATTATTAATCAATGTTCACATGATCGAGATTATTTCACTTTCCACTTTGTATATGCTTAACCATATTAGGTTTAAAATACTATGAAATGGTACGAATTATTATAAAATTATGACACTAAGTGACCATTTGCTTTAGTATTTGTCTATTTCATCTTATGCTTTGATTGAATGGAAAAATATTTATTTAGTTTATTGTTAAGTATTGATTGATGTTCATGCACTGTCTGATATCCACGAAAATTGTGCCACTTGAGATTCATTTCTTCCTTTCCCATATGCTTTACATTTTGGTATCCGACTGTGTTCTATGCATTTTTATTTAATAATCATTAATAATCCTCTTATAATCATTAATTATCCTCTGCGCATATTTTAATTATGAAAGAAAAAAAGCCATGTACGTTACTTTGTGTCCTTTTATCTTATGGTGTGCATTTTACTGCGTGTACCATATTTATTTCATGTTGCATGTATCCCGGATTTCCATCCCATGCCGTGTTCATAATCTTGTGAATTTGTGGAGAAAATCTTTGTTCCTCGCGATCCCGTCTGTTGTGAATGAAAAATCCCCGGTCCCATCGAGTCCGGTTCTACAGTATGGTTGCAGTTCCTGGTGATGTTCATGTTCCAATCCAATTCGCGTCCAGTTCGACTTGGTTTTAGGCCCACCTGGAACCAAATCCGAATTAAGGTATGTAACTATAATGTGGGTTTTTACGTTGAGTACTTACTAGGTCTATTTTTTTGTCTTTAAAATATGCCTAGTTTTGTTTATTTTTGTCTTAAAATAAGTCAACAGCATATGAACGGTCAATTTAAATTATTTTTATTGATCTCAATCATTAAGAATTTTGGTCTTAATGCTATTTGTTCTCTTGAATATGATATTGGATATAGTTGAATGTTGTATTTTGTTTAATTTGTTGTACCAACTCAATTCCAATGTATTCATTTGGGGCTTAGAAGTACATGAGCACCATTATTGGATACTTGATATTTTCCCAAATATTTTGAATGTTCCGTGGAATGTATCCACTTGCTCGACTATTAATCTGTCAATAGTTTCAAAACATACGTTCAAATAAAATCACATGTGTTCCAATTTTTTTTGGAATAACTCACAAAAGATGATATGAGTCATAAAATTTTCATTTCTCTGCTTCATCCATAATACTAACGAACCTGTATATGTTGAAGTATGATAACAAGAGAATTATCTTTAGTAATATATTCAACCTAAAGTAAGTGGTTGACATGTGTAGTGAGATTCTTTTGGCCTATTGAGATAAAGAAATTTCTCAAATTAAGCTAAATGTACCAAAATTGAAAATGGAAAGAACCCCTACGTAATGAGGGTTAGACGTACCAACTCGTATAAAGCATGTGAAAAGGGACATATATCATGAAAAAAAAATTATTATTATTTCCCTAATAGTAATGACACCAAAGTATAGGTATCAATTGAACATGGGATCAGCTAAAATGTAATTCTAGCTCCCATCATAAATAAAAGAGTTGGAAATTCACCTTGGTCATAGGTGTTGGTATATACAATATAATGTGTATGTGTATCATAGTAACAACCAATTTTCACATCAACTTTAATGGCAACAAGAACTTAGCCTGACCAATAGACTATCTTATTGGCCTTGATCTGCATTTTTTTTCAAGATAGAACAAAGACGTAGCAAAATCTCTAAATGTACCAAGAGATAATCACACCTTGTTAAATTCCCAATAACCAGTTGTTTGTGGGAGAAAACTACTTCTGCAGGTTTAGGTAATTTGGGTGTGTGTGAATGAGAAGTGAGTTTTAACCTTCAAAAAATGTGCTGCACGGGAGCACTTTTGATTCGAGAGATAATCTATACAATTCTGGCCTAAACCAAGAAATGGTCGTTCCAGATTTGCTTCGGTCACAGGTGAAGGAAATGAGGTTGATCTTAGGGAGGGAAGCGAAGAAAGTGTTGAGAGTGTGAAGGTGAAGGCTATTTGATGACTTGTTAACAGAAGGTTGAGCAGGCTAGCAAATGTTGCAGGCAGGCTCTGGGTGTTGAATACGATGGTATTAACACTTGGTTTTCTGTGTTGTTGGAAATAGGGAGGAGAGCCTATTTATAAAAGTCGATAAGCCTTTATCACGTCTCTCGTGGGAAAGTGGAGGAAGTGGAGTGATGGAGGAAGTGGAGTTGTGTGTTAGTGTCACACGGTTACTCGCCTACTTCTCCTATCATCGCTAACCGCCCATGTTTCCCTGACACGATCTTGTGATGGCGTGTTGCACGCTGTACGCTATAAACCGCCATACCAATACCCCAATTTGTATCCCCCAGTTGTGACGTGATTAACGTCTCGGGTGAGTCGTGGGACCCACATGTGATAGCAAACGGTGCTAGGTGAAATAACTGAATTATTTGCAAGTGTTCATTCTACGCATGCGTTGCATTGAATGTGCTCAACATGCTGGAAGCATGGTTGCCTTAAAACTTTGATGAAAAAAAGTTGCAAATTGAAGTGCCTCAACTAGCTATGTTCAGGCAGTGTTTTGGAGGCCGCATGAGTGGGACCCATCTTGGCCGATTATGCCATGGGGAAGTGTGGATGATGGTGATCACGGTGATACCTTGTTTGCCACCTAACTCCCTTCCTAGGCTATTCACCCAAGCATGCGAACTTGGACGGATGAGATTGATGGAGAGATAACCGTTGGATTAGGGTTTGGAAGGCTTGTGAGCTTCCTTTTTCACCCTAACGGTTTTATGCCTTGGGAGGCGTGTAAGGGAGGACCGATTGGTCCTGAAGGCAGGCAGGACGCCAATCTACATGCCCATGTAGAGTTGAATCTCATTGGAGCGATCTGGGTCGCCCGTTCTAGCCTGTGATGACGGATGGCCGAGATTAGAAGTGGCCTTACATGCCACCTTTGGGCACGCAAATCGAGACGTACAGCAACCATGGGCACCGGACGATTGGTTCACCATGGAGGTGGGCTCACGGTGGTCACGTAGGTGCCATCAGTTGGTGACGACGCCTCCAAACCGTTCATGTACGGTGGTTCCAAGTTGTGTGGTCGCAACTGTCGGCAAACCCTAGTTTTAGGGTTTGCGGGCCTGCTTCCTTTGCGCCACCGTAACTCAACGTCTGTGACTCCCATAAAGAAGTCGTTTGCACCATAAGGGAGGTGGGTTGGTGGAGAGCATGTACATGCTTGGTTTGCGACCATAGGCGCGATCTAAGCCATCCAAACACGCCTGCGATGACGGATGTCTTAGATTAAAAGGGATCTTGCATGCTACTTTTGGGCACAAATTTCGAGACGGCTGGCTGCAATCTTCAATGTACGATTGATTGGATGTGTATCCGAGCCCACGGTGAGCACGTTGGTACTACCGGCCAATGGTTGGGACACCAAATCGTTCGTGTACGCCGGTTGCAAGTTGCTTGGTCGCAACTTGTTTAGCAAACCCTAATTTTAGGGTTTGTGGGTCCGCCACTTCTCTCTAACGGTTTTGTGGTTTATACGGACCCCTTGGGGAAACCAATCAATCCAGGAGGAAGGTAGGATTGCAGTGAGCATGTGCATGCATGCTACTCGGTCCCGCGTACGATCTAGGCCGTCCAACTATGCCTGCGAAGTTGGACGGTTGAGATCTATTTTTTAAGCTTGTCTTTGCAGAACAGCTTTTCATGACTAGCATGGGTAGTATTTTTATACTCAACGTGGATAATATAACCCGCCGTGAGAGACGCTCAACGGGGCTACTATAACCTGCCGTGAGGCTTTACTCAATCGGGCTAGTATAACACCGAAAATTTCAGCCTGTACGTGTATTTCGCACATGTCTCCTTATTAATGCTTGGAGATTCATGTTGGTCTGCTGAGAGCAACACTCAGTCGTTATGCCGCACAAATAATGAGAGTGGAGAAGTACAAGAAATACAAGGCTGGCCATGCATTAATCAATAATGCTGTAAATTCACAGGGTGTATGGGATTGTTGCTACATGCTCCAACCTGGATGAATTTCGTGTATTTAATTCACAGAATACTGAGATTGTTTCCACGTGCTCCATTCTAGGTGAGTTAGTAAAGTGAAGAAGTACTAATCACTTCATTAATGGATTTATCCCTTATAGGATGTCAACATATATTTATTTGGTTTTACAATTTTAGCCCTGAACTAAAATCCACCATCAACATTAAGTCCCCTGCCTAGAAAACAACGGTTACACTGTTGCAAGGTAGGCATGAGATGGTGACAGTTTAAAGACAAAACCTATAAGACAAAGTTAGATGTTACCAGGAGATACGGGTTATCCTGTCCTCGGAGGATGTCACATTTAAGAGGCGTGCAGGCGAGCGTTCCCCTAGCATGATGTAGGTCTTGCTTGTTTCAGTCGAACTTGTTATGCCTGCTTCGATCGAGGGACTACTGCACATGCTCAATCGTGGGGTTGTGCCTAATCGACGGACTGTTGCGCTTGCTTCGTTCATGGGTCTACTGCGCCTACGTGATCGAACGTGGAACCTGATATGGGCATGTTTGTTTCAAACATGGGAAGTTGTGCATGCTTCGATCGAACATGGGTCCATTGTGTGCACGTTTTCAAACTTTGTCCACGTCCTATGATTTCTTGATATGCATGTGGGCCCGCCTAATTCTCTTAACCATGGGAATCATCATGCGCCTGCTTGATCTGGGATTGTTGTGCCTGCTTGATAGGCATGTTCACCCTTGCATGCGCCTGTATGCTACCTGCATGCTCAACCTTGACTGCGCCTACATGCTATGCTTGCATGCTCAACCTTGCGCATGCATGTTATGCCTGCATTCTCAACCTTTCCTTCATGTTACATGCTCAACCTTGCCTGCGCCTGCATGTTATGCCTGCATGCTCAACCATGCCAGCGCCTGCATGTTATGCGTGCATGCTCAACTTTGCCTGCGCCTGCATGCTATGCCTGCATGCTCAACTTTTCCTGTGCCTGCATGCTTGATGTGCCTGCTTTGATGAACTTTGTGTGCTCAAATGTAAATGTGGGTCCTGTAGAGAGTGTTGAAACAACTTCTTAAGCGAGCGTGGAGACGGATCCCCGTGAGAGCGTTGAAGCAGGCTTCTGAAGCAAACGTGGAGGAGTCTCCTGGTGAGAGCATTGAAGCAGGCTTCTGAAGTGAACATGGAGGAGGCTCCTGGTGAGAGTGTTGCAGCAGGCTTCTGAAGCGAACATGGAGGAGGCTCCTGGTGAGCGTTGAAGCAGGCTTCTGAAGCGAACATGCTGGAGGCTCCTGAAAAGCATTGAAGCAGGCTTCTGAAGCGAACATGTTGGAGGCTCCTGAAGAGTGTTGAAGCAGCTTCTTAAGCGAGCGAGCATGGAGACGGATCCCCGTGAGAGCGTTGAAGCAGCCTTCTGAAGCAAACATGGAGGAGGCTCCTGGTGAGCGTTGAAGTAGGCTTCTGAAGCGAACATGCTGGAGGCTCCTGAAGAGCATTGAGGAAGGAGGCGACTCCTGAAGAGAGCGTTGAAGAGGCTCCTTCTTCGATTCGGTTTTCCTTTTACATGCTTCTTGATTTACCATCTATTGGAGAAGTCCTTGACTGATGGCGAAGGAATCTCATGCTGAGCCTCAGTCCCCAAGCGTGATCTATGTGTCTCTATCTTACATTCCCGGTTATTAGCAGCAACAGTGATTAGAAACTAGTAGGGAAAGGTGTGGTGGAAACTTGCACGAACTTGGCACTCTTCGGTAAAGATCGTCTTGGATAGAAAGATAAGATGGAACCAATGGCTTTCTTGATGTTTTTTCATGAAATAGAGAAGGGGAAGACAGTCCCCTTCCCACGAGTATCCAGAGGTTTCGACTTGATAGGTATTGCCACGCTAGGTTCATGAGGATGTCTTCGAGATGGGCGGTGCTAAGCAGTACCAGTCACACTCCCTTGGTTAAGCAACTGCTTCTTCTACGGGAGATAAATTCTGAAAGCTATCTCACTGATGTAGTTGCCATCGATCCAGATATGGAATATCTTGGACGTTGTTTCACCATTGCGGCAGTTGTGCATAGGGTGCTGGAGTTGGAGTTGGTGATGTTGGATGCGCAGGACGTTGTATCTCGGTGGCTTTCCTCTTGCTGCTTCAACTAAACTGCTTATGGAAGGCTGAAGATTGTATTTCCTGTTGGTGGGATGTATGCTTCCACGAACATCATGAGGCTCTTCATTACTAGCAGGCCTGGTGCTTTCCATCGGGGTGGATGCTGTCGTTGATGAGTGTTCAATAACTTCACGAATTCCAGAGGATGACCAAAAGTGCAGATTCTCCAACATAGCATGGTAGACATGCACCATTGTCTGATAGAGTGACTCGATTTTGTTCGACATGACGCGTGGAAATCATTATCCTCTTGAGGCTTCTCCCTTGAGGTATCAACTCCAGTGGAAGATTTCCGCCATAAAGCGTTGATATGTTGTACCAGAATTATTTCACTAGTGGAAAAAAGTCGTTTTAAGATATTAAGAAAGCGTCGTATTAGCGAGTTATACGACGCTTTCGAGTTGCCATTGAAAGTGCCATAGATTTAGTGTTGTTTTCTGGAACGACACTTCCTAGATGACTAAGAATTACGATACTTTCTGGTTGTCGCTAGGTATGACAACTTGATCACGTCGTAGATTCAATTTTATATTATAAAAAAAAACAGCTGAATTCAGAGCTGATTCAGCTGAATTGCAAATCAGATCTGGCTGACTGCAGTATTTCTGACTGATTAAATAGATCTGACTGAAACTCAAATTATCCTAAAATAAAACTTGGATTTATGAATTCAATAGGCCATTTAAATAATAAAAAATTATATTGGTTACAACATTCATAATTGTATTCAGTTTTACACTAGTTCAAAATCACAAAACAAAATAAATAATCTAAGTCGTGGTTCTGTCCAAGCCATATCTAACTTCTAATTCTCATAAAGACAACTGCAAACCAGCAAAACGACATCCCGCCGGATGACGAACTGAACCAACAGTTTCATAATGATACACCTACAACAAACAAATGGATTCAACATCACTGAAGTATAAAACAAGTGCGAAATAATCACTGAAAAGTGAATATACTATATGGATGTACAACAATCAGACAAGCCTATCATACAAATACCATTTACTACTAGATGAGTTGAAGTATCAAGAATCAAGGATGATGTTGCAGAAAAATATGGATCACCAGTACTTATATACTCACATAGTTTCGACTTTCAATATTTGTTCATTTATAATATTTGCCACTAGTAAAAGATATACTTAATTAGCACCAGAAACCATCTGCATATGAAAAATCGTCTCTAGCAGCAGCAACTCTTAGCCTCTCTAATCTCACACATGGAGGGTTATTGAGCTGCATATGGATAAGAAGACTGGAATAGCCTGCCTTTGGACTGGTGTTGGATCTTTAAACCAAAGTTCCACTGCCTCTTTCTGCGGCCAAACAATAATGTCTGTAGAACTTTGGCACTGTCCAGCCATGTAAACTGCAAGGTCAATAATTTGTAAAAGAGATCAATATGCGATTCTTGTAAAGCAATGGTTCAAATGCAGAGAAGTATTAAAACAACATATATTCAATGCTATATATAACACCCAGTTCACAAACGAAATTGAGTACAGTTCTCTAAACAAGACTCAAATGATGGCATGTAGCAGTTGCAAGCATAGCAATCCAAGTACATAGTACTATAAAATAAAATAAAAAAAGACATGTCCTGGTAAATAAGTTACCATGAAAAATAACTATCAAGTAAGAGAACTGCGAAGGAGTAAAGAATATGTGAAAGAAGGGCATTCTGATTCTGTGCCCGTCTGTGGGACGTCAAGATGTATTAGGGGAGTCAAGATAGTGTCATTATAATTGAAAAAAATGGGTTTATGTTGTCAACGATACATCCGATGGATAAAAAAACATAAACAAGGGTATAGAAAAAAAATAACATGTGAAAGAAGGGCATTCTGATTATGTGTCCGTCTGTGGGACGTCAAGATGTATTAGGGGAGTCAAGATAGTGTCATTATGATTTAAAAAACTGGGTTTATGTTGTCAACGATACATCCGATGGATAAAAAAAACATAAACAAGGGTATAGAAAAAAAATAACATGTAGTACCATGTAGTACCTTTTTGACTCTCTCCCTGCGACCACCATCTTCTTTTCGTTCCCCTGAAGCCCTAATAGAGACAATGATGCATATCAGAAAATAATATGAACCACTAAATAAGTCAAGGTGCCACGTATGTCATCAGACGGAGCTCATCTATTTCCTGTTCCACTACAAATTAACCAACTGTACCAGTCATCTAATCTAATTAGTAGTATAAAAACAATGAGAAAAAAAAACTGAAAATTCAAAATCTAATCTCCTTAAAATTCATAAAATCAAGATAAACTTCTCACCTGGAAGAGCCCGCAATACTATCTGAAGTCCCAAGAAATATGATATCATGGTCAAGTCGTTCGCGTAAATCCAGACATATTTGCTACATATATGATAATATTCTGTCCGCTTTCCACAAACTTCTTGGATACAGTAAGACGCAGAAACAAACAAGTCATTAGATTCCTAACAAAAGCTATTCAAAAAACCAGAAACAATGAAAGGAAAGAGTAAAAACCTTTCCAGTCATGTATTACATTCAACTTTGGCACCATAGCTGTGTTCCCCATTCAGTGAACCAAAATCCTATCAATTTACATCAAATAAAATGTGCAAGAATGCTTAGTCAAACCGCTCAAACCTGTACATGCAATAAAAACTTCTACTTATGCTTCAAACTTGAACTATGCAAGCAAAGCTATCAAAATTCTCCAAGTAGAAACACCTGCTGTTAGTCGTAGTTGTAATTAGAAAAATCTAGTCCACTATAACAATAGTCATTAAATATTATTCCTTACCTGGAGATATGTTTGAGTTCACCAACTTCACCTTGACACTTGGCTTGCAAAATGTTGAAGTACAATTTAGCAAATTCTAGCAACTATGGGTTCGTACCTTGCATCATTTCATAGGTGTATATGTACCATCTTGCCTCTACTTGTTGAGTTCTTCACTGGAATGGAAGCTCCAAGGAATGACGGACTAACCGTTGGGTGATAATATTATTTTTTCCTTGATCGTTGATGACAGCAAGTACTCCTTGAGAATCTTAGTTGTTAATTTTTGGGCTTCATCTAATATATGTTCACCTTCAAAAGCATAAAAGGAGGCTTCATACATTCCTTTTATATTATTAAGTGCTGAAGACGAGTCCATCATCTCCGCCATAATGAAGCACTCAAAAACATCTACAATGCACAATCAAAATTTCAAATTAGTAAGACACAAAAAAAGCCTTTTATAACCATCTCACTTGGTGGGATACCATTGATATACACTCAAGTGCAACTTTATTAGTCCAGTCTAGGGATCACCCAAGAGAGGGCGTAAGCATTGCACTACAGTATGTTTGGGTCCTTTTGGACCTTAACACCAAAAATACATTATTAATGCGTGACACATCACGGTGTCAATATGCTGTCCATAATACATATATTGGGGGCCACATAGCATTTTCGTGTGATAGATAGCTAGATCAGTTTATATGTGAACGGAATTTCTCGTTGCTGCTGTTGTCACCTGTGATATACATATTAAAAATATGCATACCTTGAGAAACCTTGTAGAGTGCCTGAATCTTAAAGCTCTGGTGAATAGGTCATCCTTCTCCCACACATCATTACAAGTAATGCAATAAGGAATACAAAATTAGACCTCTGTCTAAAGAAGTACATTCATTAAGTGCGGATCTTAGGTACACTTTCGCCTTTACATATTCCAAAACCTAGCAGTAAAAATAACAAAAAAAAAATCATTATTTTTTCTCCTCAAGAACAAACAAACAACTTTTTAAGAAAACACAAGAAAAAGAACTTGCTGCACTCTTCATTTGTTTTTAACGGATAGGGAGTAATCTCTTTTATTTTCTGACTAATGGGAAATCATAAGCTCGTCAAATACTTGGAAGTCTGGAAGTCTAATTGACTCGGGGATAAAAAAAACCAAACCATAAGGAATATAATCTCCCCAATCTTAAAGACGTCGTATCCAACCAACACCTAAAAATGCCTCCTTTCCAAAAGCTTGTTACATCCCTTAACCACACACAAAATTATCAAAAAGACAAACTCAAACTTGTTTAATGAAATCATATAAACTTCAATTTAGAGCTTTAGAACTAGAAAATTAAAATCCATGTAGTAACGTATAACCAGCAAACTCTTCCTAACTTAATTTTGTGACATTATGTATAATACCCGAAGACTGACATCCAACGAAATCTAACACAAGAATCTAAAACCAAATAACTGGATCCAAATTAAAACTAGCAATCAACCCAATTGCAACTTATCCTAGACATTATATTAATAAAATTAGGATATTACAGTGCAACCTAATCTACAAATGCTACCAACCAACAAATCATCCATATCACCAAGTAGAGAATACAATAAGAATTTTTACCCTTTCTCTTTTCTTTCAGGCTTTTACTTCAACACTTAATGTGCATTTCTGCTGGTTTCTTGACAAACTGAAGAAGATACAAAAATATCAGCAACCATCCTTCAATCAACAGAAAAAATCAAAAATTCAAGTGAAAACTAGAACCAGAAAGATAAAACAGAGGCAAAATAAAATTCAACTAACCTCAACTCGGATATTTCATCTGAAACAAGTTAATCTTTCGTTTCATCACCACCACCACCACACTATCATCACCAGAACCCTGAATGATGAGCCATAACGCTAATAAAATTAGTATATCACCTTAAAACCTTACTCATTAGCTTCATTCACTGTCGATTCTGAGACCTGAATCACCAAAAACAAACACACACAAAACATTTCAGATATCAACTACAAATAAAGTACACCGATTGAAAAAAACATCAGATCTGATGGAAAATGAGCAAAAAAAATCATAAAATACAGTAACAATTTGGGGGGTTTGTTACTGATTCTTACAAACTACGATGAGAACTTCGTACCTTCTTCACAACTAAAACCCTAGATTTGTTTTAAGTTATACAAAGAGACTGAGAAGAAGAGAAAAACAGCCAAGGAAAATAAGAAGAGAGAAAACCTAATACCAAAATCGAAATGGATTATCGATTTACTATGTGCCGAAATTAAAATTTACATAGGAAGAAATGGGTTTGATAAGCTGGTGAGGGAGAAAGAGAGAAAAATAAAAGTAAGATATGCGGATAGAAAAAAATCAATGGCTTATTTCTCTCTCTACTAATCTTGTATAGATAAGGTCGACGTGAGATGTTTCATCTTCAACCATCCAAATATGGGAAGGGTGAATCCTAACCATAAAATAAAATATACATATTATAGTAACTATGATATTTACATGTCGTTGTATAAGTCAACTAAAGTCCTGGATAACGATAACTTGACTTTAGTCAGCAATACTAACTAAGTGTCCTTGTCTAAGTCAACAAAAGTCCTCACACAACGCCGCTTTGACTTTAGTCAACAACGCTTTCCTCATGTTGTTAGATCGCGGTATTAAATTTGTGTCATTTCATTGCGTCTCTGATTGCCCATTTTCCACTAGTGTTTTAACCCAATGGCAATACAATATACTAAAAATTTCCGAGAGAAGTTCGAAAAGCTATCTTACTTGCGTCATACTCGTACATCCTTATCTGGTTGTAGCCGCTGTAACCATCCATGAAGGAGAACATGCCGTGTCCGCTGGTGGCGCCTACTAGCATGTCGATGTTAGGCAGAGGAGAGTCGTCCCTAGGGCAATATTTGTTTTAGTGTCTGCAACACCTGATTTCACGCCTGAATTGCCTCAGAGATTGTCTGACCATCTTGGACCAGAGATTGTATGAATGCATACATAAGGTAGAGCTGATGGAGATATGCCTAGGAGATTCCTCATCTTCGATCTCATCAGTTGTGGGGTTGGTATCATCTTGCAGATGTTGTGGAGCATCTAGCACTTGTTCTTGTGGTTCGTTGTTGTTGCAGCATTCCAATGGGAGGGGAGAACGTGCATCAGTCTCCCTCTTGGTGTGAACATGGTTCGCTGCTTCACTATATGAAGAGGAACGCCTTGTCAGCGAATATGCATTGGGAGGAATAACCCTTTATGATGCAATTCGGTCCTCCTCCCGGATTGACATCCATACAGGGAGTGGGATGCAATGAACTTTGTATGGTTCTTCCCGCGGAGCTTCTCTTGGTTCGAATAACTCCACTCCATACATCGATGCGTAATGAGACAGTGATGCAGGAATACAGACAAATTCTTTATCCAGCATGGTATTCAGGCACTGATGATATGTTAAAGGGAAAACCACGTATGTGATGGTCTGGTTTCCTTCGAAGTCCGTCATTGTGGTAGGCTTCCGTATTATCTTGCAGGGGCGAATCTTGGATGTCCTGGGAGCCTTAAGGGTAATCACATTCGAAGACGCTCTTGCGTCGATGAGGGCCTTCCTGAACTCTGAGCCCTTGATGCGTGCAGCAACATGTAGGGGCCGGTTTTCACCTTCCTCCGCCATCATGTCGTCCTCTGTAAATGTAACATAATTTACATATGCTTCTTATGCGGTGAAGACTCCTTGACGTGAAGGAGTCAGGTGCACATTCAGATCTATTTTATTAATTGCAGCAAACGTCTCCGCCTGCTGATTCATCGAGAGATGTAAGAGTTTACACAAGCTTTCCACTAGAGATGCCAATTCCTGCTCCATTGGTCTCTGGTTCGTAGTAAAGTTGTCGAAATGAGGATGATCGTTGTGAGGACCAGTCCCCAGTGTAGGAGTCTCCATGATAAGACCTTCCATATATGATGTTGCTTCTTTTATCAGGTCCATGTAGGCCTGCGTCGTTGAAGTACCTTCTCTGGGTACGTTGAACGTGCTCCCTGTTGGCTCCAGGGGCTGTCGAGGCTCTTCTGGCAATCAATCAGTTAATATATTAAGAAAAGTGAGTACCTCTTTCTGAGTTGCAGCCATATCCGTTTGAGTCTTAGCAAGGACATCCTGCCTCTCCATCAAATCTGCGATGGTAATGGGAGATGGTCCTCCCCTTGATCCTCCAGTTCCTCGTCCTGATGAAGGGGTGGAAGTTGTTGCTCTGGTGACCGCTGGAGGCGTTACACTTGAGGAGATACTGGGATTTGTGGCTGCTATGGTTCTTGTGATAGGAGGTGTCGCGCCCAATGGAATATCTCCTCCTGCTCCGCTGGTGCTGGTAAAAAAGGAATTAATTCCACGAGATACATTGATTGCACTGAAAGGCTGTACGGTAACACCACTAATTGGGATATCAACACCAGGAGTTCTGTCGGCGCTAGTCCCGTCAGGATTGGTTGCTGATCCAGACCTAAGATCCACCATTTTAAAATCAGAGAAATTGAATTGGTATTGAAGGAATTGTCTTCACAACCGAGAGATTAATCCTCCCACTGTGGTCGCCAATTGTTTGTGGGAGAAAACTACTTCTGCAGGTTTAGGTAATTTGGGTGTGTGTGAATGAGAAGTGAGTTTTAACCTTCAACAAATGTGCTGAACGGGAGCACTTTTGATTCGAGAGATAATCTATACAATTCTGGCCTAAACCAAGAAATGGTCGTTCCAGATTTGCTTCGGTCACAGGTGAAGGAAATGAGGTTGATCTTAGGGAGGGAAGCGAAGAAAGTGTTGAGAGTGTGAAGGTGAAGGCTATTTGATGACTTGTTAACATAAGGTTGAGCAGGCTAGAAAATGTTGCAGGCAGGCTCTGGGTGTTGAATACGATGGTATTAACACTTGGTTTTCTGTGTTGTTGGAAATAGGGAGGAGAGCCTATTTATACAAGTCGATAAGCCTTTATCACGTCTCTCGTGGGAAAGTGGAGGAAGTGGAGTGATGGAGGAAGTGGAGTTGTGTGTTAGTGTCACACGGTTACTCGTCCACTTCTCCTATCATCGCTAACCGCCCATGTTTCCCTGACACGATCTTGTGATGGCGTGTTGCACACTGTACGCTATAAACCGCCAGACCAATACCCCAGTTTGTATCCCCCAGTTGTGACGTGATTAACGTCTCGGGTGATTCATGGGACCCACATGTGATAGCAAACGGTGCTAGGTGAAATAATTGAATTATTTGCAAGTGTTCATTCTACGCATGCGTTGCATTGAATGTGCTCAACATGCTGGAAGCATGGTTGCCTTAAAACTTTGATGAAAAAAAGTTGCAAGTTGAAGTGCCTCAACTAGCTATGTTCAGGCAGTGTTTTGGAGGCCGCATAAGTGGGACCCATCTTGGCCGATTATGCCATGGTAAAGTGTGTATAATGGTGATCACGGTGATACCTTGTTTGCCACCTAACTCCCTTCCTAGTCTATTCACCCAAGCATGCGAACTTGGACGGACGATATTGATGGAGAGATAACCGTTGGATTAGGGTTTGGAAGGATTGCGATCTTCCTTTTTCACCCTAACGGTTTTATGCCTTGGGAGGCGTGCAAGGGAGGACCGATTGGTCCTGCAGGCAGGACGCCAATATACATGCCCATGTAGAGTTGAATCTCATTGGAGCGATCTGGGTCGCCCGTTCTAGCTTGTGATGACGGATGGCCGAGATTAGAAGTGGCCTTACATGCCACCTTTGGGCATACAAATCGAGACGTACAACAACCATGGGCACCGGCCGATTGGTTCACCGTGGATGTGGGCTCACGGTGGTCACGTAGGTGCCATCAGTTGGTGACGACGCCTCCAAACCGTTCATGTACGGTGGTTCCAAGTTGCGTGGTCGCATGGCTGACAAGCAAACCCTAGTTTTAGGTTTGCAGGCCTGCTTCCTTTGCGCCACTGTAACTCAACGTCTGTGACTCCCATAAAGAAGACGTTTGCACCAGCAGGGAGGTGGGTTGGTGGCGAGCATGTGCATGCTTGGTTTGCGACCATAGGCGTGATCTAAGCCATCCAAACACGCCTGCGATGACGGATCGCTTAGATTAAAAGGGATCTCGCATGCTACTTTTGGGAAATATACGGTTGAGACCTATTTTTTAAGCTTGTATTTGCAGAACAGGTTTTTATGACTAGCATGGGTAGTATTTTTTATACTCAACGGGGCTAATATAACCCGCCGTGAGAGACGCTCAATGGAGCTAGTATAACCTTCCGTGAGGCTTTACTTAATCGGGCTAGTATAACACCGAGAGTTTCAGCCTTTACGTGTATTTCACACATGTCTCCTTATTAATGCTTGGAGATTCGTGTTGGTCTGTGAGAGCAACACTCAGTCGTCATGTCGCACAAATAATGAGAGTGGAGAAGTACAGGAAATACAAGGCTGGCCATACATTAATCAATAATGCTGTAAATTCCCAGGGTGTATGGGATTGTTGCTACATGCTCCAACCTGGATGAATTTCGTGTATTTAATTCACATAATACTGATATTGTTTCCACGTGCTCCATTCTAGGTGAATTAGTAAAGTGAAGAAGTACTAATCACTTCATTAATGGCTTTATCCCTTACAGGATGTCAGCATATATTTATTTGGTTTTACAATTTTAGCCCTGAACTAAAATCCACCATCAACACCAGTGCAAATGGATATTATGTGGAACATCAAAATGATGAGAATGTAATTGATTTCATCTTTTATAGTCTCTAATATATTTGGAAGTAAATATATTTTAGAGAAACTAATGAGTCAATGTAGTGCAATGTAATTCACTATAATATTTGGATTATTGAATCATATTGACTCCGACGATAAAATGTTGGAAACTGACTCATACAGGCTTTGGGCATAACCATAAAGAAACTTTGGTTGTGACATGATGATTGTTTTGAAAAAACTCATACAAATATCACTTTATTTGAGTGAACAAAAATGGGAAAAATATTGACAGAATGCAAAGTGACGACATATATCTCAATAAATGTTTTCTAAATTACCAGATGCACAACCCCCCTACTCCCTCCCATTATGCTTTTAAGTAAGAGAGCATATCACTCATTTTACAAAGTCTTCAGTAAAACAGGATCGAGACCATCCAAAGATGCAAATGGTAAACAATCCATATTACAAAGATAACAAGGTGAAATTTAGAAAAATATTCATGCAGAATGCGGACCATTAAAGTGACTGATGGATCTGGTGAATGTTTTGACTTTTTGGACTAGTTATAGTTCCCAAGAAATTTACGTTTGAAAAATACTAGCACATACCACACAATGTAAAGTGCAAAGGCTAACCACCCTAGTTAATACTAGAGAATTTACATCAAAAGGACTTGATGAATATTGCATGTTTAATAAGATCAATATAGAGCATCTTATACCCAATGGTCTCGTAGAGGCTACCATCAAAGGATACAGATGGTGCCTAAGGAATAGGTTATGTAGGTTATGTAGGTTATGCATACCAACCTATCTTTTATTGTTTTGGGGATATGCAATATTACACGCATTTTACTTAATTCGTTTTTAGAACCCAATATTAGTCAACCTTTTCTGCGTACCAGTTGGTAACTGGATTTAAGCCTGACATTCGTGTTTTTACGCATTTTTGGTTATACTATATATGTGCCATTATGACTCCACGTCGTACTATGATGGGTCTTCAAAACTGTTAAGTAGTTATGTTGGAAATGAGTTCCCAACAATTATCCGCATTTTAAAACTTTTGGCAGGAGATCTCTTACCGCTAGATTTGCGGGTTATCACTTTAATGAGATAGTCTTCCCGTCGTTAGGGGAGATAAGAAAAAGTATTTTCTAAGGGAACGACAGGAATTGTCGTGGTGTGTTCCCAACTTGTGTCTCATATTAATTCTTATACTCCCACAAATGTAATCGTGAAGTCCTGTAATACCCTGTATTTTTAGTTACGGTTTCGGGTCGGGTTATACCTGGATTGGTTAACCTTGTGCTTAGATTGTTGTTCATTATCCTTAGACTTAGCCTTAGCCTTAGTCTCATCCTAGGTGGGTTGTTTGAACTAGAAAGACTAGGAGTTGGGTAGAAATAGAGTTATAAAAAAAAAAATGAGAAGGAAATTTATTATTAGTAGTATAAGTTTTAGATTAGATTTTTTTGGAGAGAGAATATAGAGAATTAGAAAACCAAAAGGCTTGAGATATTTGGAAAAGAAAGGCTAGGAGAAAAAGAAGGAGATGGAGGTAGAGATTTTTGGAGAATAAGGATGAAGAAAATCAAGAGGAGTTTGTAACAATTGAGAGGTAGTATGTGAAACCCTTTCTCTTCATGTTTTTGTTATACTTGATTTTCAATTTGGTCTCAGTAATTAATTTATTTAAAACTATGAAGTTAATTGATGATCGGCCTTTAATATTGATAGATAACATGCTTAAGTATCTCTAGTTAAATTTTGAGAATACTTCACCATAGATTCACCGTTAAATGTTTGCTTGAACTTGGATGTTGATTTCTGAAATTTCTGTACATTTTCGCTTTGTCTATTCTTGACTGTGTTTAGGTAATCTCGATGATATCAAAACGATTTTAGTTCTTGATAGAAGTTGTAGATATATATGTTATCTTTAATTGTGCATTGAGTTTGCTAAATTTTGAATTATTATGAATTTACTGTGAATAGTTTGGTAAAATGATGCAATATGTCCAAAGTTTTAGAATGATCTTATAAAATCAATAAATCTCATTTGAACCGTTGGTTTTCTGTAAACTTTTGATATGACATAGATGCGTATGTTAGAAATGCTTCCCTGAAATTTGAAGACGATCGGATTGAGGTATCTTATGAAACATCAAATTCGATACTTTATCTCAACAAAATGTTAGTTTTGTTCTTTCACTGTATTTAGTATAATACTAATAAAATACTTTACAATTCCAAAAATCATGAAATTCGGTGGTAGTAATAATAAAGATGTCCACCACTTTGTGTTAAAAGGATTTAACTAAATTCCTCATGAATTAATAAATAAAAATAAAAAGGCCATGAGTAGCGGATCCATGAGTTAGTTTTTAAACCATGAGTTAAGCCATGAGTTACTTCTTAATTATATTGTTTAGTAAGTGTGTTTCCCACCCTCACATGTCCACCAACAAGTAATGATCAGAAGTTTAATAATTGTGTTTCCCACCTATGTTTATTTATTTTAAGCTTGCCTTAGTTTAATAATTATTTTAAGTTTAATAATTGTGTTTCCCATCTATCAAAAGTTGCTTTCCAGTTTTCTATGCTTTTATTTTGTCACGCATGGGAATCTTTTATGGGTGGGAACGGGTCATTTTGTAGTAGTAGTGGAAATGTAGGGTCAGATAAAGAAGAAAAGAAAAGTAAGAAGAGGTAATCACTGCTCTTTATTGAATTTGTCCCCAATTACCTTTACTTTATTTTGATTTATTTCTGGCACCAACATTGTTAAGTTAAAAAAAGAAAAAAGAATTGTTAAAGTTTCTAAAGTTCAGTCAAAAGTTTATGTAAAAGAAGATTTTGACCCAATTGGTTGTCATCAGATGAGCTTAGGATATGTTTTTGGTACCATGTGTCACGAGGTCATTAGTTTGTAATTGTTTAGGGTCTTATTAAAAGTTTGATTATAAATATCAAACAAAGAGGAGTTGCTTTAGTCAGGGAAGGAAGAAGAACATTTCTTCTAATCAGTGCTTAGGTTACAACAAAAATAAAAGAAAAGAAATATACTATAGGCTTGAAGTTATTTTTATATGAAACAACCAAGATAGTTAGAGGATACTTTAGCATCCGTTAATTGGAGATTTCGGATTCATGTTCATATTGCTAGCGTTTGAGGTAGGCGCAACACAATCTAAAACTCTTATTTTATTCAAGTTTCTTTTAATTAAATTTATGTTTGCAAGTTTCCATTAATATATGGATGATAATCAATGTTGTAAGCATGATTATGAATGTTGGGTTGCGGTCCATAGATTGTGATTCTTAAAGATTATTTATGACGGGATACGAGATATCCTTGGAAACGGTTTTTGTTTCCTAAACCCACGTGCGTCTCCCTTGGGCGAGCGGATTGATTGAATTTATCAATGTATATGGATGTGGTGTTTCGATATGTTTGTGGTGGTGTTAACCATGCAACTTGTTTTGAAAAGAAACTGAAAAATATTGCATAAAATGTTTTGTTGCTTCCTTGCCTACTGAGTGTCATAACTCACGTCGTATTATGACAAAAATTCCAGATTTGACGCATGACAAGGAATTGATCAACATGGAGCCTAGATAATAATTTTATATCCTTAAATTTGTTTTTATGCGTAATTTCTTGTTCAAAGATGTAATTAGTCTTAGATTCAAAGCTGTAAAATATTGTATGATGTTGAGTTGATTGTTTATCATTTTAAATTTTTAATAGGTTTTGATTTGATTCTTTTTAAACCAAATGTAAAACATCTTAAGGGACATTTTCTGAAAATTATAGAATTTTCTAAGTAGAACACGTATTTTTAACATAATTCTTTGTACCATTGTTAAATCCAGAAAATATCCGACTGTTTTAAATATCTCATAAATATCCTATTTTAAAACTATAATACATTAGTTTTTAGACCTTAGTGTCTGCTGAGAAATTCCACATCTAAATTTTATCTTCCTAAAATGACAAACCTCATCCAATTGTGATTTATGTGTGATTTTATATAATTTTTATAAAACAGAATGGTACAGTTTTGATTTTCTACAGTTCTGGTCAACTACACGTTTGACTGTGGTCAAAGGATACTCAACTCATTTAAAAATCCCTAATAATTTAGGTATAATAGTATTTACAGTATAGATTTTATCCGTATAACATCCGATGAATTTTGGAACTCGCATGAAGCCTGTAAAATTCTAGTAATCCACCTTGGTCTTTTTGGTTTTACAATTTGGGGTTGAAATCGTTTTTTATTATTTAATCTTAAGACTTGAACGGTGTAGTATTTTTATTTGACAACCAAAATGTGTTTTTATTTCGGTGGCTTTCAAATTAGGTTAAATCAACGGTTTGACCTTCCTAAATGAATTTCCGAGCATTATTTAGAGCAAAATTCTTAAAACGAACATGAATTAATCAAGCCCAAATGAATTATTTTATGAGCTTGGGCTTAGTAGCCGGGCCTCGGCTACGGTTTTCAAGTGGCACTCCGGGTTTCGAAAACCGGGGCGTCACAGAAGCGATAAAGAATATTCGATTTTAAGAATGTACACTGATGTTGCTAAAGTGATGAGATCACACATACCAACTGCAAACCTACCTGCAAAGTTACAAATCCTCAATACGGGATATACACCATAGACTAAGGTATTGCAACTACACTCAGTGGAAGTTTGGTTGAGGCCGTGGCTCCATAAAGGAAGTTGGATATACCATTTCGTTCTATCAACCCTCACCTAGAAAGGAAGTAGGTGAGTAAGGCACAACTTATTTTTATCATCAGAAATCATCTCATAAGATTGTCTCGAATATGTCCATGAATCATTTGGAGGGGCTCAGAAGTTTTAAATGATTCTAGAGAACAATGAAATCCTGAGGGATTATGAGAATGCACATGAGTCAATGGAAGGATAATGCGTGCACATTGATGATATAATCCGTAAATAGTTACTCCATAAGTAGAGCACAATGAGATCGAACCATGCTTTTATTTTGATTAATTTCAAATAAATGGCATATTTAGCCAACATAATCCATGTAGAACTTAGTTCTTTGGCAAATATACGGGTATTTGGCGTGGTAGTGCTAACCAACCAAGTGTAAAGCCTATTGGACATACATAATTAATTTGTCATAAAGCATAAGGAGAAGAAAGTAGTCTTAAAGTATAAAGACTTGCCTTGTGGCGCGATGTTTCTCACAAAGCCCTGGAATTGTTCTCTTATAATGAACGGTATATAGTTCCGCTACTTAGTTAGCTTGGTAATTTCAAAAGGAATTGAAATGCAACATATGTATGTGGTTGTTACGTATCTCTGAAAGAATCAAGATATAGCAGATATTTACAAAAGTATTAAATAGACTTTTGTTTTCCAAATCAAGTGACTCTAAACCACAGAGTGCGTTTATAGTTAGATATAACGCTCACTTATAGATTGAAGCAATCAGGCGGATATGGTTACCCGTCTAAGTGACTATTTGATTTGGAGGGGATAAACAAGTAAGTTATTTTTCCTTGCGTATTCACAAGAAAGTTCACGATTTTGAATTGTAGCTATCTATGTCGATGACACTGGTTGACATGATGGGTACTCTTGATGTGTTAAGAGACCTTACAAGCTATTTGAGATCCGAATTTGAGATGAAAAATCTGGGGAAAGCTCGACCGAATACTGAGCTTTTGGTATATTATCCCACCAGTTTGCATTTGTCTAAAGTTTTCAGGAAATTTAACAAAGACATGCATCCTGATAGCACTCCCATGATTAGTCGAGGTTCAAATGTAAGTAAGTGACCATTTCGTCTAAAGGAAGATGACAAAGATGTGTTGGGAGATGAAATTCCCATATCTAAGTACAAAAGACGCATTGTTAGACTTAGTAT
>JAJJWX010002366.1:0-16693 GCA_023529315.1 Papaver bracteatum
ATTAATTAGACCTCTATGGTCTATGCAATAAGTATGACAATACAACAACTCTGTCTACAGTCTAAATACTAGGTCCTGTATGCTCAGAGTTGTACCTGTCGAGTTTTCCCATCTCGCAGACCATGTGCAAGTGCAACAGTATCATACTAATACACGTTCCTCAAGAAGTTCATCAGTAAATCTTACTACTAGATTTATTTATTTATTACAGTGGAATCCAATCCAACTATAAGATTTTATGACACTTCCCTGTTGGTCCGGTTCCCACCCCATAAATACTAAATAAATGTTGAGCCTTTCGTATCATTCAGTCACCCCTTTAAAGCAACATCTCCTGCCAAACTGGGCTCGTCTCTCAGCTTTGTTTCAAGTTAAATGGATGACTTGAATCATGTAGTGGAGAATACAAATGGGTTATATAGTAAATGGAGGTCTTGTTTTGTATGGGAATCTGGTGGAACAACAATCATCATCAATTCATCGTCCTCTCAAATGTAGCATGATGTTATCTCCTGTCAAAACTAAATAAAAGCTGTTTTAGTTTGGTGTGACGGCCGTTGCCATATCTTCGATCATTAGAGAAACAGCGTGACATACTTTTATCCAAGTGTTCTATTAAGGGTTAATGCAGGTTGGTTATTTATTTCACTCCATATTAGGATTTGATTGTTTTTATGCAGTAGAACTGACCATGATGATCTGTAGGATAAGTAAGATAAACCCAAAGAAAACTGATTGGTTCCATTCGCACTTGCAGGTTTCATCTGCTACAGTTAAGGTGATGGGTTTGTCAAAAAAGGGCAACTGTTGAAAATCATGGTAAGAACTTCGAACTCTGAAATTGTTTCAGTTTGTATATTTTTTTGGTTTACCGGTAGGAAGAAAATTGTGTGTATCATGCAACTTCCATCTTTGAATGTGCTTTAGTAGACACAAAATATGGGTATTATACTCTGATACATCTCGATCATTTAGAACTCATGACAAATCAATTTCCTGCTGTGCATTTGTATCTTTGCTTTTGCTTGGCCTGTTTTGAAATAATTTAATAGTGACTTAAAAGGAGACAGAACTTTTGTTAGAATCAAGCTTATAAACAACCACTAAATATTGTAAAGATGAAAGCACGATTTAGAATAAAGATGGATGCAGAAAAGTAGCATTCTAAAATTGGGTCTTCCTTACAATGAGATTACTGTTTGGATGAATGTGAAATTGTGAGGACTTCCTTAAATTAGCTAACTCAGAGAGAAAGAGATAAGATCACTTGGGCCAGGTCTACCGTGCATTTATAATTTGTATTTTCCTATGTTGCAAATTATAGTCTTCTTTTTTTTAACATCTAATATATAAACTCCCAACATCAGAAGTTTACAACAGCTAATGCAGCTAATATAACCCTTTATATTTCATAGCTTTAAAGAGATCATTGATCAAGTCAGAAAACCAACAGATGCCAAAAAGGCGGCAGAAAGTGATAGAAAGAAGTACAATTGGTGCACCTGAACAACTCCAGCACCAACTACAAGACGAAGATAAGGTACTAGCAGAGGTGGTGGCAAAGGAAGGAGAAGAGGAGACAGTGAGGCGGAAGAGATTGGTGTCCATTGAAGAGATGATAAAAGTCTCCATGGTAAAGTTTTAAATCTATTTGTATATTGTGTCAAGTAAATTCAACTGGAAAGCATGTGGATCACTCCAACAACCCGTGTTGTGTGCATGATACGGCATTAGTTGCTAATGAACTTCATATTACTCACGTTTTTCAAACTGGTTCATTCAAAGCGGCATTGATTCCCTTTTAGATGCAAATTAGTACTGAAATTCACATTGCAATGGATGACTGTTTTCTTAATTTCTTCTCTAAACTACCAAGTTTGAGTTGTATTTTTTATAATTTTGAAGGCACATAAAATTTCCCTTTAGGACGAAGGACCACATCATATGCACCTTTTAGTGTGCTTACTCTGCTTTAAATTTGCAATCAGTAGTAACAAGGCAGTTTTAGGCACAAGACACCATGGAAAATCTTTTTTGGTGCTTTTAACCATGTCATTATATGCAACAGTTTCTATTCACAGACCTATGTAGCTTGGTTTCCAGGTTCGTAGCTATCTGAACATTTTATAGTGGAATCTACTTTTTATGAAAAAAACAAATCTAGATAAATTTTATCTTTAGGTTTGTAGCTTTGTATCTTTTACTTCTATGAGTTGTGCATTTTGCCCCAAATTTTATTTCTGTTGTGTTAAGTTGCTGTTTCGAATTGAAGTACTGGAATTGTTACAATTCTTCCAGATTTTCGGATAAAACTTTAGGAATTTTGAGTTTATGATTTTACTATTTTTGCGAATGTACTTTGGTTTGTTAGATGTTGGTTCTGGCTACAATATGTAATTGTGGTGCTTAACATTTACACTCTCTCTCAGGAGAAGTCAGAAGATCTGCTTGACACGAAATGGAAAACGTTGCTTTTCAGTTGATGAAGTTTCAGCAGCCATTTACTCATATGGTGTGTATTGTCATACTTGTGTTTTTACGAGGTTTCCCTGCACGTTTGAAATATACACAGACACCATGTTTTGTGATTGTAAAGCCTTCCGCTGTAATAAAAAAGAAAACCTATCATGCCATCTGAGCCTAGTTAGCAATTCGAATTCGAAAATGTAATGGAACGGCAAACGCATTTGAGTATTATACGGTTTTGTAAAATTCAGATTCGGTCGAAGATTCGGTCAACAGGACGTGATTCGTCAGTAATTTGGAACGGTATATGTACGTGTATAATTCGATTTATAAATGTGAGTTAGGCTCGAAAATTAGGTATCTATATATACTAAATAATTTATATTTATAAGGTTATAGACCAATTTTTATGTATATGTGTGAGTTATTTAAAGAAAAAGTAAAATTAATATGATGATATTAATAATATATATAACATTAGTCATCCAAGAGGACGTGGTATAGTGGTTTAGATGCTTGGTCAGTGAGTTTGAGATCTCTCACTTTCACCTTCAAATTTTTCAATCATTTTTATTTCATAAAAATTACAATGTCCTAATATTGGGTCGTGTATGCCGGGAGGCATTAAACCCCAAAAAGTGGGGTCTTTAAAAACGTAAGCTAAAGAATTTATAGCGAATTAAGCGGGCGTATAATTAGGGATTCGGATACGTAAAATTGGTGAACGATTCGCGAATAATCCGGGAATGCCACATAATACGCGACTTGGGTTCAGGTTGCAAACTTACGCGAATAAAACAGTAAAATTCGTGATACGGAAAAAATTCGCAAACTTACTAACTAGGCATCCGAGTTCTCAAAAGAGTCAAAACTAGTATTTGTATGATGTCGTTAGACTAGAATAGCCGATTATATATATTAATCTTAAGGCTTAGTCCTATGGGCTAGATATCTTGTTAGATTAGCCATCCACGTCCAGATAGGGCAACCTCCTAATCCTTATGGGATGGCCAATCTAGTAATAAACCCTAACTATTCGGCGTTTTTCTCTCCTTCTTTTCCTCTCTTTTTTCTTCTCTCTTTCTTTTACTCTTTCGCACGTCCTCCTCTCTCTTTCCCTCTCTCTCTCACACGTCCCTCTCTCTCTCTCTCCATCATAAAAAAGTACACATTTGTATGATTTTTTGGGTTTTCCATCATTACCAGAAAATTCAAAAGCCGAATGAAACAACGTTTAAACCAGCGCCTAACAATTCGGCATTATTCTCTGGAATATTCGCATAACGCCGAATAATTCAGCATTTGTGTTACTTTTTGAGCGCCGCACTATTCGTCGTTTCAATCTCGCCGATAGTGCGACTGCGAGCAAATGTTAGGAGAGAGAAGTATCCAGATTGAGTGTTGGTTTTTTTTCAACACTTTTTTCATGATTTGCAACACTTTTTGGCTCATCTAGCAGTCCAATCTAGCCCATAAGACTTATCCTAAGTGAAGAAATGCGTTAAGGGTATCTATAATGGTGGGTAAGAATGGTTTTGGTTCATCTTCGTTTGAAGAGATTAAAACCAGCTGAAATACACAAAAAACTTTCGCTTATCAACCCCAATCGAATAATTAAAAGTGTGCATAATTATAGGAGGAAACGAAAGATGAAGAAACTACTTATTGTTACCTGCCCTAAAACTGCTAAAGAAGAAGAGATGTTGGAGAACTTACATACATGTGTTCTTGCTCTTTGAGAGAGGAGAGAATGAGCCAGAGGAGGAGAAAGAAAAATAGCGAAAAAAATAAAAATAAAATAGGTCTTCTCTAAAAGAAGACCCATTGCCAGTCGATGATACCCATCACATGCCACTACCTCCTAAATGCATCAAAAACAAACTCTTCGTCGATTAATGATTCTCGTCAACGCCGGTACCTCTAAAGGCATCAAAAGGAACTTTATACCAATTAACGATTGTCATCTGACCAAAGAACACTCCAAGGGGAAGTCTACGCTAGTTAATGATTGTCATCCATTCCTTGATGAATTCGAGCTTGAATCCACATATATGGTGGCGGATGTGAGTTACACTACGGGAAAAATCATCATTGATGACACTTTATTAGCGTTGTAGTACCCCTACGACAACGCTATTTTATGCATTGTGTAGGTGGGGTATTGTAGAAAGTCCAAGCTTTTCTACAATACTTGACTAAGAGTAGTAAAGGGTGATGTGATTCATGGTTCGATAATATTTTGGCAAAGTTGTGATTCTCTTACGATTTTTTTTGAAAGCCTAACACAACTCTTGCTTGTGTTGTAGGACTATTTTACACAACAAAGGATGCGTATCGTAAAAATATGTAACACAACACTTGTATAAGTTGAAGGTCTATCTTAGACAACCTAGGATGTGTATCGTAAAAATATGTAACACAACACTTGTATAAGTTGAAGGACTATCTTAGACAACCTAGGATGTGTATTGTAGAAATATGTAACAACTCTTATTACTATTATGAATATAAGATTTGCACGACACTTGTTAGAGTTGTAGAACTATGTTAGACAACACCTAGTTATGTCGTAAAGACATTCTTTCACAATCTTTGGTTTGTGTAGTTGAAATATGGAACACAACTCTTATTAGAAGTTGTGTGCATATAACTATTTTGAAAAAAAAAAATTATAGCTAAAATCGAATTGCCGAAAGTATTTCACATTCATAATTTCATATTCACCTGCCAGTGTAACACATTTACATTCATTCAAGACCTACCACTCCAATTGCATTACCTAGCTAACTTCAAATCACCTTATATGAAAGTGTGTTGCACAACGGAAGAAAAGAAAATGATAGATTCTTTGAACATGACTAAAATTATCATATAAATCGTAAACCGCAAATATGGGTCTCCACTACAAATGTGGCAGTAGCATACCCATTCCAGTATGGTAGTCTGGGTGACATTGCTAAATGGAAGTGATCCATTTTTGCTGCACACTCTCTTCTTGTAAACCGAACTACGATTATGGGAAACATAGAGGTATTTGATTCGGTAGAGGCACTGGCTTAGACGTGAAGTTCCATATTTTTCAATGAACTTCATATCAGTTGGCATAGCTTTAGCACCTGCAAATCGCTGGTACTCTTCAAGTACAGCAGGCAAACACCAGCTCTGCATTTTCCTCAAACAGCCAATAACTCAACCCATCCTTTGCTTTTTTTCATGCAAAGGAAAATTTATCAGAAAATGAATACTGCTTAATCATTTAGCAACGGCCAGAAACAAAAAATAGATAAAGGAAGTTGACTGTTAGATCATGTTGCCATACCTTTCCATGACTGCAGTGCAGTAGAAATCCCCCATCATACAACTGCACATAAAAGACTGTAGTAAGTAATATGCACTGCAGTAGAAATTTTTTATAAGTAGGCATAGCCAGAATCCACATTTAAAAAGAAAATCGTCATATAGCTCACTGTCTCTTGCAGTATCATGGGACAACTCATAACCACATTATCTGAAATGCCAAATGTAAGCGTTCAAACTAGAATCCAAACTTGTTGGATATTTAATAACACTAAACCAAAAAGTAATAATCAGAAATCATGAAACACTAAATACACGCGTCCTCTATCGGGATTAAAAAGACAATATATGATTTGAATATGGAACAATCATCTGAATTTTTTAAAGTGAAAAAATTTCTGCTCGACCATACTTCCACCAATTAAAGTTTAACCTTGAATATGGAACTCCCATCTAATAACCTATAACTTTAAGGTTTCAACAATTTTCATCAGGTGTAACAATCACATCACATACTTCCAAGCATAAGGTGGTCATATTTCATCTGTATAAGCTGACAAATGAAATTAAACTTTAAAAAGTGATACCTTGAACTAGCCGTCCGTTGCTCAGCAATAACTTTTCTCCTAATGCGTCTCCAGAACGTGTTAGCAATATTGGGTTCACTATGAGATATGCTGATGCAAGAAAAATGCACATTCATCAGTAATCAAGCCATTGAATCAATAGAGTTTTAATACGTCAAAATCACTTTCGGTACATAAAGTGCATCACTAAGGTTCATAAGTAATACTACCTTAACGATCTGTCAATTGAAGGTTATTTTCGTAATGAAGGACCCAATGCATTTGAAGATGCTTCTAATCATACGGCATAACGATTGAAGGGTTTCATCTTGCTCAAAGACTACAAACATAGGAGAGAGAAACAGAGAAACTCAAATAATTAGTTTTTGAATTACACAAATGAACTCAACAAAGAGGAAAAAGATCCCGAATGTAAAGATAGAATCTTATTTGCACATAAAGTACAAGATGCTTATATAGAAAATGATAAAGTAACAACCACAGACCTTCATTATGAAAAGACTCCATTACTATACACAAGTAGAGTGCACGTCATCAAACAATATTCATTTACATATGCATTTTCCATGGTCCCAAATATACGACACGGTGCACCAAGATGTCTTAGAAAACAACAGTAAAATAAATAAAAATTGAAAAATATTTGAAAGTGAAGGTGTAATTAGAGTCTAGGACATAAAGAGCGAGCTCTAGTTGGCATGCATTACTGTACATCAAAGATAAAACAAATGGGCGTATCATTTTTAGCTGTCTCATAAACCATCCTTTTGTGAAGCATAAATTGAGTGTAGATGTAGTTCGTGAAAGGTGAGGTTTTCCCCACTTGAGTAGACATAAACCTTAAGTATGTTCTCCTTGAATTAAACAATATCACGGATCTAAATAAAATGAATATCATACAAATGCAAAAGTTCAAAGACAGTAAATCTTGGCACATTCTACATATTTAAGCCTAAAGTACACCAAATTCTTGTCAAATCAAAGAAGGCCTAAAATGATACCAAGATGACATTCCCTCACACTATTGTACGATATCTGAAAGTGAAATTGAAGAACAACAAACACCAAAATGTTTAGTGACGAACTTCCCACCATGAGAGATGAGTGTAAACGGCAGAGTGTATTTATTTTCTGTTAAACAGAATCTACTCGGTAAGTTATAACACAATTTACAACGAAAATACAAGATGCCGTTGGCAAGCTTTAAGTGGCTCATCTTTGAAGATAGAAACATTCTGAAATAGTGGAGCACACAGATTATGTTCATCGACAATGTTGCACCATGCCATTCTTAATAAGAATAGACTTGTTAAGATTTGTTATGCCATTCTTAATAAGAATAGATTTGTTAAGATTTGTTAAAATCTTACCTTCCAGCAATGATGCTCTCCTTCTATAGAGGATTATGCTTTCCCGGATTATGTTCTCCCACCAATATTATTTCCATAAGCAGATTAAGGATTCTCCAACTAACCCATAATAGTTACAAAATCATGCAGTAAGAATTACCAACTGTGTGAGATAATTTTCCACGACATGAAGACATGTTTAATATACTACCAAAAAAATGCTTATATGCCGAAAATTTCCAAGTGGACGAAATTGCTTAGTACATAAGGGAGGAAGGCCCAAACATGTTGTCCTCTGCACATCTACATAACAACCTTTGTGAGAATTGCACCCTTCTATAGAGCAACACTTTGAAAGAATTATATATTTTCTCTTTACTGTAAGCTACCAACTCAATGTTCTATAACTTAGGCAATTCAATGTGATTTGCCTAAACTTAAAAAAACCTAGTTAAAAAACAACTAAACGGAGTTAAACATACTCTAATTATAACAACAATTCACGCGCCCCATAAATTTTCAAACGTTCAAATTGAAGCAAGACCATCTCCTATGAACTTGATGGAACTGAGTCAATTTATAAAATGCAACATCTAGTTGGATTTTCTTTAAAAATTGCCTTATAGTGCTACAACTCCATAACTTCCATGTTCTTTACAAAATTTATGAGATTTTTTTTTGTTTTGGAGTTATGAGTATAAGAATTTGGCCATTGCTTCACAAACCATTTTTAACTAATTTCAAATTTCATGAACAAATAAAATGCAGACCTATGCCAAATGAAACATGGAGAGATGTTATATTTTGGATACACACAAATCAAGCAAAACCCCTAAATTTCATACAAACTTAGAATTCCAAATTCCAGTACAAACAATTTTAGAAAATTTCATACCTGAAGAAGCGAAAACCAATCGTGTGGAATCGAAACTGAGGTGGATGTAATTAGTAAATTATTCGAATATGAAATTGGTATTGCTGGTGGGGAACGTAGTGGTGGTGGCGGAGGAGGAGGATGTTGGCGGTGACAGAAACTAAAAGGGCAAACCGGAGAATAAATGTTAAAATAAAATTTTTTTTTTGGAGAAATTGGAACTGGGAAACTGGTGGAATAAGAAACCAGTGGTAGTTGTTGGTCTTCTGGTAATACTTGGGGATGATAGTGTTGCTGGTGATGATGATACCGATGGGGTGTTGATGGTGGTGATCGACGATCGTAACGATGGTATTAGTTTTCCAGGAAAACGAACTAGATCGAACCCAGACAATCTGAACCCATCATTACAACACCAGAACCATCTCCAACCTTGAATCTCATTCTCTGCCATGAACCCATTGCTATCAATTTCTTTATTCAAATTTGAGTTATAAATCCAACACATGTCTCCAAATCACCACTTGAACATCAACAACAACCATTAATCATGAATTCAGACTTCAATTATTCAACATCCATCTTAGTTTCTCCTCGGTACCATATTCCGCAATTAAATCCACTACCATATCTTATATCTAGGTTCAATTCATCAGCTCGAATTCATTCAAGCACTAACCCATACAAATCATTTCAACTCCTCGCCAGAAGCAACAACCAACTCCACCTTCTTCAACTGAGTTCTCGATTCAATCTCCTCCTCAGTCTCAGATCCAATCTGCTTCAATCAACAGTTACAGACTCCATTAAATCACCATCTACAACTCCATAAATCCACCGTCTCTATCTCAATCAAACCCTAGATTTTCTGTTCTTGGCTACACCAACAATCAAATTGAGAGAAACCCCCAATTTATTATCAAACCCTCACTCCTGAAATTCTCAAATTCTTCTCCTCTGATTCTTCATCAGCCTGCAACCTCTCATCCATCTCTCTACCTGCAATTCGAAAACACCACAAAAATCAAACCAAACTCAAATCTGAGCTTAACCCATCTTCTAATTCATCATCAACATCTCCAAAATCATTTTCTATCACCACCAAGTGATGGGGTTGATTAGAATTTGGTTCCGATCTGGATTTGATGACCTGCTACTGTTGGCTATTACGGATGAGAGAAACGGGAGTTAAAGAGAGATTGAGAGAAGATGATGAAGAAGAGGGATCGAGAAAAGAGCAACGGTGGTGATTGAGAGAAGAAGAGATAGGAATTGGGTTCGAGTGGTTAAGTGAGGGAAAACCCAAAAAAAAACAAAGTGAATCCGAATGAAAATGATGGACGGACCACGTTTGGTTTGATCCCCTCATACAGATTAAGAAAAGATCTTGACGGTTCAGATTGTATTTGAGATACTCATATGGATTAAGCATGTGTGTTTCTCTTTGTGCTAATACGAATTCATGAATTGGGTTTAATTATGAACTTTCGACACGAAAAAAAATCCAAAAAAAAAATTAATAAATTTAGGACATTTTTATCGACATTTGAATATAAAAAAATCCAAAAAATACATAAGAATGAATCGGGAAAATGAAAAATGAATTCGATAATTTGTGTTTTTTTTTGTGCTTTCTCTTTGTGCTTCTGGCTTGAATTTCGACTAGTTACATAGGTCATGAAGTAATTTAGACCAGTCATACAGGTCATGAAGTAACTTCAAACTTAGCAGGATACATCATCGAAATCGATAAATATGAAACTCAAGTGTTGATTTGAACTTCGAATGTGGTATAAAGGCATACAAAATAAGAACAAAGCTTGATGAGGGTTCGACTTCAAACTTAGCAGATACATCATCGAAATTGATGAATATGAAGCTTAGTGTCGATTCGAACTTCAAATGTGGTATAACGACATACAAACTATGAACCAAGAAGATCTGAGAGGGTTTTGACTTCAAATTTAGCATGATACATCATCAAAATCGATAAATATGAAGCTCAATGTCGATTCGAACTTCAAACTTGGTATAATGGCATATAATTTATGAACCATGAAGCTCTGAGAGGGTTATGACTTCAAACTTAACATGATACATCATAAAAATCGATAAATATGAAGCTCAATGTCGGTTCGAACTTCAAACTTGGTATAATGGCATATAATACATATAAGATTGCTCCGGAATATATCCCGAAACTTTAAACAAACCATATTTTGGAATATTGTATGCATAACCTGGATCTGAGATCGAATCCTGACCAGGAGTGGACTACTATAAGTTGGAAAATTTGTAAGAACAATGAATCCATCCATTTACAAGTAACATTCCTTCGAAATATTCCCCAAAAAATTTAAACAAACCCTATTCGGCATATTATGCGCATACTATGGCTCCGAGATCGAAATTTGGCCATGAGTGGACCAATATAAGCTCGAAAACTTTGTAAAGAACGATGAATCCACCGAAATATTCTACTAAACCTTAAACAAACCCTATTTCGCATATTGTACGCATACCAGGCTCGAGATCGAAACCTAGCCGTGAGTGGAGTAGTCACAAGTTAGAAACTTGGTAGAATGACTAATCCATTCATTTACACAAGATTCCTTCAGAATATTCTACGAAACCTTAAATAGACCCTATTTTTTCATATTATATGCAAAACCAAACTGACTCGAGATCGAAACATGGCCGCGAGTTGACTACTCTAAGTTGGAAACTTGGTAAGAATGACGAATCCATCCATTTTGCAGGTAGATTCCTCCGAAATATTCTACTAAACCTTAAACAAACCCTCTTTCCGCATATTGTACGCATATACGGGCTCCAAGATCGAAACCGGTCGTGAGTGGAGTAGTCTAAGTTAGAAACTTGGTAAGAACGACGAATACATTTATTTACAAGTAAGATTCCTTCAGAATATTCTAAGAAACCTCAAACAGACCTTATTTTGCATATTGTATGCATACCTTAAACAAACCCTATTCGGGTTCAAAGATTACTAGAGTTAGACCTGAGTTTCTCATTCGGATGAACTGAAAATGAAAATTTTCAGATTTGAACATCAAAGTTTCTAAGATTACTAGAGTTGGACCTGAGTTTCTCATTCGGATGAATTAAAAATGAAATTTATCAGATTTTAACACCACATGTTAGAAGATTACTGGAGTTGGACCTGAGTATCTCATTCGGATGAACTGAAGATGAAATTTATCGGATTTGAACTTCATGGGTTCGAAGATTATTAGAGTTGGACCTGAATTTCAAATTCGGATGAACTGAAGATGAAATTTATCATATTTGAACATCACAGGTTCAAAGATCAATCCTCTCGCTGTGGTCGCCAATTGTTTATGAGTAAAAATCGTTTCTGCCGATTTTGGTAAATTCGGTAGGGGAGTGAGAAACTGATTTGAACCCTAAACAAATGTGCTGAACATGAGCACTTTCTATATTCGAGAGATAAATCTGTACAAGTACGGCCTAAACCAAGAAATGGCTGTTTCAGACTTGCTTCGGTCACAAAGTGGAGGAGAAGGGTTGATTTGGGGAGGGAAGCAAAGAAAGGTATTGAGACCAGAATAATTATGGGAAAGTAGTATCTCGACTAATATCAGAAAGTGAAAGCTTTTAAGCTTCAAGAGATGAAAGATTTTGGAGAGCTTGCAAAGTTTCCTTTTCTGAGAGTGTTGTGTTTTTCCCTGACCGAGACTTGTTGTCTGGTGGAGATAGGTAAGACCTATTTATACAAGTCGAGATTAAAACGTACCCTGGCCTCATAAAGGAAGAGATTAAAGGGTGAAATAATGGGAGGAGGTGGTAACCGTATGGTGTTTATGGGTGAAAACGTTTTACCATTATTTCCTCATTTATTTGATCGCTTTATTCCTTTTCACGCTTTCTTAAAGTGAGCATAGTGTACGCTGCATGCTGTGACCGCCAAACCAAGACCCTGGAAAGCATCCCCCAGTTTGTGTTGATGTCTCGAGTGTTGGTTGCACCTTGAGTGCAAGTGCCGCGTGTGGAATGTGCCAATGGCATGTGCGGAATGACTTTATTGCGGGTTGCACCTCGAGTACAAATGGAAATTCCAGAGCTGCTAGTGGCGCGTGTGGCATGTGCCAATGGCATGTGCGGAATTCCTTGGTGGTAGGTTGCACGTTGAGTGAAAATGGCAATTCCAGAGCTGCCAGTGGCGCGTGTGGCATGTGTGGAATGCCTTGGTGGTAGGTTGCACGTTGAGTGCAAGTTAGGCTACTAACGAGGGTTTTGGCATGTTCTAATGGCGTACGTGGCCATTAGGGTCACGTCCTGGTAAGAAAATCTACCAGCGAGTGTGTTGGCATGTGCCAATGGCATGCTCGGCCATTAGTGCCATGGCTTGGTAAGGAAAGCTACCAGCGTGCGTGTTTGGCATGTGCCAATGGCATGCTCGTCCATTAAGACCACTGATGCAGAAAAGCTACCAGCGTGCGTGTTTGGCATGTGCTAATGGCATGCTCGGCCATTCGGGCCACAATCTGGTAAAAAAGCTACGAGTGTGCGTGTTTGGCATGTGCCAACGGCATGCTCGACCATTAGGCCGCGTCCGGTAAGAAAATCTATCGGCGTGCGTGTTTGGCATGTGCCAATGGCATGCTCGGCCATTAAGGTCACGTCCTAGCAAGAAAAGCTACCAGCGTGCGTGTTTGGCATGTGCCAATGGCATGCTCGTCCATTAGGGCCACGACCTGGTAAGAAAAACTACCAGCGTGCATGTTGGCATGTGCCAATGGCATGCGTGGCCAATTTTGCCTAGGTTGCAAGCTTAGGCGTGGACATTATTTTGGCATGGCGTGGCTAAGGCCAAGGTAGGGTGCTTGGCTTGGCGCGGCAGACTAGTGTAGCTAGGGCCGAGGAAGAGTGTGTTTGGCATGGCGCGGCTAGCTTGGGCTAGGTGTGGATGGCATGATTTTCCATTGGCACATAGGTGCGGATGTCATGGTTGGCATGCTTTGGCGCGTTTGGTGTGACTAGCATAGCTAGGGCCAAGGCAGAGTGTGTTTGGCATGGCGCGGCTAGCTTGGGCTAGGTGTGGCTTTTCCATTGGCACAGAGGTGCGGCTAGCATGGTTGGCATGCTTTGGCGTGGTTTGGTATGACTAGCATAGCTAGGGCCAAGGCAGAGTGTGTTTGGAATAGCGCGGATATCTTGGGCTAGGTGTGGGTTGCATGATTTACCATTGGCACAGAGGTGCGGCTAGCATGGTTGGCATGCTTTGGAGCGTTTGGTGTGACTAGCGTATCTAGGGACGGCAGAAAGTGTGTTTGGCATGGCGCGGCTAGCTTGGCTAGGTGTGGTCGGCATGATTTGCCATTGGCACGGCAGGTGCGTCTAGCATGGTTGGCATACTTTGCGCATTTGGTGTGACTAGCATAGCTTAGGGCCAAGGCAGAGTGCGTTTGGCATGGCGCGGCTAACTTGGGCTAGGTGTGGCTGGCATGATTTTCCATTGGAACGGAGGTGCGGCTATCATGGTTGGCATGCTTTGGCGCATTTGGTATGACTAGCGTAGCCAGGGCCAAGGCAGAGTGTGTTTGGTATGGCGCGGCTAGCTTGGGCTAGGTGTGGCTGGCATGATTTTCCATTGGCACGGAGGTGCGGCTAGCATGGTTGGCATACTTTGGCGCATTTGGTGTGACTAGCATAGCTAGGGCCAAGGCAGAGTGGGTTTGGCATGGCGCGTCTAACTTGGGCTAGGTGTGGCTGGCATGATTTTCCATTGGCACGGAGGTGCGACTAGCATGGTTGGCATGCTTTGGCGCGTTTGGTGTGACTAGCATAGCTAGGGCCAAGGCAGAGTGTGTTTGGCATGGCGCGGATAGCTTGGGCTAGGTGTGGCTGGCATGATTTGCCATTGGCACGGAGATGAATTAGGGTTTTACTCGTTGTAACCTAATTTGAAAAATACCCCCTATTAATTACTGACTACATGTATTAAATTTTCTAATATATGTGTCACCGGTGATATTAGGTTATTTGGGGTTTTACGATTTTTACCCTTTGTCTAAAACCACCATCAACAACAGTTTTCGATGCGATTTATTTGTACAGTTTCTGGACACGATTACTATTATCAGTTTCCTTATTAAATTCTTCGATCATCATCATGAAGACAAGATATGTATAACGACTGGTATACAGATGATAAATGTTTGTGAGATTATTCAATTTTCTTAGTGGTTCAACTTAAAATATTTAAATGGTTATAAAGAAATCTGGCCTAAAGTTCGACGAATCTCATCATCAGCCATTGAATCAAAAATCAAAACTTGTTATCAAATCATCAATAGGGACTAACAAACCCTCAAGGTAAATAGGTCTATTTCCGAAAAACAAATAAAGAGATGCCATTGTTTCTCTTACGCGGTGTCGTTTACGCAATCGAACTCAATTTTTCGTTACATGGAGAATCCATGTACTCTTCCTCATATTCTACAATCATATCATCAGTCGCCAACAACATGGTTTCATCCCGTACTCTAACACTCTTAGAAACAAATAGTAACTCATCCACCATATATGTCGATTCAAGCTTGAATTCATATATGTCGATTCAAGCTTGGATGACAATCATTAACTAGCGTAGACTTCCCCTTGGAGTGTTCTTTGATCAGATGGCACTCGTTAATTAGTATAGAGTTCCTTTTTATTCCTTTAGGAGGTACTGGTGTTGGACGAGAATCATTAATCTGCGAAGAGTTGGTTTTGATGCATTTAGAGGTAGTGGCATGTGATGGGTATCATCGACTGGAAATGGGTCTTCTTTTAGCGAAGACCTAGACCGATCTAATTGGTTTTTTCTTGCTCTTTTTCTTCCTCCTCCTCTATCTCATTCTCTCCTCCTCAGTAGCAGCACCTGTATGTAAGTTCTCCAACATCTCTTCTTCTTCGGTAGTTTTAGGACACTTAACAGTAGGTAGTTTCTTCATCTTTCGTTTCCCTCCTATAATTATGCACACTTTTAATTGTCCGATTGGGGTTGAGAAGCAAAGCTTTTTGTGTATTTTAGTTGGTTTTAATCTCTTCAAACAAAGAGATTCGATCAACTTTTTTTCCTTCATCATCAAACCGATCGTGGTTGACATATTTCCCTTCATCACCGCATCCCGCAATTTGTGATTGTGGATCCTGACTTTCCTGGATACAAGTCGATGTACCATGTCCATCATTGGTTGTACTAACCTTGAGTGTAAACATGCTATTCTTAAAGGCATGATTATACACAATTTTGAGGAAAATACATGTTTCGACCCATGCAAATGGCAAGTATGCCGTGCACCAAGTCCCTCTTTCGCATAGGATTTATTTTTGGTGAGTTTTCTTTAGGAAATTAATTCCAAAAATATTTTATTAAGAGTTTTATTTATGGGTAAATTCCTTTTACGTGTTTATCTTTTTTTGAAGAAAACCAAAACCTAACTTTATTGGGATACAATACACAATTTTTAAGTTTAAACCTAACCAAAACTATACATAATTTTTTAGGTATAGTTTCTCTAACACTTGTTTTTAACATGATTATTGGGATACAATTTCTCACGGGAAATGTCCTATGTCTCTAACGGAATTTTTAGAATACAGTTTCTCCGATGCGATTTCAAAGGTACAGTTTCTAGGACACGATTCTGGGTACATTTTTCCTTATTAAATTCTTCGATCATCATCATATGAAGACAAGATATATATAACGACTGGTAAACAAATGATAATTGTTTGTGAGATTCTTCAATTTTTTCTTGGCAGTTCAACTTAAAATATCTAATCTAAATGGTTATAAAGAAATATGGTCTAAAGTTCGTCGAATCTCATCATCCGCCATTGAACCAGAAATCAAAACTTGTTATCAAATCATCAGAGGGACTTACAAACCCTTCAAGGTAAGTAGGTCTTTTTCGAAAAACAAATAAAGAGATGGAATTGCTTCTCTTACGCGTTGTCGTTGCCCAATCCGTACTCCAATTCTTCGCTACATGGGGCATCCATGTTCTCTTCCTCATATTCTACAATCATATCATCAGTCGCCCACAACATGGTTTTGTCCATACTCAAACACTCTTAAGAAACAAATAGTA